>JAJHZJ010000955.1:563726-924074 GCA_023548195.1 Bettongia penicillata ogilbyi
AGTCCCTGGGCAAATTACATAAGCTTCTTTACCTCAGTTTCTTGAACTGTGAAACAAAGATACTAAGAACATCTCTGACATAAAGTTGCTGTGATGATGGTCAAAAGTGAATGGAGGGAAGAAAATAAGTCACTCCACTGTGTCTTTCTCTTCAAGTCCGAAGCCTCTCTGACAAGAACAGGGTGTCTCCTTCAGTATCCCCTTTACCCACTGGAAAAAAAATCTCCTAGGACTTTGAAGAGTTCCCAAACTCAGCCCTTTCCCTGCATCCTCTCTAACAAGGGAAGTCCTAGGCCCTTCACAAAAGCTAATTGTGTTCATCCTTCCTTGGCAAAGACGACCATGCCAGAGAAATGATGACACGACTTATACTTGAATTTGTTTTGACTGAGGGAGTTCTGTGCAAGTCACCAGCCTCACTTGTCCTCCACAGCCATCTGAATCCAGTGACCAGATATTCCTCAAGATGCCTGGGGATGATCCAGAATGCCCTGGGATACCTTGGACCCTTTAGGGAGTAATGCTAATTACTTAAGAAGGAACTGTTTCCTTTCTCCTGATCACAGCTCTGCTAAGTGCCTGTGAACATGTGAATGTGACCCAGAAAACAACTTAGCCTGTTTGCTTGAGTTCCCATATTTTCCAGAACCATGGACCAGAGCAGGCAGGAGGCCAGGATCCCAAAGCCTCAAACCGAGCTACTGGTATTGGCTCCTTTCAGTCCTCACTGTCCTCTCAGGGTGCCCTTGACAGTGAAACAATCTACAAAACAGGGATCAGTCAGTGTAGACCAGATGAATAAACTGTCTGTGCAGCATAGACCATAGAAGAGCAGAGCACCCTGTCTTCAGGGTCTGGGAGGGAGAGCTGGGCCAAAGAAGCTAAGGGAAGGGGTTCAAGTTTATGGATGTGGGGGAGGGGTGCTAGATGTGGATAAAGAAGCAAAGACAAGACCTCTATGGGACAGAAAGGAATGAGTGCAGTGGTGTGCTTGTGATTCAGGGATCTTAAGAGAAACCTTAAAAAGGGAATATGAAAGAGCAGCAAGTGGGGGTAGCCAGGGTGGGGGTAGGTAGGTTAGAGTCTGTGATGTGAAAGTGCCTTCAGTCCTTGCAAAACACAGGAGAGACCTGGGCAGTGTGGTTACTACTGTGTTCAATTTCCTGCCTATTTCTGTAAAGAAACATTCCACAGGTAGGGGATTGCCAGCCTCAGAGAGAATCCCTCTGTGTCAATGGAAATGGCCTCTGGCTAATGTTGGTCAAGTCTCAGGACAGAGTGCACTCACCTGGGCTGGGGGGCTGTCGTTCCCAGGGGCCATTCTATCTTGCTCATGGCTCCCTGCTTGGGCCAGGCCTTGGTCCACTGTAGGCTGAGCTGGGGAGGAAGGACCCCACAAGGGCAGCATCTTTCCATTTTCTTCCAGGGCAGGAGGCTCGGATACAGGCATTGACAGAGGGTCAGGCTTTGCCCTCAGTGCACAGACTCTAACCTACAGGAATGGTACATGATCCAATCCTCTCCTCTTCCTTCTCCCCCACTATCCTTCAGAGAACCAAGGGGCAGAAGTGCTTTCAGATTCCAGGTGGGATAAGAGCAGTCAGAACCTCAAGGACACCTGAATCAGAGATCTCTCTGCAGTTGGTCCTCTGCGCTCCCTGCACCCCACCTCCCCAACTAACACACACGCATTATCCAGACAACAGACTGACTGCTTGATCTAGGGAGGAGGGAAGCTCAGGAAGGGGAGGGCTGGGGAGGGCTCTGAGATGGAGCCCCCAGGGAATGTCCAGGGGAAGCCTGAGGCTGGGAGACCCAATTCACTCCCGGATTCAGTCCCCTGGTATGGGGCCTGAGGGCTCTGCAAGAACAGGGGGCAGGGAAATAGGAGACCGGGGAAGAAGAGCCCAGGAAGGGTCTGGCAGAAAGGCATCTATCCCAGATCACGGCAGGGAATTCAGGTACACTGCAGTGAAACATGGGTTTCAGGGGTGCCCTGAGCCTGGGAGAGCAGGAAGCCTATGTACTGGGGTCTAACTAGGAGCTCAGGAGGACTCTGGACCCTCTGGGAGAGCCCAGGCCTAGAATCCCTCAAAGGGAAACCAGACAACAGGAACCAACGGCTGGTGTCTGATAGGGAAGCAGCCCGGGACCTCTGGGTCCAAACAAAGGGGGCCAGGAGGACGTTTGGCTCCTGCATCCAAAGCGCGCTCCTCGGGGCAGGCAGGAGCTTCTGGTCCTTACACACCCAGGCAGAGAGAAGCCTGTCCTGCAGCCAGGGCTCGGGGGAAGAACGGGACCAGGGTGCACGGACCACGTGGTCAGAGGAGGACACTCATGGGTAGGGGCAGCCAGCAGAAGCCAGCAGGGGGGGCAGGGGTGGGCTCGGACCTACCTGGGACCTGCACCCACAGACCTGGCATCCACGGGACAGAGATCTCCGGTCCTGGAGAAGGCGGCGAGATCTCAGCTCCGGGGGCGCAAAGGACACAGATCTCGCTTCTGGGAGAGAGACCCCAGGTGTGAGGGACCAAGAAGGCGCAGCCACCTCAGCCCAAGTTCCTGTTCTCAGCCAGCCCCCTGGGGAGGGCCTCCCACCCTCTGCCCGCCCCCTTCGCCCCAGGCGGGGCCGTTTCGTCCAATCACACCAGACCCTGGAGCTCCGCCCCAGCCCCGCCCTCCACCCGTCAATTACCTTCCTCCCTCGGATGAGCCCTCCCCGGACTCAGACCCCTCCCCGGCCTCCAAACTCCACCCCCGGGCTCCTCTTCCACCTGGCTCCATCTTCTCCCCTTATCCCTACCACCTGATTGGGGAGTTTAGAAGATGGGAGAGGGAGGGCCAGGAAGAGACGACCTGGGGCTGGCCAGGCAAGCACGTGATTCCCCAGGAAACTGGGCTTCCTGACGGAATGGAGGTTGTTTACCAAATGCAGACTGTTGGCACGTTGCTCCTAAGTTAAAGTGGAATGTGGGCTGATATGCCGTCAGATCTCAGCACATCCACCCTGAATGTAAAATACACTTAAAATGTGGCATGTGAGGGGATGCGTTTAGGAGCTGCAAGAATGAAAATTAAATGGAAGTGGACCCGAATCACCCCATTGTCCTCTGTGAATGCAGTCAGGCTACAGAGTCAAGGGAGAAATGGATACATTGGTTTTTACATGTAAGAGAAATCTGAGATAATCAAGTGGAGGGATGTGCTTTGGCAATTTTGTTTCATGTGTTAAAACTCACATTGTTTCTGTTTTTCTTTTGCTTCATGTTTTTCTCATTTGGGCATCTGGAGAGAATCATGCTCGAAGTGATGCTGCTAATTAGAAGAAATGATTTCTAGGGCGATGTGCAATTGTGTCCTTCGGAAAGGAGTTGGAGTCAGCCAGGGGCCTCCTCAATCATGTGGAAGTGTTCTTGCTCTCTCCTTACTGCTTTTCATCATGCCCCTTGATGTTGTAGGTCTTTTAATAAAGACATGATTCTGCAACCCTCTCAGATATCACCGCCATAGTTTCGTTTTCATTTTTATTGATGTTTTCAGCCTTGTGCAACTCTCTCTGACCTCATTTGGGGTGTTCTTGTCAAAAGTATTAAAGTGATTTGTTTCTTTCTCCAGTTCATTTTACAGATGAGCATACTGAGGCAGAGGCAAATGCCCTGCCAAGGAACACACAAGTAGTAAGGGGTTGAGGCCAAATTTGAACTCAGATTTTCCTGACTGCTATCCCCTCATTCAATCCACTGTGCCCCCTAGCTGTCTCTAAAATTTTATTGCTATTATATTAAATATATATATAGAAATATAATTATATATATATATATATATATATATATATATATATATATATATATATCACTGCTAAGTGTCTACTTGGGTTTCCATCATTTGTACTCCCTGAAAGAATTTCCATTCTTATTTCCTTAAGAAATGAAAGTTTTCATTCATATGTGGAATCATTGGTTATGGCAGATTGATTTCATAAATTTTCCAGTGCGTTAGTTCATGTACCTTGACTTTGCAGAATGTACACACAGCTGATGAGGTTGTGAAAAGAAATAATTTTAAATTAGTTAGGATCTAATTACTTTGGATTATCTTTAGTTTCATTAGAATATTAAGTTACCATCTTTGGGAAAAGGTAACCTCACAGATAAGACAGACTAACATCGATATTCTCTTAAATGTAGGTTACACATAGATGTGGTGAATGCAAATATTGATGACACTTTATCATTTAGCAGCTGGATTCTGAATACATGGAGAAAAGGAACAAGGTGAGTGAATCCTGGAGAATCAATGTCATGAAAGCAATCACTCTGCCCTGAGTTCTTGTGGAGAGGCAATGCTGCTAGAGAGAGATTTCCCACAGCACAGAAATTATGGAGGTGACAAGCCAGGGTTTAGTATTGTGCTCAAGTATGGGTTCAGGCCTCAGAAACAACCTAAACAGTCATGAGGATTCTGATGAGGCTTATTTTAGGCAGATCTGCACCAGAGGGACAGAGAAAACATTATAAGAGTCATCCATGAAAGCTGGCTCCATCTGGAACCTCTTGCTGACCTAAGGTGACCAGCCTTAGTTGCTGCTACCTTGACATAGGCATAAGACTCTTAAACATTCTCTTTGTCTTTAGCTTTGCCTCCTTAATCAAGGTGAAAGACCAAATGAAGAATTTGGAAAGTCCTTTGTATTCTTCTCAAAGAGTAAATTCATATTCATTTCAAAGCCAAATGTACCCAATTGAATATGGAATAGTTTTTCCACATTTTATGCAAACTCTTACAACAAATTTATAATTTCATAGCATGCAGATGAAAAGAAGAGCTCAAGACAACCATTTCTAAAAGGTTTGCTCCAAAGAAAGAAGCAGATTCTGTTTCCCCCTTAACACATGATTTGTCCTTGGAACACACAGAATGGGGTTCCCACTGTGTACCCCTACCCAAATCATTTGAGCACCGCCACCCCACCCATCTGAGAAAGGCCTAAAACCTGGATTGGCCCATCAGGGCAGAGCCATTTTGGCCCAGTCTGAGCTTAACCTACCATAATGCCTTGTGTGTTCTGGTCCAAGAGACATGCATTACTTTCTGTGTGAACCTGCAATGCCTCTTCCTGTGTCAACAAGTACAACATGCCAGATAAAGCTGATTGCAAGTATTTTTCTGTTTATGAATGCCAAGGGCAAGCACCTTGAACTGCACACTATCTGGAATATTGGAACTTTTTCTTGGTATTTTATGGACACATGTTAAGCTATGTAGAGTCATGTTAATAACATAAGAAACACAGAAGTCCTGGATTAATAATTTTAATGGTCACTTTCACACTTCTGCTATCTTATTATATTTACAACCTATTCAGTTAAGAAATTCCTTTCCCATGTCATAGTTCACACAGTGGGAGACTGTAATTTTGAGTGACACAAGCATCCTGAGTCAGGAAGGGAGGGAGGGGGGACAGGAAATTACTCTGAAGGCATAAAATCCCCTTTGTCTGTTCTTCCTGGGCTCACTCACAATGAACCCTCATGCCTAGGTCTGTATGTCCCATGCAACTCTCAGTAATGGTTAACATGCTGACTTGTTCTCATTAAGCCAGAGTCAGGTGTGATGGAGTCAGAAAAGGACTTAAAATATTTCAGTTCAGCACGTTTTCTGTTTGTTCCTTGTTCAAACCTTTGGTGAGGGGTGTTAACCGTTACTGAGTTTGTTCTAAGAATGGGAAAGAAAATTAGGCAGCATGTGTGTTATTTTTCTGGAAGCTGGTGGATCATGCATGCAGATATATGCAGGGGAGTTTACTGCCTGTGATGTCGGAGCATGCAAGGCATTATGACAGGTTAAGGTGAGAATGGGTGACAATGTGTCTCCTGATTGGCCAGTCCAGGCTTCAGACCTCTCTCAGGTGAGGGGGGCTCCAGAGGGTTTGAGGAGGCCCCTGGCTCACTCGCACTCCTTTCCTAAGGACACAATTGCACATCGCCCTAGAAATCATTTCTTCTAATTAGCAGCATAACTTCGAGCATGATTTTCTCCAGCTCCCCAAAGGAGAAAAACATGAAGCAAAAGAAAAACAAAAACAATGTGAGTTTTAACACATGAAACAAAATTGCCAAAGCACATCCCTTCACTTAATTATCTCAGATTTCTCTTAGATGTAAAAACCACTGTATCCATTTCTCCCTTGACTCTGTAGCCGGACTGCATTCAGACAGGACAGGGTGATTCGGGTCCACTTCCATTTAATTTTCATTCTTGCAGCTCCTAAACGCATCCCCTCACATGCCACATTTTCAGTGTATTTTACATTCAGGGTGGATGTGCTGGGATCTGACTGCATATCAGCCCACATTCCACTTTAACTTAGGAGCAACGTGCCAACAGTCTGCATTTGGTAAACAACCTCCATTCCGTCAGGAAGCCCAGTTTCCTGGGGAATCACGTGCTTGCCTGGCCAGCCCCAGGTCGTCTCTTCCTGGCCCTCCCTCTCCCATCTTCTAAAGTCCCCAATCAGGTGGTAGGGATAAGGGGAGAAGACGGAGCCAGGTGGAAGAGGAGCCCGGGGGTGGGGTTTGGAGGCCGGGGAGGGCTCATCCGAGGGAGGAAGGTAATTGACATCTGGAGGACGGGGCTGGGGCGGAGCTCCAGGGTCTGGTGTGATTGGACGAAACGGCCCGCCCTGGGGCGAAGGGGGCGGGCAGAGGGTGGGAGGACACTCCTCAGGGGGTTGGCTGAGAACAGGAACTGGGGCTAAGGTGGCTCCGCCTTCTTGGTCCCTCACACCTGGGGTCTCTCTCCCAGAAGCGAGATCCGTGTCCTTTGCGCCCCCGGAGCTGAGATCTCGCCGCCTTCTCCAGGACCGGAGATCTCTGTCCCGTGGATGCCAGGTCTGTGGGTGAGGTCCCAGGTAGGTCCGAGCCCACCCCTGCGCCCCCTGCTGGCTTCTGCTGGCTGCCCCTACCCGTGAGTGTCCTCCTCTGACCAGTGCTCAGTGCACCCTGGTCCGGTACCCCCCCCCCCTCCCCCGCCCCAGCCCTGGCTGCAGGACAGGCTTCTCTCTGCCTGGGTGTGTAAGGACCAGAAGCTCCTGCCTGCCCCGAGGAGCACGCTTTGGATGCAGGAACGAAACGTCCACCTGGCCCCCTTTGTTTGGACCCAGAGGTCCCGGGCTGCTTCCCTATCAGACACCAGCCATTGGCTCCTGTTGTCTGGTCTCCCTTTGAGGGATTCTAGGCCTGGGCTCTCCCAGAGGATCCAGAGTCCTCCTGAGCTCCTAGTTAGACCCCAGGACATAGGCTTCCTGCTCTCCCAGGCTCAGGGCACCCCTGGAACCCTTGTTTCACTGCAGTGTACCTGACCTCCCTGCCATGACCTGGGGTAGAATGTCTTTCTCCCAGACCCTTCTTGGGCTCCCCTTCTCCGGGTCTCCTGTTTCCCTGGCCCCTCTTCTGGCAGAGAGCCCTCAGGTCCCCGACCAGGGGGCTGAATCCGTGAGTGAATTGGGTCTCCCAGCCTCAGGCTTCCCTGGACATTCCCTGGGGCCTCCATCTCAAAGCCCTCCCCTTCCTGAGCTTCCCTTCTCCCTAGATCAAGCAGGCAGTCTGTTGTCTGGATAATGTGTGTGTTATTTGGGGAGACGGGATGCAGGGAGGGCAAGAGGAACAACTGCAGAGAGATCTCTGATTCAGGTGTCCTTGAGGTTCTGACTGCTCTTATCGCACCTGGATCTGAAAGCACTTCTGCCCCTTGGTTCTCTGACGGATAGTGGGGGAGAAGGAAGAGGAGAGGATGGGATCATGTACCATTCCTGTACGTTAGCGTTTGTGCACTGAGGACAAGGCCTGACCCTCTGTCAATGCCTGTATCTGAGCCTCCTGCCCTGGAAGAAAATGGAAAGATGCTGCCCTTGTGGGGTCCTTCCTCCCCAGCTCAGCCTACAGTGGACCAAGGCCTGGCCCAAGCAGGGAGTCTGGAGCAAGAGAGAATGGCCCCTGGGAACTACAGCCCCCCAGCCCAGGTGAGTGCACTCTGTCCTGAGACTTGACCAACATTAGCCAGAGGCCATTTCCATTGACACAGAGGGATTCTCTCTGAGGCTGGCAATCCCCTACCTGTGGAATGTTTCTTTACAGAAACAGGCTGGAAATTGAACACAGTAGTAACCACACTGCCCAGGTCTCTCCTGTGTTTTACAAGGACTGAAGGCTCTTTCACATCACAGGCTCTAACCTACCTACCCCCACCCTGGCTACCCCCACTTGCTGCTCTTTCATATTCCTTTTTTAAGGTTTCCCTCAAGATCCCTGAATCACAAGGACACCACTGCACTCATTCCTTTCTGTCCCATAGAGGTCTTGTCTTTGCTTCTTTATCCACATCTAGCACCCCTCCCCCACATCCATAGACTTGAACCCCTTCCCTTAGCTTCTTTGGCCCAGCTCTCCCTCCCAGACCCTGAAGACAGGGTGCTCTGCTCTTCTATGGTCTATGCTGCACAGACAGTTTATTCATCTGGTCTACACTGACTGATCCCTGTTTTGTAGGTTGTTTCACTGTCAAGGGCACCCTGAGAGGACAGTGAGGACTGAAAGGAGCCAATACCAGTAGCTCGGTTTGAGGCTTTGGGATCCTGGCCTCCTGCCTGGTCTGGTCCATGGTTCTGGAAAATATGGGAACTCAAGCAAACAGGCTAAGTTGTTTTCTGGGTCACATTCAGAGGTTCACAGGCACTTAGCAGAGCTGTGATCAGGACAAAGGATACAGTTCCTTCTTAAGTAATTAACATTACCCCCTAAAGGGCCCAGGGTCTCCCAGGGCATTCTGGGTCATCCCCAGGCATCTTGAGGAATATCTGGTCACTGGATTCAGATGGCTGTGGAGGACAAGTGAGGCTGGTGACTTGCACAGAACTCCCTCAGTCAAAACAAATTCAAGTGTAAGTCGTGTCATCATTTCTCCGATGGCATGGTCGTCTTTGCCAAGGAAGGATGAACACAATTAGCTTTTGTGAAGGGCCTAGGACTTCCCTTGTTAGAGAGAATGCAGGGAAAGGGCTGAGTTTGGGAACTCTTCAAAGTCCTAGGAGATTTTTTTTCCAGTGGGTAAAGGGGATACTGAAGGAGACACCCTGTTCTTGTCAGAGAGGCATTGGGCTTGAAGAGAAAGACACAGTGGAGTGACTTATTTTCTTCCCTCCATTCACTTTTGACCATCATCACAGCAACTTTATGTCAGAGGTGTTCTTAGTATCTTTGTTTCACAGTTCAGGAAACTGAGGTAAAGAGGCTTATGTAATTTGCCCAGGGACTCATTACTAGCAAGTGTAGGAGGCTAAATTTAAACATCCATCTATCCTCCTGACTCCATGCCTAATTCCATATCCACTAGGCAATGTAGATGCCATTGACTATTAATCTTTTTGTAATAATATTTCATATTTTTCCTCAGTGGCACAGAAAAATTCCTGTTTTGAGTTCCCAGTTGTCACCCTGCCTTCTTCTTCTTACCCCTCCCTTAGATGATATGCAATCATAAATACGTTATACGTATGCAGTCTGGTAAAGCATTTCCATATTACTCATTTTGTGAGAGAGAACTAGAAGCAAAGAAAGAAAGTGAAAAATAGCATGTTTAGGGCTGTATTCAGGCTCATTTATTTCTTTCTATGGAAAGAAAGTCCTTTCTAAGGAAAGGACTCCTCATGAGTCCTTTGGGGTTGTCTTGGATCAAGGTATCCCTGAGAATAGCTCAGGTTTTCACTTTTGTTCACCATACAATATTGCTGTTACTGTGTACAACATCCTCCTGGTTCTGCTGACTTCACTGCATCAGTTCACTTCAGTCTTTCTGGGTGTTCCTGAGATCCTGCTGTCACATAGGCCAAGTTGTTAAGGCATTCCCCCATTCATAGGCATCTCCTCAATTTCCAATTCTTTGCCAATACAAAAAGATCTAGTATAAATGCCCTTCTGTAAGTAGGTCCTTTTCTCCTTCTCTTTTGTGTATACTGACTTACCAGTGTCATTGTTGGATGAAAGGCTATTCAGTTTCATAGCCCTTTGAGGACAGTTCCAAATTGCTGTCCAGAATGGTTGGATCAGTTCACAAGTCCACCAACAGTGCGTTTGTGTCTTAGTTGTCCTACTTTCTCCAATATTTCACATTTTCCTTTTATGTTTTATTAGGCATTTCAGTGGATGAGGTGGTCAGCTATATTTGTTTTAATTTGCATTTGTATAATCAGTGGAGATTTGTAGCCTTTTTATGTGACTACAGATAGCTTAGATTTCTTTGTCTGACACCTGTCTGTTCCTGTACTGTGACCATTTATCACTTGGGTCATGACTTGTATTCTCATAAATTTGCCTCAGTTCTGTACATTTGAGAAAAGACACCTTTATCACAGATACTTGCTGTCATTTTTTTTCCAGGTTGTCAGTTTTCTTTCTAATCTTGGTTCATTAATTTTGTTTCTGCAAAAAACCTTTTTAATTTAATATAATCAAAATTGTCTGTTGTGCAGTTACTAATGCAGTTTATGGATGAATGCCTTCCATTGATATTTACAGGGATGATAATTGTGAATTTCCCTCCATCTTGTTTCCCTTGTTTTTATCTCTCTCTGTCTCTCTCTCTCTCTCTCTCTCTCTCTCTGTCTCTCTCTCCGTCTCTCTCTGTCTGTCTCTCTCTTTCTGTCTCTCTCTCCCTCTCTCTCTGTCTGTCTGTCTGTCTGTCTCTCTCTCTCTCTGTCTCTGTCTCTTTCTCTCTCTCTCTCTGTCTGTCTCTCTCTCTCTCTGTGTCTCTCTCTTTCTCTGTCTATCTCTCTCTCTGTCTCTCTCTGTCTCTGTTTCTCTCTGTCTCTCTGTCTCTCTCTCTCTCTTTCTTTGTGTCACCTTAGCAGTGCTTTGCTTCTGACCACTGCCTACCCCAACCTTCCTTTCCTTCTTTAATCCAGCCCTCCATTTATCCCTGTGTCTTTTTGCTTCCCTATAGGATGAGATGGATTTCTGTACTGACCTGAGCATGTATGTTATTCCCTCTTTGAGCCAATTTTCATGAGAGTGATGTTCAGATCCTCCCTTCCCACCTCCTTCATCTTCCCCTTTACTGTAATAACTCTTCTTTTCTGCTTTTGGGTGAGATAATTCACCCTCTTCTACCTATCCCTTCCCTCTTCTTGGAATGTCATTCTCTTTCTCACCCTTTAATATTCTTTTTTTGAATATCATGCCTTCATAGCCAACACACACTCTCAAGGTATATTCCTTCTAATTGCCTTAATGGTCATAAATGTCCTAAGAGTTTAAGGTGGCCCTCCCATGTTGGAATATGAACAATATGACCTCACTGAATCTCTTCTGTTTTCTCTTTCTTCTTTACGTTTTGATGCTTCTGTTGGGTCTTGTATGTGAAGGGCCACTTTTCATTCAGTCCTGGTCTCTTTGTTAGAAATGTTTGATTGTCCATTTTCCCCTGAAGGATTATACTCTGTGTTTCTGGGTAAGTGATGCTTGGCCTTAAATCCTAGTTCGTTGTCTTACAGAATATGATGCCACCCTCTCTGATTTTTCAGTATAAAACTATTCATTTTTGTGTTAGCCTGACTGTGGCTCCACGACCTTTAATTGCTTTTTTCTGACTGCTGATACTCTTTTCTCCTTAACCTGGGAGGTCTGAGATTTGGCTGTAGTGTTCCTGGGAATTTTCCTTTTAGGATCTTTTCCTGGAGGTGATTGGTGGATTCTTCCAATTTCTGCTTTACCCTCTGGCTCTGAGATATCAGGACTTCTTTCGCTGAGAATTTGTTTGCCCAGAAAATACCAAATGGGCTCCTGGAGGGTCAGACATGACACTGAAGCAACTCTTTCCATTTTCTTTCTTTTCATTTTTTTTTTTCCCCGAATTCTCCTGTTCACAATGACTAATGTGGAAATGTTTTCCATGATTGTTCACATGTAACCTGTATCTTATTACTGTAGGGAGTGGGAGTGAGGGAAGGAGGGATAGAATTTGGAACTCCAAACTTTAATAAATAAATTTTAGTATTTTTAATAGGTAATTGGGGAAAAAGAAAAGATAATTCTTAAAAATGTAAAAAGAGAATAGAAGTTCTCCCCCTTTGTGCACTGCAACATCCTTTGCTTATAGCCTTTTGAGAAATTTTGAGTCCTCTGAATGAATTCTGTCATCTTAACAGTGTGCTTTCTTGCATGTACAAAGAATTAAAGAGGCTGGGAAAAGACTAACCTTTAAAACAGTGTTTAATTACTTTAATTCATTTTTAGTTTCAACATAGGATTAAGTTCCCTTGTTGGGCAAAAGCTGGTTCTCACACGTGAGGCAGACTAACACTGTTACTCTCCTAAGGCTAGGTTACCGATAGATTTAGTGAATGCACACATTGATAAGACAATCATTTGGCAGAAAATAATTTATGGTAAAACATTTCTTTGCAGGACTAAAATAGTCATGGGATTCTAAGACTCTTTGCAAAAGCTAAATTCTCCTTCCTGACTATTGGAAAATGGGAGTTGATGGAAGGCTCAGTTTCTCTTTCCAGTCTTAGTGCATTAGCTCCTTTTCCCCCTTTCCTTCACCTGGAGGTTGAGTCTACTTTGAGTAGTATATTTTTATAAGACTCAGTTTCCCTTTCTGTCAGCTGGAGGATAGGGTGTGATTGCTCACTGCAAACCACAAGGTTCTCTTTTCTCCTCTATCTTCAAGCTTTAAAGATCCTTTAAAATAATACTTTTGGTTGCAAAACTCATCAGTTGCAGAGCAAAGACTTCTGATGTAGTCTCAACTTGACAGACAGGCTGATAGATTCAGGTTGAATCTGGGTGATGAAAACCCAGGAGAATTCAGTGACCAATGACCAGACTTGTCCAATTTCTTTTTTGTCAAGACATGTTTCTTAAGATTGTTGGAATTTTTTTTCTTCCTCTTCTGTTATACACACAAGCTCTATAAGGTGCATTTGTCACCCTTACTGAGGACTTCGTTTACCTGACTTAAAGGTAACCTGTCAGCTGTTAGAATTAAATCACCATTAGATTTTGTGCCTCAGATTGTTTTCTATTTCAGATTACTCATTTTAAAAGCTGATATCTGTTTTGTCAGAGACAGTTTAATACTTGACAGGTTGCCAAGGAAAGTATGGGAGAGAAGAGGTATTAGACTGCCTACCATACTGAAGGTCTACTAAGCTGTTGTGCAGATCTCATTACTGTATGCCTTTGAAAGTGGGCAGTCAGCCTATTCCCTATAGGAAACTGAATCCCTTCCCTTTGACTTCTCTTAGGAAGATTCTCAAGGTCACCAGGCAGGTTAAGGTATTGAACACTGAGGTCCTTTCTCAAGTTAGACTGCCAAGCATTCCCATTCTACTGCAGAGAGCACAACTCTGATTGATGGACATGTTGTAATGCCAAAAGAATGTTTGCATAAAAGCCTGCTATTTGTAGAACTCATGCAAAGAAGGTGCTCACATGGGGGTCAGAGAAAGTGTTGCAAAGACATTCCCAAGGTCTCTCTGAAGAACTTTGTAATCAGTTGTGAGACAGGGGAGATACTGTCAAAGCACTGCCCTGTATGGCATGTCCACATCAAAGAGTGTACTGTGCTGTGTGAACAAAGAAGAACTGAAGTAGCTCAAAACAATGGAGAGTTGTGCAAAGTTGGAGTCATCTCCACCCCAGATACTCCCTTGGACTGTTTGTGTCTGACCTGTGCTGGAGCTTTCTGGGTCCTGTTGGACTCATCATCCATAGTCAGACACACCTTGATCCTGTCATAGTGACATCATTGTGGTTCACTTGGAGCACAAAAACTATAAATTACCAATTATGGGGACTAAGTATTAGAATAAAGAAATATAGAATATTGATAAATGAAGGAATCATAAAGCAAAGGCATGAGATGTTTTGGCTTTGACTCATCATACCCATGGTAGCCTCAAGCACTCAAAATAACATTTTAACTGTCCTTTACTTGGCTTGAAAGTCTCATACCCCTCAGTTCAGTCCAGATTGTAATTACTGTGTCTTATGAATGCATTTCATGCCTTATCTAGAGATCACTTATTTTCAGCTTCACAGGAAATCAGCCAGATCTTCTACAATCTTGGATAAGTCCCCCAAGTCCCCAGAATACACTGTCCTTACTAGCTGCTCACAGATTCTTCACACAATTTGCTTTATAACCCATCACTTGTATCAGTTCTGAGAAGGCAGAAATTTCACATTTTCTCTCTTTGTCTTCCACAGGTCCTCTGACCTCACAGATAAAACACACACTTTGTCTTAGATTCCATAGGGAGGCACATTCCAGAGTAAGACCTCTCTCAACTTGATTCCATCTACCACATCAAACCCTTTTCTCAATGTTCCATTGGGCTCTTAAGGGCTATAGTTTCAAGTGTTGACTCTGACACTTTGCAGGGGTATGACCTTTGGGTAAATCCCCTTTCTGTGTTTCTGTTTCCTCCTCTCCCTTGATGAGGGTCAGACTACACAAATTCTGGAGTCCCATTCAGCTCTAAATCTTTGGACTTTTGATGGTTTAGGAGTTTGTGACATTCAAGGATGTGGCTGTGCACTTCACCCCAGAAGAGTGGTGCCTCTTGGACCATCCTCAGAAGGAGTTGTGCAAGGAGGTTATGCTGGAGAATGCTGGGAACCTGCTCTCCCTAGGTAAGGACACTTCCCTTGGCCACTCTCAGTGTACAATCAAAGGGAATATCTCCATACCTGAGTGTGCTGGCTTTGGAGCATATATCACTTACTGGAAAAGGAAAAGTGGTGGTTTCCTGTGTCCTAGAGACAGGGTCCTCCTGCCACCCGGGTTTCCTATAAAAGGCAGTACATTGCATGAAGAGAACATGGGAGGTTTCCTGGTTGGTCCTGAAAATGTTGAGGTCTAAGATCAAATCAGTGTTGAAGCATGTCAGGTGTGGAAATAATCCCCCTGAGGAAGTCCAGCCTCTCCCTGGACATGAATTGTGTCTCCCCTATGTTGCACACTGCTCAGATGGCTTTGCCCTGCACCCCTTCCTCTTTGGGAGGGGCCAGGTGTTTAGGACATTCTTCTTTGTGAGAAGCCTCAGTTTGTAGCTCCTATCTGTGCCTGGTAGGGCAGGTTTGTCCTTCCTCTTCCTTTCCATTGCCCCAAATTCCAAGCCAGATGGCGGGGAAGGAATGAAGGGCATCATTATTTCTGTTCAGCTGCTGTTCCCCAGCTGTTGTGCTCAGTGACTTCTTTGCAATATGGTATCATTAGGCAATATTATTATCCCAATTTGATATTTGAGAAAACGGAAGGAAACAGATGGTACATGACTTGTCCAGGAACACACAGTTACTAACTGTGTGAGACTGCATTTAAACTCTGACCTTCCTTACTCCAGGCCCAAGGTTTTCTCCACTGCTGTTCCAGCTGCCTCTTTTTTTCTTGAAAGTGGAAGCTATGCAATGGGTCCATCCTCCTATGAAGAAAGGGCTCCAAGACCAAATTTTCTGACTCCAAACTGGTGCCATGCTCTTCTCCACCCTCTCCCCAATGTTGCCAAACCCAATTCTATTGAATACTTGCTTGAGGACTTCTGGTCCCCATCCTGGGACCTTGCTTGCAGTCCTCTGTCACTGGTAGAAATGTGAGACTGGCCCAGCATCAGATTCTGACTAACTGAGGGTCATTGAGTTCCCCAGCAGGCAAAGATTCCCTGAATGAACAGGACCAAGGTTTCTGTGGGTTTCAAGGAGTGAGCATCAGGGGAGGGGCCAGGCCCAAAGCTGACTCATCAGGATGTCTCTTCCTGGAGCTCAAGGCTGGTCTGGCACATCCCATTCTGGGTTACTTGCATTACAGGCATTAATGGCAGAATAAGCCAGATCTGTGTGAACATGATGGAATGATTCTGTAGCTTGGCATGCACACTGTTTTTCCTAAAGGGAGATGAATTACCATGTTTTCTCCATCCTCATCCCTGACTCCCCATACCCAGGGCTGGCAGTTCCCAGAAAAGATCTGATGTCTTATTTGGAGGGAATGGAAGCACCATGGCTACTGCTGCAAGAAGACCTTAGGAGCTGCTATCCTGGTGAGTGAGGGGAAAGTGGGTATGAGAGGTGGGGTTACAAGAGGCTTCTATGTGTGGTTTGGAAGGCCTGACTTGCAATTGTTTTTCAGATACTTTTTAAAAGTGGAACTCTGGAGAAGTTACTGAAGCACTGATTCTCAGTTTCCCCCTCTGTAAAAGAAGGGAGTTGAACTCCATGGCCTTTAAGGTCTCTTCCAGTAATTACTCTGATCCCATGAAATGTCATTGTTTGGAGTTTGTGGTTAGAAACTCCCCTGAAACTGCAAAAAGTGTTAAACTTTGCATTTTGGGTTCTTTCCTAGAACTTCTTCAAGACATGGAACATTTAGTAAGGGCCTGCTATGTTCCAGGCCCTCTGCTAAGTACCAGGGAAGTAAGGAGATACAAGGGACATGCCCTGCTATCCTGGAGCTCAACATTGGGGGTGTAGGGTAGAGTGTTGGGGTGCTGAGAACATGCCAACCACATTGTAGAAACCTGTTTTGAACAGGACAAATTAGAGCTCACTGAGAGAGGGAAGGCCCTAAGGGGAAGGACTGGAAAGGCTCATTGTGGAAGGTGGGCAATACCAGGGAAGCCAGGGTGAGCATTATACACATGGGGACATGGTGACACCAGTTATAAATTTAGTTTTTGTCTGTGACATAGAGGACCCAGGGAAATAATTGTTGGGTTGAAAGACTCCAGTTACTGTATGTTGAGGATTAGAGAGACATGATTTTGTTTGTGGCAATAGGGAAGGAGTCATTAGTGCAGGGGAGACTGAAGAGTAGTGAAATGATGAGTATGGTGTAGAGGCAGTGTACTGAGGAGGATGCCATGCTAGAATGGGCTGATTTACACAGGGAGAGGAGTTTGCCCAGGAGCAAGAAATAAGGGAGGGTTGGGGAAGAATGAAAAGAATTGGAAAAGCTGTTGGGGCTGATGGGATAGTGAGTCAGTTATGTTGCTGTTCAGCCATTTCAGTTGTTTCTCACTGTTCATGTTCCTATGTGGGGTCTTCTTGGCAAAGATACTAGAATTGTTTGCCATTTGCTTTTCAGGGTCATTTCCCAAATGCAGAAACTGAGGGAAACAAGCTGAAGTGACTTGCCCAGGGTCACACAGCTAGTAAGTGTCTAAGGTTGGAATTGAGTTAGAGTGTTCCTGACCAGTACTCTGCACTGAACCACCCAGCTGCCCCAAGAGAGTCAGCTAGAGACATGTCAAAGGATAGCCTTGCCACAGGGAAGGCTGCAGTGAGATCATGTAGCCTGAATGTGTAGTGGACTCAGAAAGCCTACTTTTATGATTTTCTCTGTCTCTCTATTCAGTAGCACCTAAGTAGTAGTAAAGGCTGCTTCCTTACTTAGACTTAAAACAAGGCTGTGCTTTACATAAATCATCAACCTGTGTCCGTTCCCTGATCTCTGTGTCTCAGTCTTTGGCTGCAATATTTCCAGGAGTTTCTCTTTTCAGATCTCTTTTCAGGACGTGATCAGAGAATTCTTTCAATATGTATGTTTCCCTCTGGTTTCAGAATATCAGGACAGTTTTCCTTGATGATTTCATGACACATGATGTCTATGCTCTTTTTTTTTTTTTTTGATCATGACTTTTAGGTAGTGCAACAAGTTTTACATTCTCTCTCTTGGATCTATTTTCTGGGTCCAGTGTTTGTCCACTGAGATATTTCAAATTGTCTCCTACTTTTTCATTCTTTTGGTTTTGTTTTGTAATTTCTTGGTTTCTTATGAAGTCATTGATTAGCCTCCATTCTAATTTTTAAAGAACTATTTTCCACAGTGAGATTTTGAAGTTCCTTTTGCATTTGGGTAATTCTACTCTTTAAGAAATTCTTCTCCTCATTGACTTTTTGGATCACTTTTGCCATTTGACTTAGACTATTTTTAAATGTATTATTTTCTTCAGCATTTTTTGGGTTTCCTTTAGGAAACTCTTGACTCCCATTTCATGATTTTCTTGCATCACTCTCATTTGTCTCCCTAATTTTTCCTCTACCCCTCTTAGTTGATTTTCACAGTGCTTGTTGAGCTCTTCCATGGCCTGAGCCTATTACACATTGATTTTGGAGGTTTATGATGCAGAAACCTTGACTTTTAGGTCTTCCTCTTTGGGTATGCAATGTCCTTCCTCATTTGAAAGGATGGAGGAAATTACCTGTTCACGAGGAAAGTAGCCTCATGTTGTCTTATTCATTTTCCCTTTTTTGTGCATTTTCCCAGCCAGTGACTTGATTTTGAATTCTTTGTCAAGAGGAGGGTATGCTCTGGGGATCTGTAAGTTCTCAGTTCCTACAAGGTGGCACAATCAGGGGAGAGGAATTTACTCCTCTCTTGGCCTATGCTGTGGTCTGTGAACATGATTCCCTCTTCAGGGCCCCCACCAGCTCCCCCGCACCAGCCAGTACTCCTCCTAACCACAGGGCCTCCACGCAGTGCTGAAATCCAGATCAGCTGCTGGGTCTCCAGGCCAGGACTCCAACAATGGAAGTTGCCACCGCCTAGGTGTAGGAGTGCACTTCTGCATTCCTTTCTCGTCCAGGTGAACAAGCTTTCTCACTAACCACTGGAGCTGTCTTTGTCATTTGTGAGTTAAGGAATTTGGAACCCACAGCTGCTGCTGGTTGTGCCTGGAAGCCTGCTCCAGTCCTGGCCCTGGTGCAGCATAGCTAAGGCTAGCCTGCGCACCGCTCTGTGCCCAATGGTATAGACCTTTCCAGTCAGCCTTCCAGGCTGCCTAGGCCTGGAAATCTCTTTTACTCTGTCTTTTTCTGCCTTTTGGTGTTCCAGAATTTGTTTCTAGAGTCATTTTTTACAGGGATTTTATGGGATTTGGGGAGAGCTTCTAGACTTGCATCCTTCTACTACACCATCTTGGCCTCCCCTCCCCAATAAAATACATTTTAAAGAAAACAAAAGAAAAGAAAGTGGAGTAGAAAAAGGCCATCTATTGCCATGAACAGGGCATGCCCACACGCAGGATTGGAGTTCTAGTCTCAATTGCTGGCTTGCTGGGCAGGTCACTTAGATATTCTGATCTCATGGTATGTATGAGTAATGAATGTAATGATAATGCTGGGTCTCCCTGTGTCATGGGTACTTGTGAGGTTCCAGGGTGATGGTGTGTGAAGGTTTTTTAAATCAAATTGTCCTGCAGATGTGAGCTAATCTCATTTACAACTGATGAATTCTATTTATTGAACATTGAAGACTTTTCTGGTGCCCTAAGAAGGTAGGATGTAGATAACCTGGTTTACTTTATTCCCACGAAAGTAATGGATTATTATTAGAATTATGTGTGTACATATGCCTGTTTATATACATTTAATTTTTGTTTCTTGCAGGAGAGATTAGCCCTGAAATGACAGATGGTCCTGCAAAATTAAGCATTTCTTTGAAAGAAATTCATGAGGAGACGGATGGTCCATGTGACTTCACTGGGAGACACATGTGTGGTACATTTCACAGAATCCACACAGGAGAGAAAGCTTATGATTGTCCTCATTGTGGAAAGAACTTGAGTCCACAGTCATCCCTTATTTGCCATCAAAAAATTCCTAATGGAGAGAAACAACAAGAGTGTCATGAACGTGGGAAAGTGTGTAATGAGCCCATATCCTCCATTATTCATCATAGTATTCACAGTGACAGGAAAACTTATGTATGTGATCTCTGTGGAAATGTTTGTCAGTGTAGCCCCAATCGTGCTATACATCAGAAACTCTACACTGGAAAGAAAACTGATGAATGTGGTCAATGTGGAAAGGCTTTTAGAAACAGTACTGATCCATGTGGACATCAGAGAATCCACACAGGAGAGAAACCTTATGAATGTGATCAATGTGGAAAGACTTTCAGAAGGAACTTTAAACTTGTTATACATCAGAGAATCCACACAGGGGAGAAACCTTATGAATGTGATCACTGTGGAAAGGCTTTTAGAACAGGTTCTCTACTGTTTGTGCATAAAAGAATCCACATAGGAGAGAAACCTTACAAATGTGATCAGTGTGGAAAGGCTTTCATAATAAACTTTCAACTTGTTAGACATCAGAGAATCCACACTGGAGAGAAACCTTATGAATGTGATCAATGTGGAAAGACTTTCAGAAGGAACTTTAAACTTGTTATACATCAGAGAATCCACACAGGGGAGAAACCTTATGAATGTGATCAGTGTGGAAAGGCTTTTAGAACAGGTTCTCTTCTGTCTGTGCATAAAAGAATCCACATAGGAGAGAAACCTTACAAATGTGATCAGTGTGGAAAGGCTTTCATAATAAACTTTCAACTTGTTAGACATCAGAGAATCCACACTGGAGAGAAACCTTATGAATGTGATCAGTGTGGAAAGGCTTTTAGAACAGGTTCTCTTCTGTCTGTGCATAAAAGAATCCACATAGGAGAGAAACCTTACAAATGTGATCAGTGTGGAAAGGCTTTCATAATAAACTTTCAACTTGTTAGACATCAGAGAATCCACACTGGAGAGAAACCTTATGAATGTGATCAATGTGGAAAGACTTTCAGAACAAACGTTGAACTTGTTATGCATCACAGAATCCACACTGGAGAGAAACCTTATGAATGTGATCAGTGTGGAAAGACTTTCAGAACAAAGGTTGAACTTGTTATACATCATAGAATCCACACAGGAGAGAAACCTTATGAATGCGATCAATGTGGAAAGACTTTTAGAAGAACCTCTCATCTCACTGTACATAAGAGAATCCACACTGGAGAGAAACCTTATGAATGTGATCAATGTGCAAAGGCTTTTAGAAGCAACTGTGGTCTATCTGCACATAAGAGAATCCACACTGGAGAAAAACCTTATGAATGTGATCAGTGTGGAAAGACTTTCAGAGTGAACTTTCAACTTGTTATACATCGGAGAATCCACACTGGAGAGAAACCTTATGAATGCGATCAGTGTGGAAAGACTTTTAGAACAAACTCTCATCTCACTGTACATAAGAGAATCCACACTGGAGAGAAAACATCATAAAAATAAAAGTAAAAAACAGAACATTTGTGATCATTTTATTTCTTGTCTACTTTTTCTTCCAGGCTCCTATCTGACCATGGACTTGAGAGTAGGGGCAGGGTCTGTCCACATTCTTCAGGGATTGTCCAGAATGTTCTTGATGCTGCTTTCTTGGGGTCTCAAGTTTGGTGTTTTTCCAGGATCCCCACCAAAGCTCATGCCAGGTTCCTGCAGTCTTTCAGTACCCCTCAATGTAGCCCTCAATGCTCTCATTCCCTCTTCTCTTCTCTATTATTGATCTGAAAATTCCTGACCTCTGTTTGGGTTTGAGCAGCACATCTTTGGATCTCCCCCATGTTGTGTTTCAGTAGGATATTGATGGCCCAGTCACCTTAAGGCAGCTGGAAAAGTGGTCCAGACTGACAGAACTCCAGGGTCCTTTTCTGTATGAAATTCCTTCCCTCGTTATTTCTCTACAGGTCTCACCCTGGGCCAGGACCTTCTTCTGAAAGCCCACTCTGCTCCTGGGATGAGAACCACACAGCTGTTGCTTTCTTTGAATGTGTTCCTTGCTTAATTCCCAGCCTAGGGCCCAGGACTTGCCCTCACCATGGACCTGTCCTATCCAGGGGCAAGTCCTCTCAATCTGCCATGGGTGTCCAACCGAGAACTGGGCAGTAAGTCATAGGGCTGCCAGGTACCACCTGTTCCTCTAGAGTGCACAAGTTTATGCTGACTGTGGGCCCCCTTCTTGGCCTTCTGGACAACCTCTCCCCTATCTGGAATGCTCATCAATGCCCTTCATGCCCAGATCCCCTCCCTGTGAGTCCACAGATCTCTCTCTCTCTCGCTCTGTCCCTCTACACTGACCCAGTCTGGAGCAAGGTCTTGCTGTAGTTTCATCAATTTCCCCCTCAGGTTTGAGGCTGCGCCTTGATAGTCTCTAGCTGTTTGCAGTGTGGGATTGCTGGAAATCATGACTCCTTCTCCTCCATCTTCCTTCATACATGATGTCATTGGTGACTTTTCTAGTCACGTCCAGTGTCTCTTTTGAGTTCTGTGTAGGTGGAACCTGGGAGTCTAAACCTGGTTTCTACCAAGCTGCTTTCTTGGTTTCTCTTCTGTGCTTGTTAAAAAGGGGCATCCTTCCTGTGGCTATTCTTGAGTTTATCAACTTCTGGTTTGCCTCATTCAATAGTTCTGGGTTTTTTTTTTGTCATCTAGTGGGTTCTTCTTCATTTTTTAGCACCTGAGGCAGAGACAGAAATGGGTAGAACCTCATGAAGCATGTACAGTGTATATTGTACAAACCCAGTGACTACAACAGTGTAAATGGAAAGACCAAACAAGAACCCTCTGAGTCACTATCCACAACAGAGGCTGTCTCTGAGATCAGGGAAGGAAAAGTGCCTCCCTCTTCACCAAGAGGCCCAGGGAACTCACTGCCAGGTGGAAGGTTCTCTCTCATAGCCATTGTGCCCATGCCCTTGGAATCCCTGTCTCTTCTTTTTCTTTACTGTAATTGATGATTCAGTGTGGAGGGAGAGATGGGATGTCTCCTCTCTGGTGTAAAGAGAAAATGCATCAATAAAACCTGAAAAGGAAGGAAGATGAGGCCTCACCTAGAGCACAAACATCACATTTCCTTGCAAAGTCGTCACTGTGGGAAGGCTTTATGCTTGAACCTCTGTTTTTGTTTCTGATTTTTTTTTCACATTTTAAATCAATGTTATTTTAACATTACTCATTACTTTTTTCCTCACTTAAGAGTATTTTTTCCCAGTTATGAAAAGATATTTTTCAACATTCACTTGTATAACATTTTGAGTTCCAATTTTTTTCTCCCTCATCTCCAAGATGGCAAGCTGTCCGATAAAGGGTATATATATGCAATCATATTGAACATATTTCTACATTTGTCATTTTGTGAAAAAGAAATAAAAAGAAAAATGGAAAAGTATGAAGGAAAAAAGTGAAAATTGTGTTTCTATCTGTATTCAGAGATCTTTCTCTGTATATGGATTCCATTTTACATCATGAACTTTTGAAATTGCCTTAGAAGATTTCATTCCTCAGAAGAGCTGAGTACGTTGCTGTTACTGTGTACAATGTGTTCCTAGTTTTGCTCACTTAACTCAGTATCAGTTCATGTAAGTATTTCCAGGTTTTTCTGAAATCTGACTGCTCATCATTTGTTTTGTTTTTTTTAAACTTTATGTCAGCCAAAAATTATTTCATTTTTCAAAATATTTTCACATTTCAATTTATTTATTTTTAGTTTTCAAGGTCCACTTCCAGAAGATTTTGAGGACTGTATTTTCTGATATCTCCCCTCCCTTCCCCTCATGATGGCATGCCTTCTGATTGCCCCTCCCCCCTCCCCCTCCCCCTTCTCTTATTCCCTTCCCCTTCCATTTTCCTGTTAGGTAAGATAGGTTTCTAAAACTCATTGCCTGTGTATCTTATTTCTCACTTGTAGGTAAAAGAAATTTTTAATACTTGTTTCTTAAAACTGAATCCCAAATCCTCTCCCTTCCCTCATTCCCACCCCCACCTTGAGAGGGCAAGCAACATTGGTTATACATTTGTAGTTATGCAAAACCCTTGTGTAACAGTCAGGTTGTGAAAGGCTAACCATGTTTCCCTCCATCCTGTCTTACCCCTATTTATTTTATGCTCTCCTTTCACCCTATCCCTCCTGACAAGTGTTTGCTTATTACCCCCTCCTCCCTTCTACCACCTCCCTGTCTTCCCCTTCCCCCCTACTTTCCTGTGGGGTAAGATAGATTTCCATACTCCATTGAGTGTGTATGTCTTTCCCTCCTTCAGTCGAATCTGATGAGAGTAATGAGTTTACTCATTCCCTCTCCCCTCCCTTCTTCCACTCCATTGTGAAAGCATTTTCTCATGCTTTTAGGAGCAGCTCATCATTGCTCATTGTTCAGTAACACTCCTTTTCGTTCATGTCCTACACGTTGTTCAGGCATTTCCTGTGACCTTTATCTGAGGTGAGCGCACTCCATTCACACACCTGAGCAGCATTAGCCAAGGTTGAGAGAAACCTTATGCGTGGAATCCCTGTGGAAAATGGAGCTCTAGTCTTGCTGAACTGAATCAGAGAATCCACAGGAGAAATTTTACAAATGTCATGAATATAGCAGATCTTTTAATTAAAGCTCAAAGTTTGTTAAAATGGGAGATTCCGGGAGGAGCCAAGATGGCGGAGTAGAAACACATATGCTAGCCCAGATCCCACAACCCATAAATTTCCTGTAAAAAAGAACTCCCCAGAAATTCTGGAGCAGTGGAAGCCATACAGCAACACAATGGAGGAGATTTCTGTTCCAGAGAGCCCTGAAAAACTGGCACCAAAAGTCTGTCCTGCACTGACCGCAGAGCGGAACCCAGTCCTGCCTGGCCATGCAGCCCCGAGAGGAGCAGATCCAAGGAGGCTTCAGTGACAGAACCTCCAGTGCCTGGAAAGGTCCCTCCACCCACAGGGGCTCCAGGTCAGTGAGGGAGACTTCTAGGCTGGCCAAGAGCGGGGTGGGGTGTCTCCATAACTCAGGCCCCCTCAGGAGGAGGAGGGAGAGACAGTGGTGGCCAGGGACTCGCGGGTGAGGCAGGACCTCAAATCCATTACAGAAGATCTCCACATATACCCCCTGAGGAAAGTGAGCCTGGGAGGTGGCCCTGCCCCAACCTGAGCACCAGAACTTAAGTTCACATTGAATAGCAGCCGTGCCTGCCCCTGAAAGCACTGAGGTTGGGGAGCAGCATTTGAATCTCAGACCCCAAGCAGCAGATAGGCGGATCTAGGCAGGGGTGGAGAGGAATCTCAGAAGTCAAATAACTGGCTGGGAAAATGCCCAGAAAAGGGAAAAAAAAATTAGACCATAGAAGGTTACTTTCTTGGAGAACAGATGTTTCCTCCTTTCCTTTCTGATGAGGAAGAACAATGCTTACCATCAGGGAAAAACATAGAAGCCAAGGCCTCTGTATCCCAAACATCCAAAATAGATATCCAATGGGCTCAGGCCATGGAAGAGCTCAAAAAGAATTTTGAAAAGCAAGTTAGACAGGTGGAGGAAAAACTGGGAAGAGAAATGAGAGAGATGCAAGAACAGCATGAAAAATTGGTCAATATCTTGCTAAAGGAGACCCAAAAAAATGCTGAAGAAAATAACACCTTGAAAAATAGGCTCACTCAATTGGCAAAAGAGGTTCAAAAAGCCAATGAGGAGAATAATGCTCTCAAAAGCAGAACTAGCCAAATGAAAAAGAGGTTCAAAAGCTCACTGAAGAAAGTAGTTCTCTCAAAATTGGAATGGAACAGATGGAGTCTAATGACTTTCTGAGAAACCAAGAAATCACAAAACAAAGCCAAAAGAATGAAAAAATGGAAGAGAATGTGAAATACCTCATTGGAGAAACAACTGACCTGGAAAATAGATCCAGGAGAGACAATTTTAAAATTATGGGACTACCTGAAAGCCATGATCAGAAAAAGAGCCTAGACATCTTCCATGAAATTATCAAGGAAAACTACCCTGGAATTCTAGCACCAGAGGGCAAAATAAGTATTGAAGGAATCCATTGATCACTGCCTGAAAAAGATCCAAAAAGAGAAAGTCCTAGGAACATTGAGGCCAAATTTCAGAACTCCCAGGTCAACGAGAAAATATTGCAAGCAGCTAGAAAGAAACAATTCCAGTATTGTGGAAATAAAATCAGGATAACACAAGATCTATCAGCTTCTACATTAAGGGATCGAAGGTCATGGAATAGGATATTCCAGAAGGCAAAGGAACTAGGACTCAAACCAAGAATCACCTACCCAGCAAAACTGAGTATAATACTTCTGGGGATAATAATGTGTAGTGGACTCAGAAAGCTTACTTTTATGATTTTCTCTGTCTCTCCATTCACTAGCACCTAAGTAGTAGTAAAGGCTGCTTCCTAACCTAGAATTAAAAGAAGGCTCTGCTTTACATAAATCATCAACCTGTATCCATCCCCTGATCTCTGAGTCTCAGTCTTTGGCTGCAATATTTCTAGGAGTTTCTCTTTTCAGATCTTTTTTCAGGAGATGGTCAGAGAATTCTTTCAATATGTATGTTTCCCTCTGGTTCCAGAATATCAGGACAGTTTTCTTTGATGATTTCATGACAGATGATGTGTATGCTTTTTTTTTTTTTGATCATGACTTTTAGGTAGTGCAACAAGTTTTACATTCTCTCTCTTGGATCTATTTTCTGGGTCCAGTGTTTGTCCACTGAGATATTTCAAATTGTCTCCTACTTTTTCATTCTTTTGATTTTGTTTTGTAATTTCTCGGTTTCTTATGAAGTCATTCATTAGCCTCCATTCTAATTTTTAAAGAACTATTTCCTTCAGTGAGCTTTTGAAGTTCCTTTTCCATTTGGGTAATTCTACTCTTTAAGAAATTTTTCTCCTCATTGACTTTTTGGATCACTTTTGCCATTTGACTTAGACTATTTTTAAATGTATTATTTTCTTCAGCATTTTTTGGGTTTCCTTTAGGAGACTCTTGACTCACATTTCATGATTTTCTTGCATCACTCTCATTTGTCTCCCTAATTTTTCCTCTACCCCTCTTAGTTGATTTTCACAGTGCTTGTTGTGATCTTCCATGGCCTGAGCCTATTACACATTGATTTTGGAGGTTTATGATGCAGAAGCCTTGACTTTTAGGTCTTCCTCTTTGGGTATGCAATGTCCTTCCTCATTTGAAACGATGGAAGAAATTACCTGTTCACAAGGAAAGTAGCCTTATGTTGTCTTATTCATTTTCCCTTTTTTGTGCATTTTCCCAGCCAGTGACTTGATTTTGAATTCTTTGTCAAGAGGAGGGTATGCTCTGGGGATCTGTAAGTTCTCAGTTCCTACAAGGTGGCACAATCAGGGGAGAGGAATTTACTCCTCTCTTGGCCTATGCTGTGGTCTGTGAACATGATTCCCTCTTCAGGGCCCCCACCAGCTCCCCCGCACCAGCCAGTACTCCTCCTAATCACAGGGCCTCCACGCAGTGCTGAAATCCAGATCAGCTGCTGGGTCTCTAGGCCAGGGCTCCAACAATGGAAGTTGCCACCGCCTAGGTGTAGGACTGCACTTCTGCATTCCTTTGTCATCCAGGTGAACAAGCTTTCTCACTAACCACTGGAGCTCTCTTTTTCATTTCTGAGTTAAGGAATTTGGAACCCACAGCTGCTGCTGGTTGCGCCTGGAAGCCTGCTCCAGTCCTGGCCCTGGTGCAGCATGGCTAAGGCCATGCTGCGCACCGCTCTGCGCCCAATGGTATAGACCTTTCCAGTCAGCCTTCCAGGCTGCCTAGGCCTGGAAATCTCTTTTACTCTGTCTTTTTCTGCCTTTTGGTGCTCCAGAATTTGTTTCTAGAGTCATTTTTTACAGGGATTTTATGGGCTTTGGGGAGAGCTTCCAGAGTTGCATCCTTCTACTTCACCATCTTGGCTCCTCTCCCCAATAAAATACATTTTAAAGAAAACAAAAGAAAAGAAAGTGGAATAGAAAAAGGCCATCTATTGCCATGAACAGGGCATGCCCACACGCAGGATTGGAGTTCTAGTCTCAATTGCTTTCTTGCTGGGCAGGTCACTTAGATATTCTGATCTCATGGTATGTATGAGTAATGAACGTAATGATAATGCTGGGTCTCCCTGTGTCATGGGTACTTGTGAGGTTCCAGGGTGATGGTGTGTGAAGGTTTTTTAAATCAAATTGTCCTGCAGATGTTAGCAAATGGCAATTTCAAATGATGAATTCTATTCATTGAACTTTGAAGACTTTTCTGGTGCCCTGGGAAAGTAGGATGTAGATAACCTGGTTTACTTGATTCCCAAGAGAGGAATGGATTACAATTATGATTATGTGTGTACATATGTCTCTTTATATACATATTATTTTTGTTTCCTGCAGGAGAGATTAGCCCTGAAATGACAGATGATCCTGCAAAATTAAGCATTCCCTTGAAAGAAGTTCATGAGGAGACGGATGGTCCATGTGATTTGACTAGGAAACATATCTGTGGTGCATTTCACACAATCCACACAGGAGATTATGATTGTCCTCATTGTGGAAAGGACTTGAGTCAACAGTCATCCCTTATTTGCCATCAAAAAATTCCTAATGGAGAGAAACAACAAGAGTGTCATGAATGTGGGATAGTGTGTAATGAACCCATATCCTCCATTATTCATCATAGAAGTCACAGTGACAGGAACACTTATGTATGTGATCTCTGTGGAAATGTTTGTCAGTGTAGCCTCAGTCTTGCTGTACATCAGAAAGTCCACTCTGGAAAGAAAGCTTATGAATGTGGTCAATGTGGAAAGACTTTCAGAACAAACTTTCGACTTGTTATACATCAGAGAATCCACACAGGACAGAAACCTTATGAATGTGATCAATGTGGAAAGACTTTCAGAACAAACTCTCAACTTGTTGTACATCAGAGAATCCACACTGGAGAGACACCTTGTGAATGTGTTCAATGTGGAAAGACTTTTAGAACTGGCTCTGATCTATCTGTACATAAAAGAATGCACGTAGTAGAGAAACTTTATGAATGTGACCAGTGTGGAAAGACTTTCAGAATGAACTTTAAACTTGTTATACATCAGAGAATCCACAATGGAGAGAAACCTTATGAATGTGATCAATGTGGAAAGGCTTTTAGTAGAAACTCTAATCTATCTGTACATCGGAGAATCCACAATGGGGAGAAACCTTATGAATGTGATCAGTGCGGAAAGGCTTTTAGAACAGGCTCTGATCTATCTGTACATAAAAGAATCCACACTGGAGAGAAACCTTATGAATGTGATCAATGTGGAAAGGCTTTTAGAAAAAACTCTGATCTATCTGCACATAAGAGAATCCACACTGGAGAGAAACCTTATGAATGTGATCAGTGTGGAAAGACTTTCAGAACAAACTCTATACTTGGTATACATCAGAAAATCCACACTGGAAAGAAACGATATGAATGTAATCACTGTAGAAAGGCTTGTAAAAGTATGTCTGAGTTTGCTAAACATCAAAGAATCCACACTGGAGAGAAACCTTATGAATGTGATCAATGTGGAAAGACTTTCAGAGCAAACTTTGAACTTGTTATACATCAGCGAATCCACACAGGAGAGAAACCTTATGAATGTGATCAATGTGAAAAAGCTTTTAGAAGAAGCTCCAATCTAGCTTTACATAAGCGAATCCACATAGGCGAGAAACCTTATGAATGTGATCAGTGTGGGAAGACTTTTAGAAGAACCTGTCATCTCACTGAACATAAGCGAATCCACACTGGAGAGAAACCTTATGAATGTGATCAATGTGGAAAAGCTTTTAGAAGAAGCTCCAATCTAGCTTTACATATGCGAATCCACACTGGAGAGAAACCTTATGAATGTGATCAATGTGGAAAGGCTTTTAGAAGAAACTGTGATCTATCTGCACATAAGAGAATCCACACCGGAGAGAAATGATATGAATGTAATCAGTGTAGGAAGGCTTTTAAAAGTATGTCTGAGTTTCCTAAACATCAGAGAATCCACACTGGAGAGAAACCATCATGAAAATAAAAGTAAAAAAGAGAACATTTGTGATGGTTTTATTTCTTGTCTACTTTTTCCTCCAGGCTCCTTTCTGACCATGGACTTGAGAGTAGGGCCAGGGTCTGTCCACATTCTGCAGGGATTGTCCAGAATGTTCTTGATGCTGCTTTCTTGGGGTCTCAAGTTTGGTGTTTTTCCAGGATCCCCACCAAAGCTCATGCCAGGTTCCTACAGTCTTTCAGTACCCCTCAATGGTCTCATTCCCTCTTCTCTTCCCTATTATTGATCTGGAAATTCCTGACCTGTGTTTGGGTTTGAGCAGCACATCTTTGGATCTCCCCCATGTTGGGTTTCAGTAGGACATTGATGGCTCAGTCACCTTAAGGAAGCTGGAAAACTGGTCCAGACTGACAGAACTCCAGGGTCCTTTTTTTGTATGAAATTCCTTTTCTGGTTTTTTTTTTACAGGTCTCACCCTGGGCCAGGACCTTGTTCTGAAAGCCCACTCTCCTCCTGGGATGAGAATCACACAGCTGCTGCTTTCTTTGAATGTGTTCTTTGCTTAATTCCCAGCCTAGGGCCCAGCACTTGCCCTCACCATGGACCTGTCCTATTTAGGGGCAAGTCCTCTCAATCTGCCATGGGTGTCCAACCCAGAATTGGGTAGTCAGTCATAGGGCTGCCAGGTACCACCTGTTCCTCTAGACTGCACAAGTTTATGGTGACTGGACCACCTTCTGGACCTTGGCCTTCTGGGCAACCTCTCCCCTATCTGGAATGCTCATCAATGCCCTTCATGCCCAGACCCCCTCCCTGTCAGTGACAGATCTCTCTCTCTCTCACTGTCTGTCCATCTACACTGACCGAGTCTGGAACAAGGCCTTGCTGTAGTTTCATCGATTTCCCCCTCACGATTCAGGCTGGGACTTGATACTATTGTCTCCATCTGTTTTAAGGAAGTGTGGGATTGCTGAACTTTTGACCCTCCTCCTCTTCCATCTTCCTTCATACATGATGTCATTGGTGACTCTTCTCATCAGGTCCAGTGTTTCTTTTGAGTTCTGTGTAGGTAGAACCTGGGAGTCTAAACCTGGTTTCTACCAAACTGCTTTCTTGTTTCTCTGCTGTGCTTGTTAAAAGGGGCATCCTTCCTCTGCCTATTCTTGAGTTTATCAACCTCTGGGTTGCCTCATTCAATAGTTCTGGGGGTTTTTTTGTTCTTCATTTTTTAGCACCTGAGGCAGAGACAGGAATGGGTAGAACCTCATGAAGCATGTACAATGTATATTGTACAAACCCAGTGACTACAACCGTGTAAATGGAAAGACCAAACAAGAACCCTCTGAGTCACTATCCACAACAGAGGCTGTCTCTGAGATCAGGGAAGGAAAAGTGCCTCCCTCTTCACCAAGAGGTCCAGGGAACTCACTGCCAGGTTGAAGGTTCTCTCTCATAGCCATTGTGCCCATGCCCTTAGAATCCCTGTCTCTTCTTTTTCTTTACTGTAAGAGATGATTCAGTGGAGGGAGAGATGGGTTGTCTCCTCTCTGGTGTAAAGAGAAAATGCATCAATAAAACCTGAAAAGGAAGGAAGATGAGGCCTCACCTAGAGCACAAACATCGCATTTCCTTGCAAAGTCATCACTGTGGGAAGGCTTTATGCTTGAACATCTGTTTTTGTTTTTGATTTTTTTTTCACATTTTAAATCAATGTTATTTCAACATTACTCATTACTTTTTCCCCCACTTAAGAGTATTTTTTCCCAGTTATGAAAAGATATTTTTCAACATTCACTTGTATAACATTTTGAGTTCCAATTTTTTTCTCCCTCATTCGCAGGATGGCAAGGTGTCTGATATAGGGTATATATATATATGCAATCATATTAAACATATTTCCACATTTGTCATTTTGTGAAAAAGAAATAAAAACAAAAATGGAGGAGTATGAAGGAAAAAAGCGGAAATTGTGTTTCTGTCTCTATTCAGAGATCTTTCTCTGTATGTGGATCCCATTTTACATCATGAACTTTTGGAATTGCCTTAGAAGATTTCATTGCTCAGAAAAGCTGAGTATGTTGCTGTTAGTGTGTACAGTGTGTTCCTGGTTTTGCTCACTTAACTCAGTATCAGTTCATTTAAGTATTTCCAGGTTTTTCTGAAAACTGACTGCTTCATCATTTGTTTGGTTTTTTTCAACTTTATGTCAGCCAAAAATTATTTCATTTTTTAAAATATTTTCACATTTCAATTTATTTATTTTTAGTTTTAAAGGTCCACTTTGGGCAAGATTTTGAGGACTGTATTTTCTGATATCTCCCCTCCCTTCCCCTCATGATGGCATGCCTTCTGATTGCCCCTTCCCCTGATCTGCCCTCCCTTCCATCTCCCCCTCTACCTTCTCTTATTCCCTTCCCCTTCCATTTTCCTGTCAGGTAAGATAGATTTCTAAAACTCATTGCCTGTGTATCTTATTTCTCAGTTGTAGGTAAAAGAAATTTTTAATACTTGTTTCTTAAAACTGAGTCCCAAATCCTCTCCCTTCCCTCATTTCTACCCCCACCTTGAGAGGGCAAGCAACATTGGTTATACATGTGTAGTTATGCAAAACCCTTGTGTAACAGTCATGTTGTGAAAGGCTAACCATATTTCCCTCCATCCTGTCTTACCCCTATTTATTTTATGCTCTCCTTTGACCCTATCCCTCCTGAAACGTGTTTGCTTATTACCCCCTCCTCCAATCAGCCCTCCCTTCTACCACCCCGCTCTCCTCCCCTTCCCCCCTACTTTCCTGTGGGGTATGATAGATTTCCATACACCATTGAGTGTGTATGTTTTTCCCTCCTTCAGTCGAATCTGATGAGAGTAAAGTTCACTCATTCCCTCTCCCCTCCCTTCTTCCACTCCATTGTGAAAGCATTTTCTCATGCTTTTAGGAGCAGTTCATCATTGGTCATAGCACAGTAGCATTCCTTTTCCTTCATGTCCTACAAGTTGTTCAGGCATTTCCTGTGACCTTTATCTGAGGTGAGTGCACTCCATCCACAGACCTGAGCAGCATTAGCCATGTTTGAGAGAAACCTTATGCGTGGAATCCCTGTGGAAAATGGAGCTCTAGTCTTGCTGAACTGAATCAGAAAATCCACAGGAGAAATTTCACAAATGTCATGAATATAGCAGCTCTTTTAATTATAGCTCAAAGTTTGTTAAAATGGGAGATTCCGGGGAGGAGCCAAGATGGTGGAGTAGAAACACATATGCTAGCTCGGAACCCACAACCCATAAATTTCCTGTAAAAAAGAACTCCCCACAAATTCTGGAGCAGTGGAAGCCATGCAGCAACACAATGGAGGAGATTTCTGTTCCAGAGAGCCCTGAAAAACTGGCACCAAAAGACTTTCTTGCACTGAACGCAGAGCGGAACCCAGCCCTGCCTGGCCATGCAGCCCCGAGAGGAGCAGATTCAAGGAGGCTTCAGTGACAGAACCTCCAGTGCCCGCAAAGGTCCCTCCACCCACAGGGGCTCCAGGTCAGTGAGAGTGTTCTGGGCTGGCCCAGAGGGGAGAGGGGTGTCTCCATAACTCAGGCCCCCTCAGGAGGAAGTGGCAGAGGCAGTGGTGGCCAGGGACTCCCGGGTGAGGCAGGACCTCAAATCCATTACTGAAGATCTCCACATAAACCCCCTGAGGGAACTGAGCCTGGGAGGCGGCCCTGCCCCAACCTGAGCACCAGAACTTAAGCTCACATTGAATAGCAGCTGCACCCGCCCCTGAAAGCACTGAAGTTGGGGAGCAGCATTTGAATCTCAGACCCCAAGCACCAGATAGGCGGATCTAGGCAGGGGTGGAGAGGAATCTCAGAAGTCAAGCAACTGGCTGGGAAAATGCCCAGAAAAGGGAAAAATAATTAGACCATAGAAGGTTACTTTCTTGGAGAACAGATGTTTCCTCCTTTCCTTTCTGGTGAGGAAGAACAATGCTTACCATCAGGAAAAGACATAGAAGCCAAGATCTCTGTATCCCAAACATCCAAAATAGATATCCAATGGGCTCAGGCCATGGAAGAGCTCAAAAAGGATTTTGAAAATCAAGTTAGACAGGTGGAGGAAAAACTGGGAAGAGAAATGAGAGAGATGCAAGAAAAGCATGAAAAATGGGTAAATGCCTTGCTAAAGGAGAACCAAAAAAATGCAGAAGAGAATAACACCTTCAAAAATAGGCTAAATCAATTGGCAAAAGAGGTTCAAAAAGCCAATGAGGAGGAGAATGCTCTCAAAAGCAGAACTAGCCAAATGGAAAAAGAGGTTCAAAAGCTCACTGAAGAAAGTAGTTCTCTCAAAATTAGAATGTAACAGATGGAGTCTAATGACTTTCTGAGAAACCAAGAAATCACAAAACAAAGCGAAAAGAATGAAAAAATGGAAGAGAACGTGAAATACTTCATTGGAGAAACAACTGACCTGGAAAATAGATCCAGGAGAGACAATATAAAAATTATGGGACTACCTGAAAGCCATGACCAGAGAAAGAGCCTAGACATCTTTCATGAAATTATCAAGGAAAACTACCCTGATACTCTAGAACCAGAGGGCAAAATAAGTATTGAAGGAATCCTTCGATCACCGCCGGAAAGAGATCCAAAAAGAGAAAGTCCTAGGGTCAAATTTCAGAATTCCCAGGTCAAAGAGAAAATATTGCAAGCAGCTAGAAAGAAACAATTCCAGTATTGTGGAAATAAAATAAGGATAACACAAGATCTAGCAGCTTCTACATTATGGGATCGAAGGGCGTGGAATAGGATATTCCAGAAGTCAAAGGAACTAGGACTCAAACAAAGAATCACCTACCCAGCAAAACTGAGTATAATACTTCTGGGGCTAATACGGTCTTTCAATGAAACAGAGGACTTTCAAGCATTCTTGATGAAAAGACCAGAGCTGAAAAGAAAATTTGACTTTCAAACACAAGAATGAGAAGAAGCATGAAAAAGTAAACAGCAAAGAGTAGTCATAAGGGACTTAGCAAAGGTGAACTGTTTACATTCCTACATGGAAAGACAATATTTGTAACTCTTAAAACCTTTCAGTATCTGGGTAGTTGGTGGTACTACACACACACATACGCACACACGCACACACATTCACGCACACACAGAGATAGAGAGCACAAAGTGAATTGAATAGGATGGGATCCTATCTTAAACGAAATGAAGGTAAACGGTGAGAGAGAAATGTATTGGGAGGAGAGAGGGTGAAATGGGATGGGTTATATTTTCTCTCAATCAAGAGGCAAGCAGGAGACTTTGTAGTGGAGGGGAAAAGAGGAGAGCTCAGAAAAAACCATGAAGTTTACTCTCATCACATTCCACTAAAGGAAGGAATAAAATATACATTTATTTTGGTATGAAAACCTATCTTATAATACAGGAAATTGGGGGAGAAGGAGATAAGCAGGCTGGGGGTGATGATGGAAGGAGGGCAATGGGAGGAGGGAGTAATTTGAAGTCAACACTCGGGGAGGAACAGAATCAAAAGAGAGAATAGAAACAATGGAAAGAGGATAGGATGGAGGGAAATATAGTTAGTCTTACACAACACGACTATTATGGAAGTCATTTGCAAAACTACACAGATATGGCCTATATTGAATTCCCTGCCTTCCCAAAGGGAATGGATGTGGAGGGAGGGATGGGGAAAATTTGGAACTCAAGTTTTAGGAACAACTGTTTAGTATTGCTGTTGCTACTAGGAAATAAGACATACAGTTAATGAGGAATAGAAAGTCATCTGGCCCTACAGGACCAAAGAGAAGATGTGGACAAGAGAAGAGAGGGATGACAGAATAGAGGGCATATTGGAGATAGGGAAAATTAGATTGCTAGGTGTATTGGGGTGGGGGAAGGGGATGAAAAAGGGGAGAAAAAATTGGAACTCAAAATTTTGTGAAAATGAATGTAAAAAGTTAAGCAAATAAAAATAAAAGATAAAATAAACAACAACAAAAAAACAAAAAACGTTAAAGCTTAACAATTTGGCTATATTCTATGAAGTTGTAGGATTGTTAACTAAGTTATTTGAGATTAACGTCTTAATGCTGAAACCTAAAATTGTTAAGTGATTCCTACGTTTCAAAAGGAGGGAATCGAGTGAAAACTTTATGTAGATTCCTTCTGCCCATTCAGAACAGTCCTGATGGGGTTGTTGCTAGCCATATGATCCCCCAACTTTTGGGCATGTTCCCAAATTCTCCCCTTCTCCTCAACGGTACAACAGACAGAGAAAAGAATATGCAGATCTTTCCAAGAAAGTTCAAATTGTATGGATATGTTCCTAAAACCTTCAGTAAACCTACTGGGGTCTTCTGAGTATCTCCCCAGTTTCTCTTTAATCTGGAAGAGATCCCTGGTGGTCTAGTGGTTAGGATTCGGTGCTCTCACCACCAAGGCCCGCGTTCGATTCCCGGTCAAGGAATCAAAATTTGAAGAGGTTCCGAGGAGATCAGGACCCCAATATACCGACAGTCCAGGTCCTCCTCAAATGAATTCGATTCAAGCTTTCTTAAAGTCAAAGAAAACAAAGTTTACTAAGGATTCACCTAATTGGGTTGCCTCTTAAGGAGCCTAAGCATTTGTAACACTTGTATTCACAAGTGGGCCAGATAGAATCTCAGCTAGACAGAGCCTGAGCTGGATTGAATCTGAATGCCTTCATGGAGGCAAGATGGGACTTAATTACAGAAAACAGTATAGGAGGAATGTGGGGGTGTTGGTGTGATATTCCAGGGTGATGGGAGGAGGGGTTCAGGAAGGGTCTTGAGGAGCAGTCCAAGGAGGGAATCCAAGGAGGGTCAAAGGCTGGAAATAGTTGGAGGCTAGCAGGAGATATCAGACAATGGAGGGTTTGGCTGGGAAGCAGGTGGGGCAATCCAGAGATCTTGATAGGACAAGTATGAGAATGGATACATATCTTGATGGGAATGGTGGGCAGCCTGGGACAGGGGTTTTGATGAGATCAAGGGTGGGGAATGCAGGAGACCTGAAATGATAATGAAAAGCCCATAGTCTTCCTGAGAGAGCTGGAACAAATGGAAAGATTAGATTTGAGGAAGAAAGGCCAGATTAAGTGGGAAGATTCAAGGGGAGCTCAAGGAGGCTCCCAGAGTCTGAACCCCATCATTCCCCCCCAAACAGATTGAACCCAAATTCTTTTGGGGTAAAGGGTGAAGGTCTCAGCTTCTGAAACTTCTTCCTGCTGGCAAGGGGCATAGTGCTGTCCCTGCCTGGATGGGTCCTGTTCAAGGGGCCAAACTTCAGAACCTGGGTGGTGTCAGGTCCAGTGGGCTGGAGACCTAGGATTCAGACAGAGGTTGGTATATAGCCTGGGCTGTCATCTGGAAGCTGATGGCTTGCACTCTGGAAAAGACAAACCTGGCAAGGAGGTTAGGCACACACTCCCCAAACAGCACAAAAGGAGTATAAAGAAAAGACAATTTCCCTAGCATAAAAGGTAATTTCTCTGGAGAGAATTAAAGTTGACTATGGCAAGGCAAAAACATAGAAGGGCATGATTGATAGGGGAGTTTTTTTTCCATCAGATATCCCCCTTTCTTTCCAGATTGCTCCATGGGTATGTAGAACAAGAAAACATACTTTGAGTAAATAAATACATCAATTGGCCTGGGTCACTTCCTAAGGAATGGGTTAAGACTCCCAAACTCTGTCCTCTCCTTTCATCAACATACAGAGTGAAAGGTTTTCCCAGATTGGGTTGGTCTAGTGATGGGGTGGTGGTCAAATTAGTTTTCAGAGTCTCCAAAACTTCAGCCTGGTCTGAGTCAATGCCCTGAGTAGAGTCATAAAGGGGTTTAGCAATAAAATCAAAATTAGGTGCCTTAAATTCCTTCTCAAAGCCTGGTCAAACACATGAGGGTAATCTTGAAAGCTTTGGGGCAAAACTGTCCACTTTAGCTGATATGGACTTGATTCCCCAGGAAAAGTACGTTCAAATTCTCCATTAGGCCTTCTTGTGGGAAGGATTGCAGTGTTGCATGGAGGTGAACAAGGGACAATGATTCTATGCTTAAGGAATTTTTCAACTAAAGGTTGTAGTCCTTCCCAGGTCTCAGGCTTAATTAGACATTGGCTGAGATGGGGGAGCACTTTAGGGTCTGAGAGACTAACAATGAGTGGGGTGGCAGAAGTTGCTCTCTCTGCAATTCCAGTGTCCCAAACATTTGGCCTGACTGTCTCCCACACTCTCAAGGAAACCGGGAAAGATGTAGTGAACAGAGGCAAAAGGGAGATGGAAGGTTTCACTAGAGAAAATTGGCTCCCCAATTTCACCATCAGGTCCCTTCCCAACAAGGGGGCAGGGTCAGAGGAGGGCATAAGGAAGGAGTGTTTAAACAACAGATTCTCAAGCAGGCTGGGGAGGGGGTATGTCTGGAGACATTCATTAGTTTCCCTTTCAATGCCTATGATCAGAGAGGTCAGGGGACGGGTAGGGCCAGAGTGACTGTTAAAGCAGAGAATTTAGCCATGTTAAAGTGGGTAACCTTACCTTCAGCGTTTGTTTCTGCCCAGGGCTTGGTGAGAGAGGTGGAGAAAGTGGGAGCACTGCCAGCACCCAGGCTTTCCTGTTGTTCCAAGTCTTGAGAAGACTGGAGGACAGGGTACTGGGGTGCGGCTCTACCACTTTTCTGTCCTGAGGAACTATCTTTCCTCCAATGTCCCTTCTGGTCACATGGGCATGGCTCCACAGGCGTTGGTTCCTGGGGTTCCCTCTGGGGGGTGCCCTGTAGGTGCACTCCTTGGACCAGTGACCCTCCTTGTGGCAACGAAAGCAGGTTTCCCCACTGCCCAAGTAGCCAGCCTTCCTCCAAGGGGGTACCCTGGAGGAGTGCTCCCTGGGTCCTTTCCTGGCCAAGGCAGCAGCCAAGAATTGAGCTTGCTCCCTGGCTCTGGCCCTCGTCTTTTGTTCCCTTTCCTCTGCTGCAACTGGAGCTCTGTTAAAGACTCCAAAGGCCATCTCCAGTAACTGGGCCTGAGGTGTCTGGGGACCCATTGCCAATTTCTGCAGTTTCCTCCTGATATTTGGGGCAGACTTTTTAATAAAATACATGCTAAGGATTGCTGGCGCTTCTATGGATTCAGGATCCAAATTTGTATGCTTTTTAATAGCTTCTACTAGCCAGTTTTGAAAAAGGGCATGGTTTTCCTTTTCTCCATGAGTAATTTCCCTAATTTTTTGAAAGTTTACCTGCTTTTTAAATGCACCTTTTACACATGGGGACATGGTGACACCAGTTATAAATGGGTGCATCTAGTTTTTGGCTGTGACATAGAGGACCCAGGGAAATAATTGTTGGGTTGAAAGACTCCAGTTACTGTATGTTGAGGATTAGTGAGGCATGGTTTTGTTTGTGGCAATAGGGAAGGAGTCATTAGTGCAGGGGAGACTGAAGAGTAGTGAAATGATGAGTATGGTGCAGAGGCCTTATACTGAGGAGGATGCCATGCTAGAATGGGCTGATTTACACAGGGAGAGGAGTTTGCCCAGGAGCAAGAAATAAGGGAGGGCTGGGGAAGAATGAAAAGAATTGGAAAAGCTGTTGGGGCTGATGGGATAGTGAGTTAGTTATGTTGCTGTTCAGCCATTTCAGTTGTTTCTCACTGTTCATGTTCCTGTGTGGGGTCTTCTTGGCAAAGATACTAGAATTGTTTGCCATTTGCTTTTCAGGGTCATTTCCCAAATGCAGAAACTGAGGGAAACAAGCTGAAGTGACTTGGCCAGGGTCACACAGCTAGTAAGTGTCTAAGGTTGGAATTGAGTTAGAGTGATCCTAACCACCCAGATGCCCCAAGAGAGTCAGCTAGAGACATGTCAAAGGATAGCCTTGCCACAGGGAAGGCTGCAGTGAGATCATGTAGCCTAAATGTGTAGTGGACTCAGAAAGCCTACTTTTATGATTTTCTCTGTCTCTCTATTCAGTAGCACCTAAGTAGTAGTAAAGGCTGCTTCCTTACTTAGAATTAAAACAAGGCTGTGCTTTACATAAATCATCAACCTGTGTCCATTTCCTGATCACTGAGTCTTAGTCTTTGGCTGCAATATTTCTAGGAGTTTCTCATTTCAGATCTCTTTCAGGAGGTAGTCAGAGAATTCTTTCAATATGTATGTTTCCCTCTGGTTTCAGAATATCAGGACAGTTTTCCTTGATAATTTCATGACAGATGATGTCTATGTTTTTTTTTTTTTGATCATTGCTTTTAGGTAGTCCAACAATTTTACATTCTCTCTCTTGGATCTATTTTCTGGGTCCAATGTTTGTCCACTGACATATTTCATATTGTCTCCTATTTTTTCCTTATTTTGGATTTGTTTTGTAATTTCTTGGTTACTCATGAAGTCTTTCATTAGCCTCCATTCTAATTTTTAAAGAATTATTGTCTACAGTGAGCTTTTGAAGTTCCTTTTCCATTTGGGTAATTCTACTCTTTAAGAAATTCTTCTCCTCATTGACTTTTTGGATCACTTTTGACATTTTACTGAGACTATTTTTAAATTTGTTATTTTCTTCAGCATTTTTTGGGTTTCCTTTAGGAAACTCTTGACTCACATTCCATGATTTTCTTGCATCACTCTCATTTGTCTCCCTAATTATTCCGCCACCTCTCTTAGTTGATTTTCACAATGCTTGTAGAGCTCTTCCATGGCCTGAGCCTATTACATATTGATTTTGGAGGTTTTTGATGCAGAAGCATTGACTTTTAGGTCTTCCTCTCTGGGTATGCAATGTCCTTCTTCATTTGAAAGGATGGAAGAAATTACCTGTTCACCAAGAATGTAGCCTTATGTTGTCTTATTCATTTTCCCTTTCTTGTGCATTTTTCCAGCCAGAGACTTGATTTTGAATTCTTTGTCAAGAGGAGGGTATACTCTGGGGATCTGTAAGTTCTCAGTTCCTACAAGGTGGCACAATCAGGGGAGAGGAATTTACTCCTCTCTTGACCTATGCTGCAGTCTGTGAACATGATTCCCTCTTCAGGGCCCCCACCAGCTCCACCACACCAGCCAGTACTCCTCCTAACCACAGGGCCTCCACGCAGTGCTGACATCCAGATCAACTGATAGGTCTCTAGGCCAGGGCTCCAACTTTGGAAGTTGCCACCGCCTAGGGGTAGGACTGCACTTCTGCATTCCTATCTCATCCAGGTGAACAAACTTTCTCACTGACCACTGAAGCTGTCTTTGTCATTTGTGAGTTAAGGAATTTGGAACCCACAGCTGCTGCTGGTTGTGCCTGGAAGCCTGCTCCAGTCCTGGCCCTGGTGCAGCATGGCTAAGGCTATGCTGCGCACCGCTCTGCGCCCAATGGTATAGACCTTTCCAGTCATCCTTCCAGGCTGCCGTGGCCTGGAAATCTTTTTTGCTCTGTCTTTTTGTGGCTTCTGCTGCTCCAGAATTTGCTTATAGAGTCATTTTTTACACGGATTTTATCGGCTTTGGGGAGAGCTTCTAGAGTTGCATCCTTCTACTTCACCATCTTGGCTCCTTTCCCCAATAAAATACATTTTAAAGAAAATAAAAGAAAAGGAAGTGGAATAGAAAAAGGCCATCTACTGCCATGGACAGGGCATGCCCACTCGCAGGATTGGAGTTCTAGTCTCAGTTGCTGACTTGCTGGGCAGGTCACTTAGATATTCTGATTTCATGGTATGAGTAATGAATGTAATCATAATGATGGATCTCCCTTGTCATGGGTACTTGTGACGTTCCAGGGTGATGGTGTGTGAAGGTTTTTTTGAACAAAATTGTCCTGCAGATGTTTGCAAATGGCATTTTCAAATGATGAATCCTATTCATTGAACTTTGAAGACTTTTCTGGTGCCCTGGGAAAGTAGGATGTAGATAACCTGGTTTACTTGATTCCCAAGAGAGGAATGGATTACAATTATGATAATGTGTGTACATATGCCTCTTGATATACATTTTATTTTTGTCTCCTGCAGGAGAGATTAGCCCTGAAATGACAGATGATCCTGCAAAATTAAGCATTCCCTTGAAAGAAGTTCATGAGGAGACGGATGGTCCATGTGATTTGACCAGGAAACATATCTGTGGTGCATTTCACAGAATCCACACAGGAGAGAAAGCTTATGATTGTCCTCATTGTGGAAAGGACTTGAGTCAGCAGTCATCCCTTATTTGCCATCAAAAAATTCCTAATGGAGAGAAACAACAAGAGTGTCATCAACGTGGGATAGTGTGTAATGAATCCATATCCTCCATTATTCATCATAGTATTCACAGTGACAGGAACACTTATGTATGTGATCTCTGTGGAAATGTTTGTCAGTGTAGCCTCAGTCTTGCTGTACATCAGAAAGTCCACACTGGAAAGAAAGCTTATGAATGTGGTCAATGTGGAAAGAATTTCAGAACAAACTTTCGACTTGTTATACATCAGAGAATCCACACAGTAGAGAAACCTTATGAATGTGATCGATGTGGAAAGACTTTTAGAAGAACATGTCATCTCTCTATACATAAGAGAATCCACACAGGAGAGAAACCTTATGAATGTGATCAATGTGGAAAGACTTACAGAACAAACTTTGAACTTGTTATACATCAGAGCATCCACACAGGAGAGAAACCTTGTGAATGTGATGGATGTGGAAAAGCTTTTAGAAAAACCTCTCATCTCTCTATACATAAGAGAATCCACCCTAGAGAGAAACCTTAGGAATGTGATCAATGTGGAAAGACTTTGAGAACAAACTCTAAACTTTGTATCCATCAGAGAGTCTGCACTGGAGAGAAATGATATGAATGTAGTCAGTGTAGAAAGGCTTTTAAAAGTATGTCTGAGTTTGCTAAACATCAAAGTATCCACACTGGAGAGAAAACATCATAAAAATAAAAGTAAAAACCAGAACATTTGTGATCATTTTATTTCTTGTCTACTTTTTCTTCCAGGCTCCTTTCTGACCATGGACTTGAGAGTAGGGCCAGGGTCTGTCCACATTCTGCAGGGATTGTCCAGAATGTTCTTGATGCTGCTTTCTTGGGGTCTCAAGTTTGGTGTTTTTCCAGGATCCCCACCAAAGCTCATGCCAGGTTCCTACAGTCTTTCAGTACCCCTCAATGGTCTCATTCCCTCATCTATTCCCTATTACTGATCTGAAAATTCCTGACCTCTGTTTGGGTTTGAGCAGCACATCTTTGGATCTCCCCCATGTTGGGTTTCAGTAGGATATTGATGGCCCAGTCACCTTAAGGCAGCTGGAAAACTGGTCCAGACTGACAGAACTCCAGGGTCCTTTTTTGTATGAAATTCCTTCCCTGGCAATTTTTCTACAGGCCTCACCCTGGGCCAGGACCTTGTTCTGAAAGCCCACTCTCCTCCTGGGATGAGAATCACACAGCTGCTGCTTTCTTTGAATGTGTTCCTTGCTTCATTCCCAGCCTAGGGCCCAGCACTTGCCCTCACCATGGACCTGTCCTATTTAGGGGCAAGTCTTCTCAATCTGCCATGGGTGTCCAACCCAGAATTGGGCAGTAAGTCATAGGGCTGTCAGGTACCACCTGTTCCTCTAGACTGCACAAGTTTATGCTGACTGGACAACCTTCTGGACCTTGGCCTTCTGGACAACCTCTCCCCTATCTGGAGTGCTCATCCATGCCCTTCATGCCCAGACCCCTCCCTGTGAGTCCACAGATCTCTCTCTCTCTCTCTGTCCCTCTACACTGACCCAGTCTGGAACAAGGCCTTGCTGTGGTTTCATGGATTTCCCCCTCAGGATTCAGACTGGGGCTTGATAGTCTCCATCTGTTTTAGGGAAGTGTGGGATTGCTGAACTTATGACCCTCCTTGTCCTCCTCCATCTTCCTTCATAGATGATGTCATTGGTGACTCTTCTAGTCAGGTCCAGTGTCTCTTTTGAGTTCTGTGTAGGTGGAACCTGGGAGTCTAAACCTGGTTTCTACCAAACTGCTTTCTTGGTTTCTCTTCTGTGCTTATTAAAAAGGGGCATCCTTCCTGTGGCTATTCTTGAGTTTATCAACCTCTGGGTTGCCTCATTTAATTGTCCTGGATTTTTTTTTTTTTGTCATCTAGTGGGTTCCTCTTCATTTTTTATCACGTGATGCAGAGACAGAAATGGGTAGACCCTCATGAAGCATGTATGGTGTATATTGTACAAACCCAATGACTACAACAGTGTAAATGGAAAGACCAAACAAGTGGCCCTCTCAGTCACTATCCACCACAGAGGCTGTCTATGAGATCAGGGAAGGAAAAGTGCCTCCCTCTTCACCAAGAGGTCCAGGGAACTCACTGCCAGGTGGAAGATTCTCTCTCATAGCCATTGTGCCCATGCCCTTGGAATCCCTGTCTCTTCCTTTTCTTTACTGTGAGAGATGATTCAGTGTGGAGGGAGAGATGATTTGTCTCCCCTCTGGTGTAAAGAGAAAATGCATCAATAAAACCTGAAAAGGAAGGAAAATGAGAAGGCCTCACCTAGAGCACAAATATCACATTTTCTTGCAAAGTCATCACTGTGGGAAGGCTTTATGCTTGAACCTCTGTTTTTGATTTTTTTTTCACATTTTAAATCAATGTTATTTCAACATTACTCATTACTTTTTTCCCCACTTAAGAGTATTTTTTCCCAGTTATGAAAAGATAGTTTTCAACATTCACTTCTATAAGATTTTGAGTTTCAATTTTTTTCTCCCTCATCTCCAAGATGGCAAGCTGTCTGATATAGGGTATATATATATGCAATCATATTAAACATATTTCCACATTTGTCATTTTGTGAAAAAGAAATAAAAACAAAAATGAAGGAGTAAGAAGGAAAAAAGTGAAAATTGTGTTTCTGTCTGTATTCAGAGATCTTTCTCTGTATGTGGATCCCATTTTACATCATGAACTTTTGGAATTGCCTTAGAAGATTTCATTCCTCAGAAGAGCTGAGTATGTTGCTGTTACTGTGTACAATGTGTTCCTGGTTTTGCTCACTTAACTCAGTATCAGTTCATTTAAGTATTTCCAGGTTTTTCTGAAATCTCACTGTTCATCATTTGTTTTGTTTTTTTTAAACTTTATGTCAGCCAAAAATTATTTCATTTTTCAAAATATTTTCACATTTCAATTTATTTATTTTTAGTTTTAAAGGTCCACTTCCAGAAGATTTGAGGACTGTATTTTCTGATATCTCCCCTCCCTTCCCCTCATGATGGCATGCCTTCTGATTGCCCCTTCCCCCGATCTGCCCTCCCTTCCATCTTCCCCTCTACCTTCTCTTATTCCCTTCCCCTTCCATTTTCCTGTCAGGTAAGATACATTTCTAAAACTCATTGCCTGTGTATCTTATTTCTCACTTGTAGGTAATAGAAATTTTTTTAATACTTGTTTTTTAAAACTGAGTCCCAAATCCTCTCCCTTCCCTCATTGCACCCCCACCTTGAGAGGGCAAGCAACATTGGTTATACATGTGTAGTTATGCAAAACCCTTGTATAACAGTCATGTTGTGAAAGGCTAACCATATTTCCCTCCATCTTGTCTTGCCCCTATTTATTTTATGCTCTCCTTTGAACCTATCCCTCCTGAAAAGTGTTTGCTTATTACCCCCTCCTCCCTTCTACCACCCCCCTCTCCTCCCTTTCCCCCCTACTTTCCTGTGTGGTAAGATAGATTTCCATACTCCATTGAGTGTGTATGTTTTTCCCTCTTTCAGTGAAATCTGATGAGAGTAATGAGTTCACTCATTCCCTCTCCCCTCCCTTCTTCCACTCCATTGTGAAAGCATTTTCTCATGCTTTTACGAAGCAACAGAGGCAGTGGTGGCCAGGGACTCCTGAAGGAGGCAGGACCTCAAATCCATTACTGAAGATCTCCATATAAACCCCCTGAGGAAAGTGAGCCTGGGAGGCGGCCCTGCCCCAACCTGAGCACCAGAACTTAAGCTCACTTTGAATAGCAGCCGTGCCCGCCCCTGAAAGCACTGAGGTTGGGGAGCAGCATTTGAATCTCAGACTCCAAGCACCAGCCAGGTGAATCTAGGCAAGGGTGGAGAAGCATCTCAGAAGTCAAGTAACTGGCTGGGCAAATGCCCAGAAAAGGGAAAAAAAATTAGACCATAGAAGGTTACTTTCTTGGTGAACAGATGTTTCCTCCTTTCTTTTCTGATGGGGAAGAACAATGCATACCATTAGGGAATGATGTAGAAGCCAAGGCCTCTGTATCCCAAACATCCAAAATAGGTATCCAATGGGCTCAGGCCATCGAAGAGCTCAAAAAGGATTTTGAAAAGCAAGTTAGACAGGTGGAGGAAAAACTGGGAAGAGAAATGAGAGAGATGTAAGAAAAGTATGAAAAATGGGTCAATATCTTGGTAAAGGAGAAGCAAAAAAATGCTGAAGAAAATAACACCTTGAAAAATAGGATCACTCAATTGGCAAAAGAGGTTCAAAAAGCCAATGAGGAGAAGAATGCTCTCAAAAGCAGAATTAGCCAAATGGAAAAAGAGGTTCAAAAGCTCAGTGAAGAAAATAATTCTCTCAAAATTAGAATGGAACAGATGGAGTTTAATGACTTTATGAGGAACCAAGAAATCACAAAACAAAGCCAAAAGAATGAAAAAATGTAAGAGAATGCGAAATATCTCTTTGGAGAAACAACTGACCTGGAAAATAGATCCAGGAGAGACAATTTAAAAATTATGGGACTATCTGAAAGCCATGATCAAAAAAAAAGCCTAGACATCATCCTTCATGACTGCCCCAATATTCTAGAACCAGAGGGGAAAATAAGTATTGAAGGAATCCATCGATCACCGCCTGGAAGAGATCCAAAAAGAGAAAGTCCTAGGAACATTGTGGCCAAATTTCAGAGAACAAATTTTAAGTAATTGTACTAATTTATATTGTCAGAAGTATCTGGGGATTTCTAGATTTGAACCAGAAAGACAGACTTCTCTTTTTAAACTATCCCCAAGAATAAAACCTGTTGTCAAAGGAAAGATATCTAGGTATCAGAGAACTACATGAGAAATCTGGGATTCAAAAAGTTTTCTTTAAATGAGAATTAAGAATGGATTACTGGGATACAAGGAACTTAATGTTAGTTAACATTGAAACAATAATTGCATTGATTTGTGTGGTTCATGTTTAATTTTCTTGTTCATATTGGTGACATGTAAATCGCCCTTTCAAAAGTAGTCTATTGTGAGCCATCTAAGTTTTAATCTGTACCTGACTTAATGTAAAAATGCAATTTGTGAATAAAAAAACAAAACAAAACAACTTCATTGTGTTGTTTGAACCTAGCCCTGCATGGCTGGGAAACTGAGCTATTGCTAAGGGCTTTGGCCATGTTAACAATGTTGTATTGTTTCATCTCAATGATCAAATCATGTTTTCTGGGAGATCCTGTCAAGTTTTCTGTATAGACTCTTGGATCTATCTGTCACCTCCATGGCCCCTGCTCCTGAGTGTACTGTGCCCTCCAATTTTGAAGAGGCCTCAAGAAGATGCCATCAGACATAGCTTTCCCAAGAGCCTGGACCAGACTTGCATGAAGAGTAACTCTCACACTGCTGGTAATTTAGAAGGTTTTTTTCATATCTTTGTTGGTCTACAGGCAAAGCCTTTGGCTTGCCTTTGACAAAAAGGAGGGAATGATAATGTTTAATATAAAATTTTGGAATAATCTCTGTTCTCTCTGAAGCAAACTCAGAGAAGGTCTCTTCCTATGTCAACAAAAGCCAGTCAAGACTGACTTAACATTCTTTAAGAGACCTTTAACCTAAGACACTATCTTGAATAATGGGACATTTTCCATATCTTAATATTTCTAGACATATACTATGTTATGGCATGTTAATGGTTAAGAAAACGCAGACATCTTGGGCCGTAATTTTTATGTGAACCTTTGTCAAATTCTGTTATCTTATTGAATTTACAACCTATGCAATTAAGAAGTTCCTTTCTAATGGTCTAGTTAATCACTTATGGAGATCATAAATCTGAAGGACACAGAACACTTCTTTGTCCTAAAACAGATTTAAGGCTGCCCAATTCTTTGTATCTGTAGCCAGAACATTTCTGGCTCCAGAATGCATTATGGTACCGTTATCTTAATGGGGAATCGATTAATTAATTAATTAACTAAATCATAAAATGCATGCCTTGAGCCTGTTGCCTTTTCTTTAACCAAGTTTTCAAGGCAACAGGGCCAAAAGTTTGAATTAAGAAGAGCCTGGACCTAATGGTCTCCTTTGTTGAGAGGGTGCCTTTTGTCAAGCAAATGGCACTTCCTTATCAGACCCTTCTTCTAGCATCCTAGTGATAAGGGAAAAACCCAGACACCTTGGGTTTTGAATAAACAGCCTCGAAGGCCTGTTTGGGATGGGATGTCTGGGTGATGGGACTTTGTTTTAAATCACAAAGGCATGCTGGGGATAGAAGTTGCCCATAGCCTGGGATCATTAAACCCAATTGACACCACTTTGTTTACACAGTGTGTGTATCTAAGAGAACTCCTTTCTCCCTGCAAAATATATGTAAGGGAGAAGATTTCTGTACCTGGTAGCCAGCACATTTTCTGGGTCCATAATGCATTATGTTTCCGTTCTCTTTAATAGGAAATTGTTTAATTAATTAAATCATAAAATGGATGCATTTAGCCTGTTGCCTTTTCTCTAACCTAGTTTTCGGGTTAATACGTACCAGGACCCTTATCACAAGGGAATGGACAAGCTAATGGCCGTGTGTCTCTTGCTGTCAAGGAAGCTGGGCTATCTCCTCCCTCCTTCATCAACCAGCAAAAGTGCTCCACAAACAATTTCCCCTGCCCAGGAGAGCAGGTCAAGAATTAAAGAACGTCCATCATGTGCAACCTTTTCACCATAATGAGCCCATATTCCACTTTAACTTAGGAGAAACGTGCCAACAGTCTGCATTTGGTAAACAACCTCCATTCCTTCAGGAAGCCCAGTTTCCTGGGGAATCACGTGCTTGCCTGGCCAGCCACAGGTCGTCTCTTCCTGGCCCTCCCTCTCCCATCTTCTAAAGTCCCCAATCAGGTGGTAGGGATAAGGGGAGAAGACGGAGCCAGGTGGAAGAGGAGCCCGGGGGGGAGTTTGGAGGCCGGGGAGGGGTCTGAGGCCGGGGAGGGCTCATCCGAGGGAGGAAGGTAATTGACATCTGGAGGGCGGGGCTGGGGCGGAGCTCCAGGGTCTGGTGTGATTGGAGGAAACGGCCCAGCCTGGGGCGAAGGGGGCGGGCAGAGGGTGGGAGGCCCTCCCCAGGGGGCTGGCTGAGAACAGGAACTTGGGCTGAGGTGGCTCCGCCTTCTTGGTCCCTCACACCTGGGGTCTCTCTCCCAGAAGCGAGATCTGTGTCCTTTGCGCCCCCGGAGCTGAGATCTCGCCGCCTTCTCCAGGACCGGAGATCTCTGTCCCGTGGATGCCAGGTCTGTGGGTGCAGGTCCCAGGTAGGTCCGAGCCCACCCCTGCCCCCCCCTGCTGGCTTCTGCTGGCTGCCCCCACCCATGAGTGTCCTCCTCTGACCACGTGGTCAGTGCACCCTGGTCCCGTTCTCCCCCCCAGCCCTGGCTGCAGGACAGGCTTCTCTCTGCCTGGGTGTGTAAGGACCAGAAGCTCCTGCCTGCCCCGAGGAGCGCGCTTTGGATGCAGGAGCCAAACGTCCTCCTGGCCCCCTTTGTTTGGACCCAGAGTTCCCGGGCTGCTTCCCTATCAGACACCAGCCATTGGCTCCTGCTGTCTGGTCTCCCTTTGAGGGATTCTAGGGCTGGGCTCTCCCAGAGGGTCCAGAGTCCTCCTGAGCTCCTAGTTAGACCCCAGGAATCAGGCTTCCTGCTCTCCCAGGCTCAGGGCACCCCTGGAACCCTTGTTTCACTGCAGTGTACCTGACCTCCCTGCCATGACCTGGGGTAGAATGTGTTTTTGCCAGACCCTTCCTGGGCTCCCCTTCCCCGGGTCTCCTGTTTCCCTGGTCCCTCTTCTGGCAGAGAGCCCTCAGGCCCCCTACCAGGGGGCTGAATCCGTGAGTGAATTGGGTCTCCCAGCCTCAGGCTTCCCCTGGACATTCCCTGGGGGCTCCATCTCAGAGCCCTCCCCTTCCTGAGCTTCCCTCCTCCCTAGATCAAGCAGGCAGTCTGTTGTCTGGATAATGTGTGTGTGTTACTTGGGGAGATGGGGTGCAGGGAGGGCAGAGGACCAACTGCAGAGAGATCTCTGATTCAGGTGTCCTTGAGGTTCTGACTGCTCTTATTCCACCTGGGATCTGAAAGCACTTCTACCCCTTGGTTCTCTGAAGGATAGTGGGGGAGAAGGAAGAGGAGAGGATGGGATCATGTACCATTCCTGTAGGTTAGAGTCTGTGCACTGAGGGCAAGGCCTGACCCTCTGTCAATGCCTGTATCCGAGCCTCCTGCCCTGGAAGAAAATGGAAAGATGCTGCCCTTCTGGGGTCCTTCCTCCCCAGCTCAGCCTACAGTGGACCGAGGCCTGGCCCAAGCAGGGAGCCATGAGCAAGATAGAATGGCCCCTGGGAACTACATCCCCCCAGCCCTGGTGAGTGCACTCTGTCCTGAGACTTGACCAACATTAGCCAGAGGCCATTTACATTGATACAGGGATTCTCTCTGAGGCTGGCAATCCCCTACCTGTGGGATGTTTCTTTACAGAAATAGGCTGGAAATTGAACACAGTAGTAACCACACTGCCCAGGTCTCTCCTGTGTTTTGCAAGGTCTGAAGGCACTTTCACATCACAGGCTCTAACCAACCTACCCCCACCCTGGTTACCCCACTTGCTGCTCTTTCATATTCCTTTTTTAAGGTTTCCCTCAAGATCCCTGAATCACAAGGACACCACTGCACTCATTCCTTTCTGTCCCATAGAGGTCTTGTCTTTGCTTCTTTATCCACATCTAGCACCCCTTCCACACATCCATAGACTTGAACCCTTTCCCTTAGCTTCTTTTGCCCAGCTCTCCCTCCCAGACCCTGAAGACAGGGTGCTCTGCTCTTCTATGGTCTATGCTGCACAGACAGTTTATTCATCTGGTCTACACTGACCTGTCCCTGTTTTGTAGGTTGTTTCACTGTCAAGGGCACCCTGAGAGTACAGTGAGGACTGTAAGGAGCCAATACCAGGAGCTGGGTTTGAGGCTTTGGAGTCCTGGCCTCCTGCCTGCTCTGGTCCATGGTTCTGGAAAATATGGGAACTCAAGAAAACAGGTTAAATTGTTTTCTGGGTCACATTCAGAGGTTCACAGGCACTTAGCAGAGCTGTGATCAGGAGAAAGGAAAGAGTTCCTTCTTAAGTAATTAGCATTACTCCCTAAAGGGCCCAGGGTCTCCCAGGTCATTCTGGGTCACCCCCAGGCATCTTGAGGAATATCTGGTCACTGGATTCAGATGGCTGTGGAGGACAAGTGAGGCTGGTGACCTGCACAGGCCTTCCTCTGTCAAAACAAATTCAAGTGCAAGTCATGTCATCATTTCTCTGGCATTGTCTTCTTTGGCAAGGAAGGATGAACACAATTAGCTTTTGTGAAGGACCTAGGACTTCCCTTGTTAGAGAGGATGCAGGGAAAGGGCTGAGTTTGGGAACTCTTCAAAGTCCTAGGAGATTTTTTTCCAGTGGGTGAAGGGGATACTGAAGGAGACCTCCTTTTCTTGTCAGAGAGGCATCGGGCTTGAAGAGAAAGACACAGTGGAGTGACTTATTTTCTTCCCTCCATTCACTTTTGACCATCATCACAGCAACTTTATGTCAGAGGTGTTCTTAGTACCTTTGTTTCACAGTTCAGGAAACTGAGGTAAAGAGGCTTATGTAATTTGCCCAGGGACTCATTACTAGCAAGTGTAGGAGGCTAAATTTAAACGTCCATCTATCCTCCTGACTCCATGCCTAATTCCATATCTACTAGGCAATGTAGATGCCATTGACTATTAATCTTTTTGTAATCATATTTCATTTTTTTCCTCAGTGGCACAGAAAAATTCCTGTTTTCAGTTCCCAGTTGTCACCCTGCCTTCTTCTTACCTCTCCCTTAGATGTTATGCAATCATAAATACGTTATACGTATGCAGTCTTGTAAAGCATTTCCATATTACTCATTTTGTGAGAGAGAACTAGAAGCAAAGAAAGAAAGTGAAAAATAGCATGTTTAGGGTTGTATTCAGGCTCATTTCTTTCTTTCTTTTTTTCTTTCTCTTTTTGGATCTCTTTCAGGTGGTGATCGATGGATTCTTTCAATACTTATTTTGTCCTCTGGTTCTAGAATGTCAGGGCAGTTTTCCTTGATAATTTCATGGAAGATGATGTCTAGGCTCTTTTTTTGATCATGACTTTCAGGTAGTCCCATAATTTTTAAATTGTCTCTCCTGGATCTGTTTTCCAGGTCAGTTGTTTTTCGCATGAGATATTTCACATTCTCTTCCATTTTTTCGTCCTTTTGGTTTTGTTTGGTGATTTCTTGGTTTCTCATAAAGTCATTAGACTCCATCTGTTCCATTCTAATTTTGAGAGAGCTATTAAATTCAGTGAGCTTTTGAGCCTCTTTTTCCATTTGGCTCATTCTGCTTTTGAAAGTATTCTTCTCCTCATTGGCTTTTTGAATCTCCTTTGCCAATTGGGTGAGCCTATTTTTCTTTTCTCCTGTAGGGCCAGATGACTTTCTATTCCTCCTTAACTGTATGTCTTCTTTCGTAGTTGCCAGAACAATACTAAACAGTTGTTCCTAAAACTTTGAGTTCCAAATTCTCCTCATCCCTCCCTCCCCACCCATTACCTTTGGGACAGCAGGCAATTCAATATAGGCCATATCTGTGTAGTTTTGCCAATGACCTCCCTGATTGTCATGTTGTGTAAGACTAACTGGATTACCATCCCTCCTAACCTGCCCCTCATTGTTTCTCTTCTGTCTTTTGATCCTGTCCCTCCCCAAGTGTTGACTTCAAATTGCTCCCTCCTCCCTTTGCCCTCCCTTCCATCATCCCCCCCCTTGCAATATCTTTCTCCCCCACTTTCTTATACTGTAAGATAGGTTTTCATACCAAAATGAGTGTGCATTTCACTCCTTCGTTTAGTCAAATGTGATGAGGGTAAACTTCTTGTTTTTTTTTTTCTCAGCTCTCCTCTTTTCCCCTCCACTAAGAAAAGCTCCTACCTGCCTCTTAAATGACATATAGTTACCCCCTTCCCTTTCCCTCCCCCTACATTTCTCTCTCACCATTTACCCTAGTTTCTTTTAAGGTATGGTCCCATCCTATTCAGTTCAATCTGTGCTCTCTATCTCTGTATGTGTGTGCATGTGTGTATGTGTGTGCATGCGTGTACATGTGTATGTGTGGTCCCACCAACTACCCAGATACTGAAAAGTTTTAAGAGTTACAAATATTGTCTTTCCATGTAGGAATGTAAACAGTTCACTCATGGTAAGTCCCTTAAGACTTCTCTTTGCTGTTTACTTTTTCATGCTTCTTCTCATTCTTGTGTTTGAAAGTCAAATTTTCTTTTCAGCTCTGGTTTTTTCATCAAGAATGATTGAAAGTCCTCTGTTTCATTGAAAGACCATATTTTCCCTTGAAGTATTATACTCAGTTTAGCTGGGTAGGGGATTCTTGGTTTGAGTCCTAGTTCCTTTGCCTTCTGGAATATCCTATTCCACGCCCTTCGATCCCTTAATGTAGAAGCTGCTAGATCTTGGGTTATCCTGATTGTATTTCCACAGTACTGGAATTGTTTCTTTCTAGCTGCTTGTAAGATTTTTTCCTTGAGCTGGGAGTTCTGGAATTTGGCCACAATGTTCCTAGGAGTTTCTCTTTTTGGATCTCTTTCAGGTGGTGATCGATGGATTCTTTCAATACTTATTTTGTCCTCTGGTTCTAGAATGTCAGGGCAGTTTTCCTTGATAATTTCATGGAAGATGATGTCTAGGCTCTTTTTTTGATCATGAGTTTCAGGTAGTCCTATAATTTTTAAATTGTCTCTCCTGGATCTGTTTTCCAGGTCAGTTGTTTTTCGCATGAGATATTTCACATTCTCTTCCATTTTTCGTTCTTTTGGTTTTGTTTGGTGATTTCTTTATGCAGAGACTTTCAGGAATGGAACGGGTGGGGGCAGGGTGGGGGGCCCGCCTCCCAAATCCCGCTCCCTTGGGGGCTTTAAGCAGAAGCCTTCAGTAACAGAGCGGGGTGGGGGCAGGGCCATCTTCCAGGCTCAGCTCCTTCCGGTTTTATGCAGGAATCTTCCGTAATGAAGATCCTGCCTGCTGCTGGGGGATTCCTGAGTCTTGGGCTGCTGCCGCCTCAGCCGCCGCCCACACCTCTGCCTCCACCGCTTCCTGCCCCCATCCCTGCCGCCGCCGCTTCCTCCTGAGGGGGCCCGAGTCACGGAGACGCCCCGCTTCCCCTCTCCTTCAGCCCGGCTTTCTTTCTCACTGACCTGTAGCTTCTGTGGACGGAGGGACTTTCCTGGCTGCTGGAGCTTCGGTCTCTGAAGCCTGCTTGGATCAGCTTCTCTGGGGCCTTGGCCAGGGCAGCGCTGGGGGTCGGGTCCACTTTCCGGAGCGCGCGGGACCCTGGGGACGGGTCTTCAGGGCTCCCTGGAACGGAAATCTCTTCCACTCTGCTTCTGCACACCTTGTATTCACCCAGAAATTATGGGGGACTCTTTTTACATTAATTCTATGGGCTTTGGTTTCGGAGCTCGTAAACGTGCGTCCTTCTACTCCGCCATCTTGGCTCCGCCTCCCCATTTATTTCTTTCTATGGAAAGAAAGTCCTTTCTAAGGAAAGGACTCCTCATGAGTCCTTTGGGGTTGTCTTGGATCAAGGTATCCCTGAGAATAGCTCAGGTTTTCACTTTTGTTCACCATACAATATTGCTGATACTGTGTACAACATCCTCCTGCTTCTGCTGACTTCACTGCATCAGTTCATTTCAGTCTTTCTGGGTGTTCCTGAGATCCTGCTGTCACATAGGCCAAGTTGTTAAGGCATTCCCCCATTCATAGGCATCTCCTCAATTTCCAAATCTTTGCCAACGCAAAAAGATCTAGTATAAATGCCCTTCTGTAAGTAGGTCCTTTTCTCCTCCTCTTTTGTGTATACTGACTTACCAGTGTCATTGTTGGATGAAAGGCTATTCAGTTTCATAGCCCTTTGAGGACAGTTCCAAATTGCTATCCAGAATGGTTGGATCAGTTCACAAGTCCACCAACAGTGCGTTTGTGTCTTAGTTGTCCTACTTTCTCCAGTATTTCACATTTTCCTTTTATGTTTTATTAGGCAATTCAGTGGATGAGGTGGTCACCTCTATTTGTTTTAATTTGCATTTGTTTAATCAGTGGAGATTTGTAGCCTTTTTATGTGACTACAGATAGCTTAGATTTCTTTGTCTGAAACCTGTCTGTTGTTGTACTTTGACCATTTATCACTTGGATCATGACTTGTATTCTCATAAATCTGACTCAGTTCTGTACATTTGAGAAGAGACACCTTTATCACAGATGCTTGCTGTCATTTTTTTTCCAGGTTGTCAGTTTTGCTTCTAATATTGGTTCATTAATTTTGTTTCTGCAAAAACCGTTTTTAATTTAATATAATCAAAATTGTCTGTTGTGCAGTTACTAATGCAGTTTATGGATGAATGGGTTCCATTGATATTTATAGGGATGATAATTGTGAATTTCCCTCCATCTTGTTTCCCCTGTTTTTATCTCTCTGTCTCTCTCTCTCTCTCTGTCTCTCTCTCTGTGTCTCTCTGTCTCTCTCTCTGTCTCTCTCTATCTCCCTCTTTGTCTCTCTCTCTCTCTCTCTCTCTGTCTGTCTCTCTCTCTCTCTCTCTCTCTCTCCCTCCCTCTGTCTCTTTCTCTCTCTCTCTCTCTCTCTCCTTCGTTGTGTCACCTTAGCAGTGCTTTGCTTCTGACCAATGCCTCCCCCAGCCTGCCTTTCCTTCTTTAATTCAGTCCCCCATTTTTCCCTGTCCCTTTTTACTTCCCTATAGGATGAGATGGATTTCTGTACTGACCTGAGCATGTATGTTCTTCCCTCTTTGAGCCAATTTTCATAAGAGTGATGTTCAGATCCTCCCTTCCCACCTCCTTAATCTTCCTTCCCCTTTACTGTAATAACTCTTCTTTTCTGCTTTTAGGTGAGATAATTCACCCTCTTCTCCCTATCCCTTCCCTCTTCTTGGAATGTCATTCTCTTTCTCACCCTTTAATATTCTTTTTTTGAATATCATTCCTTCACAGCCAACACACACTCTCAAGGTATCTTCCTTCTAATTGCCTTAATGGTCATAAATGTCCTAAGAGCTTAAGGTGGCCCTCCCATGTTGGAATATGAACAATATGACCTCACTGAATCTCTTCTATTTTCTCTTTCCTCTTTACGTTTTGATGCTTCTCTTGGGTCTTGTATGTGAAGGGCCACTTTTCATTCAGTCCTGGTCTCTTTGTTAGAAATGTTTGATTGTCCATTTTCCCCTGAAGGATTATACTCTGTGTTTCTGGGTAAGTGATGCTTGGCCTTAATCCTAGTTCCTTGTCTTACAGAATATGATTCCACCCTCTCTGATTTTTCAGTATAAAACTATTCATTTTTGTGTTAGCCTGACTGTGGCTCCACGACCTTTAATTGCTTTTTTCTGACTGCTGATACTCTTTTCTCCTTAACCCAGGAGGTCTGAGATTTGGCTATAGTGTTCCTGGGAATTTTCCTTTTAGGATCTTTTCCTGGAGGTGATTGGTGGATTCTTCCAATTTCTGCTTTACCCTCTGGCTCTGAGATATCAGGACTTCTTTCCGTGAGAATTTGTTTGCCCAGAAAATACCAAATGGGCTCCTGGAGGGTCAGACATGACTGAACATCATCACATCCATATGGAATGTCTTGTAGAGTGTGTGTAAGATGCTGGTCTCATCCTAATGTCCTTAGCTGTTATCAGTAACACAGTGATTGAGGAAAATCCCAAAGGACTGATGAGAAAGCCCACCTCCAGAGAAAGAACTGACATGCGTTGCATACAGACTGAAGCAACTCTTTCCATTTTCTTTCTTTTCATTTTTTTTTTGCCCGAATTCTCCTGTTCACAATGACTAATGTGGAAATGTTTTACAGGATTGTTCACATGTAACCTGTATCTTATTACTGTAGGGAGTGGGAGTGAGGGAAGGAGGGATAGAATTTGGATCTCCAAAGTTTAATAAATAAATTTTAGTATTTTTAATAGGTAATTGGGGAAAAATAAAAGATAATTTTTAAAAATGAAAAAAGACAATAGAAGTTCTCCCCCTTTGTGCACTGCACCATCCATTGCTTACAGCCTTTTGAGAAATTTTGAGTCCTCTGAATGAATTCTGTCATCTTGACAGTGCACATTTTTGCATGTACACAGAGCTAAAGAGGCTGGGAAAAGACTAACCTTTAAAACAGTGTTTAATTACTTTAATTCATTTTTAGTTTCAACGTAGGATTAAGTTCCCTTGTTGGGCAAAAGCTGGTCCTCACACCTAAGGCAGACTAACACTGTTACTCTCCTAAGGCTAGGTTACCTATAGATTTAGTGAATACACACATTGATAAGACTCTCATTTGGTAGAAAATAATTTATGGTAAAACATGTCTTTGCAGGACTAAAATAGTCATGGGATTCTAAGACTCTTTTCAAAAGCTAAATTCTCCTTCCTGACTATTGGAAAAAGGGAGTTGATGGAAGGCTGAGTTTCTCTTTCCAGTCTTAGTGCATTAGCTCCTTTTCCCCTATCCTTCACCTGGAGGTTGAGTCTACTTTGAGTAGTATAGTCTTATAAGGCTCAGTTTCCCTTTCTGTCAGCTGGAGGATGGGGTGTGACTGCTCACTGCAAACCCCAAGCTCCTCTTTCTTCAAGTTTTAAAGATCCTTTAAAATAATACTTTTGGTTACAAAACTCATCAGCTGCAGAGCAAAGACTTCTGATGTAGTCTCAACTTGAGAGACAGGCTGATAGACTCAGGTTGAATCTGGGTGATGAAAACCCAGGACAATGCAGTGACCAATGACCAGACTTGTCCAATTTCTTTTTTGTCAAGACATGTTTCTTAAGATTGTTGGAATTTTTTTCTTCCTCTTCTGTTATACACACAAGCTCTGTAAGATGCATTTGTCACCCTTACCGAGGACTTAGTTTACCTGACTTAAAGGTAACCTGTAAGCTGTTAGAATTAAATCATTCTCCACTAGCAGATTTTGTGCCTCAGATTATTTTCTATTTCAGATAACTCATTTTAAAAGCTGATGTCTGTTTTGTCAGAGACAGTTTAATACTTGACAGGCTGCCAAGGAAATTATGGGAGAGAAGAGGTATTAGACTGCCTACCATACTGAAGGTCTACAGAGCTGTTGTGCAGACCTCATTATTGTATGCCTTTGGAAGTAGACAGTCAGCCCATTCCTTATAGGAAACTGAATCCCTTCCCTTTGAATTCTCTTAGGAACATTCTGAAGGTCAACCAGCAGGCTAAGGTATTGAACACTGAGTTTCTTTCTCAAGTTAGACTGCCAAACATTCCCATTCTACTGCAGAGAACACAACTCTGATGGATGGACATGTTCTAATATCAAAGGAATGTTTGCATAAAAGACTGTTATGTGTAGAACTCATGCAAAGAAGGTGCTCACATGGGGGTCAGAGAAAGTGTTACAAAGACATTCCCAAGGTCTCTCTGAAGAACTTTCTAATCAGTTGTGTGACATGGGAGACACTGGCAAAGCCCTGCCCTGTATGTCATGTCCACATCAAAGAGTGTACTGTGCTGTGTGAACAAAGAAGAACTGAAGTAGCTCAAAACAATGGAGAAATGTTCAAAGTTAGAGCCATCTCCACTCCATATACTCACATGGACTGTTTGTGCCTGACCTGTGGTGGAGCCTTCTGGGTCCCACTGGACTCATCATCCATGGTCAGACACACCTTGACCCTGTCATAGTGACATCATTGTGGTTCACTTGGAGCACAAAAACTAAAAATTACCAATTATGGGGACTAAGTATTAGAATAAAGAAATATAGAATATTGATAAATGAAGGAATCATAAAGCAAAGGCATGAGATGTTTTGGCTGTGACTCATCATACCCATGGTAGCCTCAAGCACTCAAAATAACATTTTCACTGTCCTTTACTTGGCTTGAAAGTCTCATACCCCTCAGTTCAGTCCAGATTGTAATTACTGTGTCTTATGAATGTATTTCATGTCTTATCTAGAGATCACTTATTTTCAGCTTCACAGGAAATAAGCCAGATCTTCTACAATCTTGTATAAGGCCCCCAAGTCCCCAGAATACACTGTCCTTACTAGCTGCTCACAGATTCTTCACACAGTTTGCTTTATAACCCATCACTTGTATCAGTTCTGAGAAGGCAGAAATTTCACATTTTCTCTCATTCTCTTCCACAGGTCCTCTGACCTCACAGATAAAACACACACTTTGTCTTAGATTCCATAGGGAGGCACATTCTACAGTAAGACCTTTCTCAACTTGATTCCATCTACCACATCAAACCCTTTTCTCAATGTTCCATTGGGCTCTTAAGGGCTATAGTATCAAATGTTTACTCTGATACTCTACAGGGGTATGACCTTTGGGTAAAGCCCCTTTCTCTGCTTCTGTTTTCTTCCTCTCCCTTTATGAGGGTCAGACTACCCAAATTCTGGAGTCCCTTTCAGCTCTAAGTGTTTGGACTTTTAATGGTATAGGAGTTTGTGACATTCAAGGATGTGGCTGTGGACTTTACCCCAGAGGAGTGGGGCCTCTTGGACCATCCTCAGAAGGAGTTATACAAGGAGGTTATGCTGGAGAATGCTGGGAACCTGCTCTCCCTAGGTAAGGACACTTCCCCTGGCCACTCTCAGTGTACAATCAAAGGGAATATCTCCATACCTGGGTGTGCTGGCTTTGCAGCATTTATCACTTACTGGAAAAGGAAAAGTGCTGTTTTCCTGTGTCCTAGAGACAGGGCCCTCCTGCCACCCGGATTTCCTATAAAAAGTCAGTACGTTGCATGAAGAGAACATGGGAGGTTTCCTGGTTGGTCCTGAAAATGTTGAGGTCTAAGATCAGATCAGTGTTGAAGCATGTCAGATGTGGAAATAATCCCCCTGAGGTAGTCCAGCCTCTCTCTGGACATGAATTGTGTCTCCCCAGTGTTGCACACTGCTTTGATGGCTTTGCCGTGCACCACCTTCCTCTTTGTGAGGGGCCAGGTGTTTAGGACATTCTTCTTTGTGAGAAGCCTCACTTTGTAGCTCCTAACTGTGCCTGGTAGGGCAGGTTTGTCCTTCCTCTTCCTTGCCATTGCCCCAAATTCCAAGCCAGATGGTGGGGAAGGAAGGAAGGGCATCAGTCTTTCTGTTGAGCTGCTGTTCCCCAGCTGTTATGCTCAGTGCCTTCTTTGCAATATGGTATCATTAAGCAATATTATTATCCCAATTTGATATTTGAGAAAATGGAAGCAAATAAACAGTACATGACTTGTCCAGGAACACACAATTACTAACTGTCTGAGGCTACATTTAAACGCTGACCTTCCTGACTCCAGGCCCAGGCCTCTCTCCACTGCTCTTCCAGCTGCCTCTTTTTTTCTTGATAGTGGAAGCTATGCAATGGGTCCATCCTCCTATGAAGAAGGGGCTCCAAGACCAAATTTTCTGCCTCCAAACTGGTTCCATGATCTTCTCCCTCTTTGTCCCCAATGTTGCCAAACCCAATTCTATTGAAACCTTGCTTGAGGACTTCTGGTCTCCATCCTGGCACCTTGCTTGCAGGCCTCTGTCACTGGTAGAAATGTGACACTGGCCCAGAATCAGATTCTGACTAACTGAGGGTCATTGAGTTCCCCAGCAGGCAAAGATTCCCTGAATGAACAGGACCAAGGTTTCTGTGGGTTTCAAGGAGTGAGCATCAGGGGAGGGGCCCAAAGCTGACTCATCAGGATGTCTCTTCCTGGAGCTCACGGCTGGTCTGGCACATCCCATTCTGGATTACTTGCATTACAAGCATTAATGGCAGAATAAGCCAGATCTTTGTGAACATGATGGAGTGATTCTGTAGCTTTGCATGTACACTGTTTTTCCTAAAGGGAAATAAATTACCATGTTTTCTCCATCCTCATCCCTGACTCTCCATGCCCAGGGCTGGCAGTTCCCAGAAAAGATCTGATGTCTTACTTGGAGGGAATGGAAGCACCATGGCTGCTGGAGCAAGAAGGCCTTACGAGGTGCTATCCTGGTGAGTGAGGGGAAAGTGGGTATGAGAGGTGGGGTTTCAAGAGGCTTCTATGTGTGGTTTGGAAGGCCTGACTTGCAATTGTTTTTCAGATACTTTTTACAAGTGGAACTCTGGACAAGTTACTGAAGCACTGATTCTCAGTTTCCGCCTCTGTAAAATAAGTGAGTTGGACCCCATGGCCTTGACGGTCTCTTCCAGTAATAAATCTCTGATCCCCTGAAATGTCATTGTTTGGAGTTTTTGGTTAGGAACTCCCCTGAAACTGCAAAAAGGGTTAGACTTTGCGTTTTGAGTTCTTTCCTAGACCTTCTTCAAGACATGGAACATTTAGTCAGGGCCTGCTGTGTTCCAGGCCCTCTGCTAAGCACCATGGAAGTAAGGAGATACAAGTGGCATGCCCTGGTGTCTTGGAGCTCATCATTGGGGTGTAGGGTAGAGTGTTGGGGTGCTGACAACATACCAACCACATTGTAGAAACCTGTTTTGACCAGGACAAATTAGAGCTCATTGAGAGAGGGAAGGCCCTAAAGTGAAGGACTGGAAAGGCTCATTGTGGAAGGTGGGCAGTGCCAGGGAAGCCAGGGTGAGCATTATACACATGGGGACATGGTGACACCAGTTATAAATGGGTGCATCTAGTTTTTGGCTATGAAATGGAGGACCTAGGGAAATAATTGTTGGGTTGAAAGACTCCAGTTACTGTATGTTGAGGATTAGAGAGGCATGGTTTTGTTTGTGGCAATAGGGAAGGAGTCATTAGTGCAGGGGAGACTGAAGAGTAGTGAAATGATGAGTATGAGGTAGAGGCATTATACTGAGGAGGATGCCATGCTAGAATGGGCTGATTTACACAGGGAGAGGAGTTTGCCCAGGAGGAAAAAATAAGGGAGGGCTGGGGAAGAATGACAAGAATTGGAAAAGCTGTTGGGGCTGATGGGATAGTGAGTCAGTTATGTTGCTGTTCAGCCATTTCAGTTGTTTCTCACTGTTCATGTTCCTATGTGGGGTCTTCTTGGCAAAGATACTAGAATTGTTTGCCATTTGCTTTTCAGGGTCATTTCCCAAATGCAGAAACTGAGGGAAACAAGCTGAAGTGACTTGGCCAGGGTCACACAGCTAGTAAGTGTCTAAGGTTGGAATTGAGTTAGAGTGTTCCTGACCAGTACTCTGCACTGAACCACCCAGCTGCCCCAAGAGAGTCAGCTAGAGACATGTGAAAGGATAGCCTTGCCACAGGGAAGGCTGCAGTGAGATCATGTAGCCTAAATGTGTAGTGGACTCAGAAAGCCTACTTTTATGATTTTCTCTGTCTCTCTATTCAGTAGCACCTAAGTAGTAGTAAAGGCTGCTTCCTTACTTAGAGTTAAAAGAAGGCTCTGCTTTACATAAATCATCAACCTGTAACCATTTCCTGATTTCTGAGGCTCAGTCTTTGGCTCCAATATTTCTAGGAGTTTCTCTTTTCAGATCTCTTTCAGGAGGTGGTCAGAGAATTCTTTCAATATGTATGTTTCCCTCTGGTTCCAGAATATCAGGACAGTTTTCCTTGATGATTTCATGACAGATGATGTGTATGCTTTTTTTTTTTTCATCATGACTTTTAGGTAGTGCAACAATTTTTACATTCTCTCTTGGATCTATTTTCTGGGTCAGATGTTTGTCAAAAAGATATATCAAATTGTATCCTGTTTTTTCATTCTTTTGGTTGTGTTTTGTAATTTCTTGGTTTCTCATGAAGTCATTCATTGGCCTCCATCTGCTCCATTCTAATTTTTCAAGAACTATTTTCTTCAGTGAGCTTTTGAAGCTCCTTTTCCATTTGGGTAATTCGACTCTTTAAGAAATTCTTCTCCTCATTGACTTTTTGAGTCACTTTTGTCATTTGACTTAGACTATTTTTAAATGTGTTATTTTCTTCAGCATTTTTTGGGATTTCCTTTAGCAAGCTGTTGACTCCCATTTCATGATTTTCTTGCATCGCTCTCATTTCTATCCCTGATTTTTCCTCTACCCCTCTTAGTTGATTTTCACAGTGCTTGTTGAGCTCTTCCATGGCCTGAACCTATTACATATTGATTTTGGAGGTTTATGATGCAGAAGCCTTGACTTTTAGGTCTTCCTCTCTGGTATGCCATGTCCTTCCTCATTTGAAAGAATGGAAGAAATTACCTGTTCACAAAGAAAGTAGCCTTGTGTTGTCTTATTCATTTTCCCCTTTTTCTGCATTTTTCCATCCAGTGACTTGATTTTGAGTTCTTTGTCAAGAGGAAGATATACTCTGGGAATCTGTAAGTTTTTAGTTCCTACAAGGTGGCACAATCAGGGGAGAGGAGTTTATTCCTCTCTTGACCTATGCTGTGAACATGATTCCCTCTTCAGGGCCCCCACCAGCTCCACCACACCAGCCAGTACTCCTCCTAACCACAGGGCCTCCACTCAGTGCTGAAGTCCAGATCAGCTGGTGGGTCTCTAGGCTAGGACTCCAACAATGGAAGTTACCACTGCTTAGATACAGGAATACACTGCTTCATTCCTTTCTCACCCAGATGAACAAACTTTCTCACTGACCACTGAAGCTGCCTTTGGCATTTGTGAGTTAAGGAATTTGGGACCCGCAGCTGCAGTTGCTTGTGTCTTCAAGCCTGCTGCAGTTGTGGCCCTGGTGCGGCATGGCCATGGCCAGGCTGCACAGTGCTCTGCGCCTGGTGCTGTAGACTTTTCCTGTCAATCTTCCAGGCTCTCTTGGCCTGGAAATCCCTTTTACTCTGTCTTTTTGTGGCTTCTGCTGCTCCAGAATTTGTTTATAGAGTCATTTCTTACAGGGATATTATGGGCTTTTTGCGGAGAGCTTCTAGAGGTGCATCCTAATACTCTACCATCTTGGCTTCTCCCCACAATAAAATATATTTTAAAGAAAACAAAAGAAAGTGGAATCAAGAAAGGCCATCTGCTACCATGGACAGAGCATGCCCATTTGCCGGATTGGAGTTCTAGTCTCAAGTGCTGACTTGCTGGGCAGGTCACTCAGCCATTCTGATCTCATGGTATGAGTAATGAATGTCATGATAATCCTGGGTCTGGCTGTGTCATGGGTGCTTGTGAGGATCCAGGGTGATGGTGTGTGAAGGGTTTTTTGAAGCAAATTGTCCTGCCAGGTGTGAGCTAATGGCATTTTCAAATGATGAATTCTATCCATTGATCTTTGAAGACTTTTCTGTCTCCCTGGGAAAGTAGGATGTGGATAACCTAGTTTACTTTATTCCCAAGAGAGGAATGGATTATCATTGTAATTATGTGTGGACATATATCTGTTTGTATACCTTTTATTTTTTGTTTCTTGCAGGAGAAATTAGACCTGAAATGACAGATGGTCCTGGAATATTAAGCACTTCTTTGAAAGAGATTCATGAGGAGAGGGATGGTCCATGTGACTTCACTGGGAGACAGATCTGTGGTTCATTTCACAGAATCCACACAGGAGAGAAAGCTTATGATTGTCATCACTGTGGAAAGGACTTGAGTCAGCAGTCATCCCTTACTTGCCATCAGAAAATTCGTAATGGAGAGAAACAAGAAGAGTGTCATGGATGTGGGAAAGTGTGTAATGAACCTATATCCTCCATTATTCATCATAGTATTCACAGTGACAGGAAAATTTATGTATGTAATCTGTGTGGAAAGGTTTGTCACTCTAGCTCCAGCCCTGCTGTACATCAGAAAGTCCAAACTGGAAAGGAAGGTGTACATAGGAGAATCCACATAGGAAAGGAACCTTATGAATGTGATCCATGTGGAAAGACATTCAGAATGAGCTTTCAACTTCTTATAAATCAGAGAATCCACACTGGAGAGAAACCTTACGAATGTGATCAATGTGGAAACACTTTGAGAATGAACTCTAAACTTGGTATGCATCACAGAATCCACACTGAAGAGAAACCTTGTGAATGTGATGAATGTGGACAGGCTTTTAGAGGAACCTGTCATCTATATATGCATAAGAGAATCCACATAGGAGAGGAACCTTATGAATGTGATCAATGTGGAAAGGCTTTTAGAAGAAGCTCAAATCTGTCTGTACATAAGCGAATCCACATAGGAGAAAAACCTTATGCATGTGATCAATGTGGAAAGGCTTTCACATGGCCCTACCATCTTGTTGCCCATCAGAGAATCCACACTGGAGAGAAACCTTATCAATGTGATCAATGTGGAAAGGCTTTCAGAACAAACTCTCAACGTGTTTTACATCAGAGAATCCACACAGGAGAGAAACCTTATCAATGTGATCAGTGTGGAAAGGCTTTTCGAAGAAACTCTACTCTGTCTGTACATAAGAGAGTCCACATAGGAGAGAAACCTTATGAATGTGGTCAATGTGGAAAGACTTTCAGAACAAACTCTCAACTTGTTATACATCAGAGAATCCACACAGGAGAGAAACCTTATGAATGTGATCAATGTGGAAAGAGTTTTAGAAAAGGCTCTGATCTGTCTGTACATAAAAGAATCCATATAGGAGAGAAAACTTATGAATGTGATCAGTGTGGAAAGGCTTTTAGAAGAAACTGTGATCTATCTGTACACAAGAGAATCCACACAGGAGAGAAACCTTATGAATGTGATCAATGTGGAAAGGCTTTCAGAATGAACTCTAAACTTGGTATGCATCAGAGAATCCACACTGGAGAGAAACCTTATGAATGTAATCAATGTGGAAAGGCTTTTAGAAGAAGCTCTGATCTATCTGCACATAAACATATTCACATAAGAGAGAAACCTTATGAATGTGATCAATGTGGAAAAGCTTTTAGTAGAACCTCTTTTCTTTCTACACATAAGAGAATCCACACTGGAGAGAAACCTTATGAATGTGATCAATGTGGAAAGGCTTTTGGAAGAAGCTGTCATCTCTCTATACATAAGAGAATCCACACTGGAGAGAAACCTTATGAATGTGATAAATGTGGAAAGACTTTCAGAACAAACTCTGAGCTATCTGTACATAAGAGAATCCACACTGGAGAGAAACCTTATGAATGTGATCGATGTGGAAAGACTTTCAGAACAAACTCTGAGCTATCTGTACATAAGAGAATCCACATAGGAGAGAAACCTTATGAATGTGATCAATGTGGAAAAGCTTACAGAACAAATTCTCAACTTGGTATACATCAGAGAATCCACACTTTAGATAAACGTTAGGAATGTGATGATTGTCAAAAGGCTTTTAGAGTACACTCTGATGTATGTGTACATAAGAGCATCTACATAGGAGAGAAAACTTATGAATGTTGTCAATGTGGACAGGCTTTCAGAACAAGCTCTAAACTTGGTATACATCAGAGAGTCCACACTGGAGAGAAACAATATGAATGTAATCAGTGTACAACGGCTTTTAAAAGTATGTCTGAGTTTGCTAAACATCAGAGTATCCACACCGAAGAGAAAACATCATAAAAATAAAAGTAAAAAAGAGAACATTTGTGATGGTTTTATTTCTTGTCTACTTTTTCCTCCAGGCTCCTTTCTGACCATGGACTTGAGAGTAGGGCCAGGGCCTGTCCACATTCTGCAGGGATTGTCCAGAATGTTCTTGATGCTGCTTTCTTGGGGTCTCAAGTTTGGTGTTTTTCCAGGATCCCCACCAACGCTCATGCCAGGTTCCTACAGTCTTTCAGTACCCCTCAATGGTCTCATTCCCTCTTCTCTTCCCTATTATTGATCTGGAAATTCCTGACCTGTGTTTGGGTTTGAGCAGCACATCTTTGGATCTCCCCCATGTTGGGTTTCAGTAGGATATTGATGGCTCAGTCACCTTAAGGAAGCTGGAAAACTGGTCCAGACTGACAGAACTCCAGGGTCCTTTTTTGTATGAAATTCCTTTCCTGGTTTTTTTTTTACAGGTCTCACCCTGGGCCAGGACCTTCTTCTGAAAGCCCACTCTCCTCCTGGGATGAGAACCACACAGCTGCTGCTTTCTTTGAATGTGTTCCTTGCTTAATTCCCAGCCTAGGGCCCAGCACTTGCCCTCACCATGGACCTGTCCTATCTAGGGGCAAGTCCTCTCAATCTGCCATGGGTGTCCAACCCGGAATTGGGCAGTAAGTCATAGGGCTGCCAGGTACCACCTGTTCCTCTAGAGTGCACAAGTTTATGCTGACTGTGGGCCCCCTTGGCCTTCTGGACAACCTCTCCCCTATCTGGAATGCTCATCAATGCCCTTCATGCCCAGATCCCCTCCCTGTCATTCCACAGATCCCTCTCTCTGTCCCTCTACACTGACTGAGTCTGGAACAAGGCCTTGCTATGGTTTCATGGAATTTGCCCTCAGGATTCAGGCTAGGCCTTGATAGTCTCTATCTGTTTGCAGGAGGTGTGGGATTGCTGAACTCATGACTCTCCTTCTCCTCCATCTTCCTTTGTAGATGATTTCATTGGTGACTTTTCTAGTCAGGTCCAATGTCTCTTTTGAGTTCTGTGTAGGAGGAACCTGGGAGTCTAAACCTGGTTTCTACCATACTGCTTTCTAGGTTTCTCTGCTCTGCTTAAAAAGGGACATCCTTCCTCTTCCTATTCTTGAGTTTATCAACCTCTGGGTTGCCTCATTCAATTGTTCTGGGCTTTTTTTCTTTGTCATCTAGTGGGTTCCTCTTCATTTTTTATCACCTGATGCAGAGACAGAAATGGGTAGAACCTCATGAAACATGTACAGTGTATATTGTACAAACCCAATGACTACAACAGCGTAAATGGAAAGACCAAACAAGTAGCCCTCTGAGTCACTATCCACAACAGAGGCTGTCTCTGAGATCAGGGAAGGAAAAATGCCTCCCTCTTCACCAAGAGGCCCAGGGAACTCACTGCCAGGTGGGAGGTTATCTCTACTAGCCAATGTGCCCATGCACTTCGATTCCCTGTCTGTTCTTTTTCTTTGTTGTAAGAGCTGATTCAATGTGGAGGGAGAGATGGTTTGTCTCCTCTCTGGTGTAAAGAGAAAAATGCATCAACAAAACCTGAAAAGGAAGGAATATGAGAGGGCCTTACCTAGAGCACAAACATCGCATTTGAGAAGAGCCTTGCAAAGTAATCCCTGGGGGAAGGCTTGAGGCTTGAATCTCTTTTTGTTTTTGATTTTTTTTTCACATTTTAAATCAATGTTATTTCAGCATCATCATTCATTTCTTTTTTCCCCACTTAAGAGCATTATTTCTCAGTTATGATAAGATAGTTTTCAACATTGATTTGTATGAGATTGTGAGTTCCACATTTTTTCTCCCTCCCTCGTTTCCAAGACAGCAAGCTGTCAGGTATAGAGTATATATGTGCAATCATATTAAACATATTTCCACATTTCTCATTTTGTAAAAAAGAGATAAAGACAAAAATGAAGAACTAAGAAGGAAAACAGTGTCAGTTCTTTGTTTCTTTATTCAGAGATCTTTCTCTGTATGTGGATCCCATTTTCCATCAAGAATTTTTGGAATTGCCTTAGCACATTGCATTACTCAGAAGAGCTGAGTATGTTGCTGTACAGTGTACAATGTGCTTCTTGTTTTGCTCACTTAACTCAGTATCAGTTCCTGTAAGTATTTCCAGGTTTTTCTGAAATCTGGATGTTCATCACTTGTTTTTTTATTTTTTTTAAACTTTATTTCAGCAAAAAATTATTTTTTTTAATATGTTTACATTTCAATTTATTTTTAGTTTTCAATATCCACATCAGAAGATTTTGAGGTCTATATTTTCTCATATCTCCCCTCCCTTCACCTCATGATGGCATGCCTTCTGATTGCCCCTTTCCCCAATCTGCCCTCCCTTCCATGTCTCCCTCCACCTTTGCTTATTTCCTTCCCCTTCCATTGAGAGAAACCTTATGCCTGGAATCACTGTGGAAAAGTTTTCATATGGAGCTCCAGTCTTGCTGAACTGTATTAGAGAATCCACAGGAGAAATTTCACAAATGTCATGAACATAGCAGATCTTTTAATTATAGCTCTAAGTTTGTTACAATGAGAGATTCCACCCTGGAAAGAAACTTTTGGACTCTAAGTGATGTCATAAAGCCTTCAAACACCAGTCATCACTTATTCCCCATCAGAGAATTCATACTAGATAGAAATGTTATCAGTGTGGTGGATGAAGAAAGGCACTCAAGGAGAGCATCAAGGTGGTTCAACATAATCAATCTGAGGTGAAACTATATGGATTCAGTGTCAGGCAGCCAAAGATTATCTCTTACATTATGTAAGAGAATTCCTAGTGCGGAGAAGGCTTAAGGATGTTCTGAAAGGTGATGTGGTTTTCTGTGGAAGAGGACGAGCAGACAACACAATAGTCATTTCATTTATCCTTTACTTATAAATTAAAACTACCTATATGCTGAACCTTCACTTTTACTGCAAATATCTGATAGGTGACTCATCATTACTATGTTTAAATCACCACATACATTTTTATCATACTCAAGAATTTCAAGTAAAAATTCAATAGTATATTAAACATTGTCTCTGACAAAATACATCACATTAAATATTTCAATTTTCCAATATCTCTTTATCACATTGGTTTAAAAGCCAAATTCATTGGTTTAAAAGACTCCAAATTAAAAGAGAAGTTGTTTTGTCTAATAGCATTTCTGTTACAGTAGTCTCTCCAATTTCACAATGTAAAAGAATTTAGAAATGCTATGACGACAAAAAATATGTATGTAAAACATGAAAAAAACTTCAGATGACATCAGTTCAGTTAATTGCATTTCCCAGTTATCCCATATGAAACAACACCAACCTTCCTTTCTCCTCCAGAGTCATTGGGGTCCAGTGGCCTGATAGCCATCAGGACAACTGGAGATGGCCCAGAATACAATGAGAGCCACTGGCCCTTTTAGGCTAAGGTCTTTTGAGGTTCTCATTTGGAGTGAGGTAAGGCCCATTCAGTGAATAGGCCTCTTTAAGAAATGTGTCAAGAAATTCCCCCTTTAATTAAAAAAAAGAAAGAAAATCAACATGGGAGGTAAGACCCAGAGGGTGGCTGGCCAAAAGAAATATTTTCTATTTGTGTTCACTCTGAGCCAGGAAGGCCCCCAAAATAGACATTAAGTGATACTTGGTCAGGGAACTATTGTCCATCTATGAGCTCCAGAGTGAAATGAGTTTAAGGTTTGGTAGAAAGAGGGGTGAGGTGAGAAGAGAGAGAGGCAGAAAACCACAGAGCCAGAGAGAAAAGAAAGAAAAAGAGAAAGAAAAAAATTTAGCCAATAAACCTCAAGTTAAATAGGCAGCTTTCAACCATTGAAATTTAGCTTCCTTTGGAGAGGAGAAAAAGGGAGCAAGAGAAGATGAGCTGAATTGCCCAATTGGCTAAGTCCCCATTTTGGCAGCAAATACTATGAATTGGGGTGGGGGTGGGTGAAGGGGGAGACAGGGACCTGGCCTCATCCTCTGGTCCAATGTTTCTGGTAAATGGAGAAACTCAAGAATGCAGGTTAGATTAACTTCTGGATCACCTCCCATTTTCAAAAACCCTTAGCAGAGCTGTTTAGATGAAAACAAAGGAAAGAGTGCCTTCTTCATCTGTTCATTGGCATTTGTGAAAGTCCTAGTACTTCCCTTGTTAGAGAGGGTATAGGGAAGGAGTTGAGTTTGGGGAACTACTCAAAGTTCTAGAAGTTTTCCTTTCACCTCAGTGTTAGTTTGGTTTACATTTCTCTTATTAGTTTGGAGCATTTTTTTTATTTGAATTTCTTTTTTCAATGAAAGAAATATAAAACAAGGAAGTTTAAAAAAAAGCATTGCAATGTGCATAGCAGAACCTGAAGAGGATTCAAAGGATAGAGCAATAAATTTCCTTTTCAGGAAGACCTATAGAGTAAATACTCTGCCTTGTATTTGACCTGTCCATCTTTTCTTTGCTTCCTTCTAAGTTTTCTTTTGTTCTCTGCTGTGCACTCTTGATTCTTTTTCCTCCCTTCTGTCCCTCCCCCCTGAAGGCTACAATGAAGTGTGGATATATAAATTTTCCCCCAACTACTACTTTGACTGCTGTCAGCTTGAAAACTTGGTTAAAGAAAAGACTACAGGCTACAGGCCTGTGTTGTTTATGAATTTCCTTTTAAAGCAAACCTTTATAGCACTGCGGAGTCAGAGGTTATCTGACTAACTCAGTACAGAGACTGACTGGCTTAAATACATTTTACCATGAGGAAAGGACTCTCTTAGTTGAACAAATTGTAGATTTTGTAAGACAGTTCACAAAGTAGTGTCAATTGGGTTTTTTTTTAATCTCAAGCTGTGTGAATTTCCTTCCTGTGACATATGTCTCCATGAGATATGATAAGGAGAAAATCCCCTCACTCTGATGACAGGCATCCTGTCATAAACAGGCCCTTGAAGTGGTGGACACAAGAAAGGGTATCTTAACAGAGCTGACAAAGTTGAAATTACAGCTCAGGACATCTATGTTTTTCCTCATCACTAAGACGCCTGGAGAAGGGTCTGGTAAGGAAGTTACTAAGTCAGCCCTTTTGCTTCACTGACACCAAAAGGCATTCTCTGACTTGCCTTAAGATAACAAAGGAGACTATTAGGTCCAGGCTCTTTTTAATTCAAACTCTAGCCTTCAGAAAAGGAGGGTGTGGAAATGCTGACAATATTCCAACCACATTGTAGAAACCTGTTTTGAACAGGACAAGTTGTAGCTTAGTGAGAGAGGGAAGGCCCTAAAGTGAAGAACTGAAAAGTAGTAAAATAATGAGTATGGTGGAGAGGCAGTGTACTGAGGAAGATGGCATGCTGGAATGGGCTGATTTACACAGGGAAAGGAGTTTACCCAAGTACCCAATGTTTTCCATGAAATATGAGGTAAATTGCTCTTAGGTGAGTTCAGAATGGACAATAAGAGTAAGAAATAACGGACAGCTGGGGAAGAATGAAAAGAACTGAAAAAGCTACTGGGACTAATGGGATAGTGAGTCAGTTATGTTGTAATTCAGACATTTCAACTGTTTCAGACAATTCCTGTTCCTTTCTGGGATCGTCTTGGCAAAGATGCTAGAGTTGTTGGCCATTTCCTTTTCAGGTTCATTTTACAGATGAGGAAGTTGAGGCAGACAAGTTTAAGTGACTTGTCCAAGGTCACCCAGCTAGTAAGCATCTGAGGTGGGATTTGAACTGGAGTGTTCCTGACCAGTACTCTATGCACTGAACCACCTAGCTGCCCCAAGAGAGTCAGTTACAGACATGTCAAAGGATAGCCTTGCCGCAGGGAAGGTCACAGTGAGATTATGCAGCCTAAACGTGTAGTGGACTCAGATAGCCTGCTTTTATGATTTTCTTTCACTCTATTCAGTAGCACCTAAGTAGTAGCAAAGGCTGCTTCCTTCCTTAGAGCTAATCCAAGGCTCTGCTTTACATAAGTCTTCAACCTATGTCCATCCCCTAATCCCTGAGGCTGAATCTTTGGCATGTCCTTGGAGAATCATTGGCCAGAATCGTTGAGTTGACAGCTACTCTTAGTCTGTGGAAGTGGGAGGGAGAAACTCCCAAGTGTCCCATAGTATGAGTAGCTTCAGGAGGCAGAAAAATGTGTTTGTGACCTTCACTATGAGTCTGGTTAGGTCACAGCAGGATTAGAACCAGGCAATGGTCACTCACTATAGGATATAAGGTGCAGTCAAGAGCCAGAAACAGGGCTGAGACTAGAACCTCCATTTGTGAACTAAGACAGAGACCATAGTACAGGGCCTGAGGTAGAATCTGGTGCCTGGTGTCAGTTCTGGGCCAGTCAATTAGTCACTCAGCAGGGATGAAGCCCCTCCAGTTTTCTTTGTACCTCACCAAACCTTTGGAAGGGAAAAATCACAAAAGGAGTGAGGCTTCTAAGTGGTTTAAGAAGAGGATAATGAGGGAGAAAAGCATCAATATCAAACAAAAAATGACAAAACGTTCAGGCCCAGCTGAGACATCTTGTGAGTTCTGTTCCAGAGCACCACAATGAAGTCAATATTAACTGAGGCACCTGAATTTTTGTTTTCTCACTGCACATAAAAATTGTGTTGATAATATGCTGTTGTATATTTTATGTGCAGTACTGTTATGTCCAAAAGGAAAGTACCTACTGTAAACATATTTTATTGCTAAAACATGGTAACTATTTGCCGAGCCTTCAGTGACTCTTAATGTTCTTGCTGGCAGAGGCTTTGACCCAATGTTGATGGCTGCTGACTGCTCAGGGGGATGATTGGTCAAGGTTGGCAGTTACCTTGCAATCATGAAATATATATTTTCACCCTTTTGTTTTCAAATTTATTTGTTTATTTAGTTTGACTTTTAAATTTTCTCCCCTTCTCTCTCCTCCACCCTCCAAAACACCAAGAATTCTGATTACCCTTCCTACAATCTACCTTCCTTTCTATGAAACCCCTCACTTCCCTTATCCCTATCTTCTCTCTTTTCTTGTAGGGAAAAATAGATTTCTATATCCCATTACTTATATTTTTTATTTCCCAGTTACTTGCAAAAAAGAATCCTCAACATTCTTTCCTAAAACTTTGAGTTGCAACTTCTCTTCCTCCCTCCCCACCCATCCCCATTAAGAAGGCAAGCAGTTCAATATAGGCTATAAATGCGTAGTTTTGCAAAAGACTTCCATGCTAGTCTTGTTGTGAAAGACCAACTATATTTCACTCCATCTTATCCTGCCCCCATTAATTCTATTCTCTCTTTTGACCTTATTCCTCCCTAAAAGTGTTGACTTCTCATTACATGCTTCACCTCATTTGTCCTGCCTTCTATCATCCCCACTCACTCCACTCATTCCCTTGTCCCCTACTTTCCTGTAGTGTAAGATAGATTTTCATTCCAAATTGAGTGTGCATGTTATTCCTTCCTTAAGCCAAATGTGATGGCAGGAAACTTCACTTTTTCCCTCTCACCTCCCCCTTTTCCCCGCCATGGAAAATCCTTTTTCTTACCTCTTTCATGAGAGATAACCTGCCCCAGTCCATTTCTCTTTCTCTTCCCAACATATTCCTCTCTCATCCCTTAATTTTATTTTTTTATGTATCATTGCTTCCTATTCAACTCACCCTGTGCTCTGTATTTGCATATGTGTGTGTATAATGCCTCCAACTAACCAAATACTGAGACAAGTTTCAAGAGTTACAAATATTATCTTTCCATGTAGAAATGTATACAGTTCAGCTTTAGCAAGTCTCTTATGATTTTTCTTTCCTGTTTACCTTTTCATGCTACTCTTATTCTTATGTTTGAAAGTCAGATTTTCTATTCAGCTCTGTTCTTTTCATCAAGAATGCTTGAAAGGCCTCTATTTCATTGAATGACCATTTTTTCCCTTGAAGTATTGTACTCAGTTTTGCTGCATAGGTGATTCTTGGTCTTAATCCTAGTTCTTTTGACTTCTGGAATATCATATTCCAAACCCTTCGACTATAGGTGGAAGGATGCATTATAAGAATAAGGAAACTGAAGACAAGGGGAAGAGACCAAACGCTTTTATAATTGATAAAACAATCCTTTTAGACAAAACTTCCAGGTATCTTATCTGAGTACAGAAAGCAGCTGTTACAAGAATAAGATCATCCCTTTAACCATGTCCTTGCATAGGTTTGGGAGAATTTATAATACTAAGACATCACGTTGTTGGAAAATTTCTGTATTTGTAGTCCATTAAGATACAATGAAATGACTGTGGTTTCCTTTTCACCCCACACTACTGGGTAAGAAAAAGAGAGATCAATTATTGTAAAAGGTTAGGTGTACAGCACACAGACACCAATGTATCTAGTACCCTCATATTTCACAAAAACATATACCCCATTACTGTAATAAAGGCTCACTAGGTGACAAAAAGAAAACAAATAAAATTGCTGAAAAATTGGATAGCAGTCTGGTACAAATTTGTGGTTATTTTTCCATTGTTTCTGACTCTTTTTGTCTTCACTTCATAGACTTGTCCATGAAATTTTCTTGGTAGAGTTACTGGGTCAGTTTTCCCTTTTCTTCTCCAGTGTGTCCCTATTTTACAGATGAGAAACTGAGGCAAATAAGGGACGTGTGACTTTGCCCAGGGTGGCACAGCTAGCAAGTGTCTGAGGTCGGATTTGAGCTCAGATCTTCCTGACTCCTGGGTCATTATCACATTCACTGTACCATCTAGCTGCTGCTAGAAAAAAAAATGAGATAAAACAACTCATACCTCATAAGACAACTGATCAAGATAGGAGTTTGCATTATAAACAAATCAATAAATAAGGGGAAAATATTCATTGGAATAATGAATAAAAGAAAAATTCATCATCAGAGAAGAAATAGAGAGGATAATAAAAGATGGGCTAGAAAGTTTCAACTGCATAAAATTTACAAAGATTTTGCACAATCCAATCTGCTAAAGCTAAGATTATATAGTGACAATTACCTGGGGATAAAAGTCTTTGTAGTAAGTCTCTATGAAAAAGGTGTCCTTTCCAAGGTAAATGAACTGATTCAAATTTATAAGAAAAAGAACATTCCCTCTATTGATAAATCATGTAATTATAGGAATAAACAGTGTTCAAGGAAAGGAATAGGATAATTTGAGTCATTAAAAGTATTCCAAATTACTACAATTAGATAAATACTTAAAACTGCTGTATTCTCCTTTACACACATCAGAGAGCCCAAGATGACCAAAAACAAAACCAAAGCAACAAGAACAGAAAAAGAAACAATTGAAAGGGAAAATAATGTGTTGGAGGGACTGTAGGAAAATAGAAACATTCATCTACTATTGAGAGACCTGTGAGTGGATATGACCATTCTGGAAACCAATTTGGAGCTATACACAAGATATTACTACACATTGAGTGTTCTTTGATTCCAGTATAACACCGCTAGACCTACACTCAAAAGGCAGAAAAAAAGAGGAAAAGGTCCTTTACAAAAATATTCATAGCAACTTTTTTGGGATGGCTAAAAGAAATCTTCTATAAAGTAGGAGGATATACATCAACTGGGGAATGCCTCTGTAGTATATACATACATATATATATATATATATATATATATATATATATATATACACACACACACACACATATATATGTATATATATACATATATATGTGTGTGTGTCTATGTATATATACATATATATACTTACATACAGACATGCATACACACATATATACATACATATAAATCCGTGTATGTATATATGTGTACAAAAATATTCATATATGTTTTGATAGAATAGCATAGTATTGTATTGCAAAAAAAGTGGAAATAGTTCATTTCAAAAAGACATAGAAAGATTTATATGAACTGATGCTGAGTGAATTGAGCTGGAAGAGAAGAACAATTTATTTTATAGACTCAATAGTATAAAAATAAACAATTTAGGGAACTCTTCTTAGTTGATAAAGAGTAAAAGGAGGAGAACCAGGAGAATAATTTATGTGAGAACCCTGTAAAGAAAAACAACTTTGAACCACAATCAATTTAATAACCAACAATGATTTCAGAGGACAAATGCTCCAATATTAGCCTCCATCTCCCAACTTTGGCCAATGTCTAGATTGTCCCTTTCTCATCTCTGCCTTTTGACTTCCCTGTCTTCCTTCAAGTCTCAGCTTTTAAAGTGCAGCTTCTTTAGGAAGTTTTTCCTGATGCCCCCACCATAATTCTAATAACAGTCTTTGTTTATTATTTCCAGAAAAAATCTACATAAAGTTTGTTTGAATATTTTCTTCCCACTATATTGTGAATGCTTTGAGCACAGTAACTATCTTTCCCTCTTGTATCCACAGTCCTCAGCACAGTACATGGAACATAGTAGGTACTTTAGAAATGTTTAACTGAGAGAAGGATAGATCTATAGTATGGAAGGAGTCATATATATGTATATGTGTGTGTGTGCATAATTGTACGTGTGTAATTATGTATACTGCCATTGAGGGAATTTGTTTTTCTTGGCTATGCATATATGATGCAATTTTTTCGTAATGGAGTAAGAGAGGGAGGTAGAGAAAATAGATTTGTTATTTTTTTTAAAATAGAGGTGTAGAGAGGGAAATGGATTCTTTAGATATGAAGTGTTGCATTCACTTTCTTTTGTTAAGAAAACAACTGCAAGTTTAATATGTGGAACAGCAATCTGTCATTTCAGAAACAATTCTAAGGGAAAAGTATTTTCTCTATGAAAATAAAATTAAACTTGTCAAAATTATTAATATTAGAAATTAAAAAAAATACTTTGTTTACTTTTACAATTCCAAATACCTCCTTGTATTACCACCTCCTCATTTCAATCTCCTTTTTGGAACATCACACACTGAATCTCAATAAAACTACAGTAAAGTTTAGGTCATTTAATATAGCAATTGGTAAAAATAAAGAAAGAAAGAGATAGGCAGGGAGATAAATAAATGGATAAACTCAAAACATTTCTTTGACTAGTACTGACCTTTTTAAAAAATTCTCTTTTTTGTAACATTTGAAATTTTCTCCAGTAATTAGTGTTGGGGGATGGAGTGGGGAATACAATAAAATTAATCATTCTAGACCTGCAAATTTCAATGCAATAAGTTTTCCAAATCATGTTGCGTGTGCTTTCAGTTGAGATTACTTTAATGTTAGTTTCACTTAACTCTTACTTTCTTCCAAGATATATCTAATAAAGCATGAGTAATTGTTTAGTGTCTTCTTTATCAAGGCAATCTTGGTTAAGTGACTTGTCCAGTGGCACACACTGGTAAGTGTCAAGAGCTGTCTGAGGCTAGATTTGAACTCAGGTCCTCCTGGCTCTGGGGTTATTGCTCTCTTTGCTGTGCCACCCACCTGCCTCTTGACTCACATATTAATAAAGTTGAAATTATAAAATATGTACATGTATATAATATATAAATCATTACATATGTATATATATATATATATATATATGACACACACACGTGTCTGTGTGTGTATTTTGTTCTTTGCACTCTATTAACTGTAAAATAAGAGTCCAGTGCATTCTGAGAATGTGGTTTGGGTCTGGGGAGAAATGGAACATTAGATATGATAGATCGTTATTGAGTCAAAAGGCTAGTTGAACCCTGAAGGAAAGGGTATAAGCATGTATATAGAAGCACTATGTACTGTGCTAAGCACTTTTCCCCCTTTTTAATAAAAATTATTTCATTTGATCTTGACAACCATTCTGCAAAATAGGTGCTATTATTATTCACATTTTACATCTGCAAACACAGGTGAAATGCATGACTTGTCAAGCATCACACAGCTAGAAAGTGTCTAAGGCTGGATTTAAACTAAGATCTGCTCTACCAGTTGCCATGAATTACACAGATAAACAAGTAACATAAGAAATGTGAGAGGACTTGTTTTTATTTTGCATGCTTTGAACCTTTTGCTTCATAGTAATAGAAAATAAATTGATGCATGAAGTGCAGAGGTAGGAGGCTGTTTCTAAGTAGGAGATTCAAGGAAGGTTTACTGGAAGAGAAGATATTTTAATTGTCCTTTAAATAATATGTAGGAAACAAAAAAATGTTAAAATGAGATGTATGGGTCTTCAGGGAAGAGTACTACATCTGAGATACTAAGTATTGTTTTTCAGGGCTGCTTTATAGCTCTGGTATCTGCCTGCCACCCAACATTCACCTGTGGATCCAAGAAACTGTAGCATATGCAGAAGCCACATTCCAGTGAAATCATATCAGCAGATCAGCTAAACCAAGTTGAGGGTAAGTGGATCTCAAACCCATTGGCAAGTTAGGAAGGTGCCTACTCCAAGCATCTAAAGACACATCCCAGTGTCAACAATCTGTTCTAATGTGCCATGCAGGATGGTGTAAGCACGTTCTGTGGAGCACTTAGAGCTTGGTTAGACATCGAAGATGTCAAGGTCATTGCCTGCATTTTGAGCCATCAGCAATCCTCTGGAGGAATGGAGTCAGAAACAGCAACAGCAGCAGTCACTTCTTCTTGAAGACTTAGGCATCTTGTGACCCAGCTCCAACACTGTCTTCCATTTACCAAAACACATGAAATTTTGTAGATGCAACCTCAAAGAAAGCATTGGCTTTTAATAGACTGTGTCATTGTAAGGAGAAGAGAGAGAGAGTACGTTAGAGTGATAAAAGTGATATGTGGCGATCTGTGCTGAACTCATCATCATAGACTTATGCTCTCCAAGCTACACATTCACTTTCAAAATTATCAACAGCTCCAGGCCAAGATGACTTAATATTCAGAGATTAGAGTGCTTCAAAGGTAACAGATGGTGTACATCATCCATCATTGCACCGTCCTTACGTGGAACCATCAGTTACAGTGAATAGAGAAATTCTGAACACTGTGGATGAATCCATGTTCCATGACAGTATACTTTCCAGAGATGTACGCATAGATAAGTATGTTGACACAGAACTAGCTCAGTGTTGGAGGTTCCAAAGGAAAGAATGGGAGAGATGAGACATTAGGCTACTTACCAAATTGAAAGTGTACAGATCCATTGTGCTACCCTTGTTGTGTGCCTGTGAAAACTTCACAATATACCAGATCCAAGTCAGGAAGCTGAAGTACTTCCATTTCAACAGTTTTAGGAAGAGTCTGAAGATCACACAGCAAGATAACGTATTAGACACCAAAGTCTTTTCTGAAGCTAAATTGCTAAATATTCATTCTCTTGCAGAAAGCACAACTCAGATGGGATGGCCAAATGGTTCAAATGCCAAGTATATGTTTGCTAGAAGATTATTTAATGGAGAACTCACACAGGGCAAGGGCTCACATGGAGATCAGAAGAAGTGAAACTTCTTGGAAGTTTCTACTACTCTTGGAAAAGAGGAGCCAAGAGGAGTGGGAGCACGTACTTACCTGAGCTCTACCACAAATTCCTTCAGGTACCTCTAAAAAGAGAATCTGAACAAATTCTAAAGTGGCAGAATCCATTAGGAGAGAGAGTGTGACAGATTTCCAGCCCAGGAAAGCCCAGTCTATTACATGGAGCTGTGGGAGGTCAGAGTACACAGGCTGTACCAGCACAGACCCCACCATAGTAAAGCCCAGCAGGAACCACCAGGAAGAATGAATCGGCAGGAGTGTGAATTCTCAAACATATCAGCACAGGATGGGAGTCCAGCTGAAGTCAGTGAGAGAAACTCAGGACCCCTGTAACAGCAGTAACTGCTCCTGAGACTATCAGATCACAGATTAAACGTTTGCAAGTCACTTACTTGAACTTCTGGGAGCCAAGATAGCAGATTGATCTACAAGCGCTTTCCTCCTCCCCTTGGTGACCTTGAAAAATGCAGAGAACACTTCCCCAGGAAAAATCCTGAAATAGTGGGATCAGTGAAAGGGGTAAATAGTCTCTCAGATCAAGAGGCTAGGAAAATTATCAAGGGGAGACCCTCTTGCTGTGGTTGAAGGGGAAGAGTGCAGAACCGGAGCTGTCCCAAACAACCCACCTCAGCAAACAAAGAGGAGATCCTGAGCCCCAGGGGGATGGAGCCTGTAAACACCAACACCAGGATGCCAGACATGCCTTAGCAAAGCTAGGGGAATCAGGAAGATACCTGACTGGTGTTCTAAGGCAGAGACCAGGTGAAATCTTTCTGAGTATTCCTGGACTTACCCTGAAAATCACTGCATGAGGTGTGGGATAGGGGTGGTCTGGCCACAGGAAGATCGGGCAAGTGGAAAAGAAACCACAAAATCTAACTGGGTAACTGGATAAATGGAAAAGGCAGCACAAAACCTAACTGGAGAAAATAACTCCTTAAAAGGAACAATTGGACAAATGGGAAAGGAGAGGCAAAAGTTAACTGAAGAAAATAATCCATTCAAAATTAGAATTGGACAAGTAGAGGCTAATAACTCTAAGAGATATCAAGAATCATCCAAGCAGAATCTAAGAATGAAAAACTAGACTAAAATCCAAAATATATCAGAAAAAACAACTGACCTGAAAAATAGATCTAGGAGAGCAAATCTAAGAATCACTGGTCAACAAGAAAGATACAATGAGAAAAAAAGAGCCTGCAAAATATCTTCCAAGAAATTACCAAGGGAAACTTCCCTGATATCCTAGATCCAGAGGGCAAAATAGTCATTGTAAGAATCCACCTGAAAAAGGTGGATTCCTGAAAAAGATCCCAAGTTGAAAACAATAAGGAATATTGTTGCCAAGTTTCAGACCTACCAAGTTAAGGAGACAATAATACAATCATCCAGAAAGAAACAATTCAAATACTGAAGAACTACATTCAGGATCATATAGGACCTTACAATTTCTACAGTAAAAGTTTGGGGGGACTGGAATATGATATTCCATGTGGAAAAGGAACTTGGGTTACAAGCAAGTATCAATAACCCAGAAAAATAGAGCATAATGTATCAGGCAAGGAGATGGCTATTCAGTGAAATAAAAGATTTCCAGATCTTCCTGATGAAAAGGTAAGAGCTCTTTAGAAAATTTGAACTTCAAATACAAGTTTCAAGAGAAGCATAAAGGGGAAAAAACAAACAAACTTGTTATTCAATATGAGCAAACTGCTTACATCCTCATACAAGAGGATGACACCTGATAATCTTGAGAACTGTATATTTATGATGATATTTAGAAGGGATATAAATAGATAGAGGGAGTGGATATAAATTAACTAATGTGATGATAAAAATGTGATTTAAGTGTGTGAAAGAATTGTAAAGAGAGATGTGAAAAGGAGGAGGCAGAGAATGGTAAGTTATATCACAGGAAGAGACACAAAACATATGATAGTATAGGGAAAGAAGGGGTGGAAATGAGCACTGTTTGAGTTTTACTGTCATCTGATTTGCTTCAAGTAGGGAATAACAAATTCAGTTAAGTATGAAAATCTAACTTGCCCTACAAGCAGTAGGAAGTGAAAGGGGAAAGAAAAGGGAGGGGAGGTTAAAAGGGAAGGAAGACTTAATAAGGGAAAAAGGCAAGAAAAGGGAGGGGGGGTGATAGAAGGGAGGGAAGACTGAAGGAGACAGTGGTCAAAACTTAAAACTCTATTGTGGAGGGAAAGGGAGAAGGGAGAACTAAAAGCATAACTTGGGGCAAATAGGATGGAGAGAAAGACAGTAATCAGAACTGCAAATGTGAATGGGATGAATTCTCTCAGGCAGATAGCAGAATGGATTAAAAAACATAATCCAGCAATATGTTGTTTACAAGAAACACATTTGAAACAGGGGGATGCACACAAGGTAAAGGTAAAAGTGGGAGGGGAATATATTATGCTTCAACTCATGTAAAAGAAGCAGAGGTAGCAATCCTAATGTCAGATGAAGGAAAAGCAGAAATTGATGTAATCAAAAGAGATAAGGAAGAAAACTAAATCCTGCTAAAAGGCAACGTAGATAATGAAGCAATATCATTAGTAAACATACATGCATCAAGTGGTATAGCATCCACATACTTATAGGAAAAACTAAAGGAGTTACAGGAAGAAATAGCAAAACTGTACTAGTGGAGGACCTCAAGCTCCCTCTCTCTGAACTTGATAAATATAACCTGCAAATAAATAAGAAGGAAGTTAAGGAGTTGAATAGAACGCTGGATGAGGTAGATATGACAGATCTCTGGAGAAAATTAAAAGGGTATAGAAAGGAATATATTTTTTTCTCAACGATACATAAGATATGTACAAAAACCAACCATGTACTAGGGCATAAAACCTCACAAACCAGTGAAGAAAGGCAGAGATAGTCAATGCATCTTTCTCAGATCATAATGCAATAAAACTTATCTGTAATCAAAGGCCATGGAAACATAAACCAAAAACTAATTGGAAACTAAACAATCTAATCCTAAAGAAGGAGTGAGTTACACACACAAAAATTCACAGAAACAATCAATAACTTCACCCTAGTGAATGACAATAATGAGACAACCTACCCAAACTTATGGGATGCTGAAAAAATAGTTCTTAGGGGAAACTTTGTATCATTAAATGCCTGCATGAATAAAACAGACAGAGGAGAGGAGATCAATTAATTGGGCATACAGATGAAAAAGCTAGAAAAAGAACAAATTGAAAACCCCCAAGGAAATACCAAATTAGAAAAACTGAAAACCAAAAGAGAGATTAATAAAATTGAAATTAAGAAAACTATTGAACTAATAAATAAAAATAATGGTTTTGTGAAAAAACAATAAAATGAATAAACTTTTGCCAATTTGATCAAAAAGAGAAAGAAAAAAATACCAGTATCAAAAAAGAAAAGGGTTAATTCACCTTCAATGAGGAGGAAATTAAAAGAAGAATTAGAAATTACTTTGCCCAACTGTATGCCCATAAATTTGGCAATCCAAGTGAAATGAGTGAATATTTTAAAAAAAATTTCTAACTTGCCCAGATTGATGGAAGAGGAATTTAAATTCTTAAATAACCCCATCTCAGAAAACAAAAAGTAATTGAACAAGCCATCAGTGAACTCCGTGGGAAAAAATCTCCAGAATCAGATGGACTTACAAGTGAATTCTATCAAACCTTTAAAAAGCAATTAAGTCCAATAGTACACAGACTATTTGGGAAAATTGACAAAGAAGGAGTCCTAGCAAATTCTTTTTATGATAGAAATATGTTTCTGATACCTAAACCAGGAAAAACCAAAACAGAGAAAGAAAATGAGAGGCCAATTTCTCTAATGAATACTGATGCAAAAATTTTAAATATGATATTAGCAAAAAGAATACAGCAACTTGCCATGAGAATAACACATTATGATCAGGTAGGATTTATACTAGGAATGCAGGGCTGTTTCAATATTAGAACTCTCAACATTATTGATCAGATAAGCAACAGAACTAATAGAAACCATGTGATTATCTCAATAGATGCAGAAAGAAACTTGACAAAATACAACACTCATTTCTATTGAAAACATTCGAGAACATAGGAATAAATGAAATCTTCCTTAAAATAATAAGCACTACCCACCCAAAACCATCAGCAAGCAATATATGCATATGCTAGACAGATTTCCAATAAGATCAGGGGTAAAAAAGGATCTCCATTATTACCACTGTTATTCAACATGGTACTAGAAATGTTAACTTTAGCAAAAAGAGAAGAAAAAGAAATTAAAGGAAATAGAATAGGCTAAGTAACTAAGATACCACTTTTTGAGATGATATGATGATAGACAATCCAAGAGAATCAAATAAGAAAAAACTTCTTGAAACAATAAACAGCTTTGGCAAATTTTCAGGTTACAAAATAAACCCACATAAATCATTTGTATTTCTATATATTACTAACAAAGTCCAACAACAAGAGAGAGAAAGGGAAATCCCATTTAAAGGTACAGTAGACACTATAAAATCTCTGGGAGTCTATCTGCCAAAACAAACCCAAAATACTTTTCGCACAAATATAGTCATATCTAAGAAACTGGAAAAACATCATTTACTCATGGATGGGCCATGCGAATATACTAAAAATGACAATTCTTCCTAAATTAATTCACTTATTCAGTGCCAGACCGATCAAACTATCAGAAAATTATTTTCTAGAGCTAGAAAAAAATATTATCACAATACATTTAGGAGAACTAAAGGTCCAGAATATCAAGGTAATTGATGAAAAGAAATGCCAAGGAAGGTGGCCTAGCCCTACCAGATCTCAAATTGTATTATAAAGCAATAATCATCAAAACCATGTGGTACCGGCTAAGAAATAGAGGTGTAGATCAGTGGAATAGATTAGGTACTCAAGACACAGTAGTCAATGAATGTAAGCAGTCTACTGTTTGACCAACCCAAGAACCCCACTTTCTGGCATAAGAATTCACTGTTTGACCAAAACTGCTGTGAAAACTGGACAACCTTTTAGTTGAAACTGGGCATAGACTAATGCCTGACATTATACACAAGAATAAAATCCAAATGGATGCATGATCTAGGTATAAAAGCTGATACTATAAACATAAATATATGACTAAAGAAGAGATAGAGAACATTATAAAGTGGAAAATGGATAATTTTGATTCCATGAAATTGAAAAGTTTTTGCACAAACACACCCAATGCAACTGAGATTACGAGGGAAGCAGAAAACTGGGAAAGAATTTTTGTAACTAGTGTCCATGATAAAGGCCTCATTTCTAAAACATATAGAAAAATGAGTCAAATTTACAAGAATACAAGTCATTCCCCAATTGTTAAACTGTCAAAAGACATGAACAGGCAGTTTTCAGAGGAAGAAATTGAAGGTATCTACAGTCATATGAAAATGCTCTAAATCCTTATTGATTAGAGAGAGGCAAATCAAGACAACTCTGAGTTACCACATTGCACCTATCTAATGGAAAAAAAAGGAAGATGATAAATGTTGGGGGAGAAGTGAGAGAGTTGAAACACTAATTCTTTGTTTGTAGAGCTGTGAGTTGATGCAACTGTTCTGGAGAGCAATTTGGAATTATGCTCAAAGAGTTGCAAAAACGCGCATACCCTTTGACACAGCAAACCAAAGAGATCATAAAAATGGAAAAGGGTCCCACATGTACAAAAATATTTATAGCAGCTCTCTTTGTGATAATCAAGAACTGGGAATTGAAGGGATGCCCATCAATTGGGAAATGGCTGAACAAGTTGTGGTATATGAGTGTAATGGAAGGCTCTCATGCTATAAGAAATGATGAACAGGAGGACTTCAGAGAGGCCTGGAAGGACTTACATGAATGAATACTGAGTGAAATGAGCAGAACCAGGAGAACACTGTACCTAGTAACAGCTACAGTGTGCAAGGATTTTTCTGATAGACTTAGCCCTTAACAGCAATACAAGGACCTAAAACATTCCCAAAAGACTCTTGAGGCAAATTGGCATCCACATACAGAGCAAAAACTATGGAACTGGAAGGAAAAATGAAGCAGACCATTTTCTCTTTTGTTATGTATATTTTGGTTTGCTTTGTTCTCATAGTTTCTCACATTCATTTTAAATCTTTTATGCAACTTGACTAAAGTGAAAATGTGTTTAATAAGAATGTATGTGTAGAACCCATATAAGATTGCATGCTGTGTCAGGGAGGGAAGTGGGAGAGAGAAGGAAAAAATCTAACACTTATCAAAGTGATTGTAGAAAACTCAAAACAAACAAATTAATTTTAAAAAGAAAAAAGAAAACTGAAAACAAATAATGTAAGAAAAGAAGAAGAAGTGAAACAAGGACTCTCTCAAGTCCTTCCTTGGGGAGGCAAGGGCACAGGTGTACCCACCATCGAATTCAAAGAGAGTTCTGTGCTGTAGGAACAAAGCTGAATTATAGTAGCTCACGTTGTGTTTGTCCTCCGTTTTTGAAGAGGACCATAACATCAGAGAAATGATGATATGCCTTGCATTTGACTTTGTTTTGAGTGATGGAGGGCAGTGCAAATCACCAGCCTCACTTTCTCCTCCTGAGTCATATAGATCTAGTGACCAGATATTCATCTGGATGACTGGAGACTGCCCAGGATGCAATGGGAGACCTTGACCTTTTAGGCTAAGACCTTTTCAGGTACTTACTTAAAGTGAGGTAAAGCCCATTCGGTGAATAACTTCTTTAAAAGTAGTCTGGGGGTTGGCCCCTTTAATACAAAAGGGAAAAAAATAGCTCAAAAGTAATGTAAGATGAACAAATTTAGAGACATTTCCTTCACAAATGTTCAGATGAACTATTTCTGCCCGACCTGTGATGGTAATATGATTTTGGTCCTCTTCAAATACAAAGGACATCAATCAAGTACTTGGTCCAAGTACAAAGGATATCGATCAGAACAATCAGGAAATAAATGGACAAGGAAGGGGAGGAAGGACATGCCAGGCAGGTATAGAGAATGGCAAGAAAGGAGGAGGGCAAAGGAAACATTTTGGAGGAATAATAGAATTTTCATTTCACCGGACTTTGGAGAAAAGAAGTCTCATCAAATGACCATACAAATTGAAGTATACCAAATCTCAGAGGTCATTTGCTCTAGCTCCCTTCTTTGAAAGAAGAGACCACTGAGGCCCAGAGACTTTAAGTGGTTATTCAATGTTACTCATGTAGGAGAGTCAGACTGTGAAGCCATTGAGGCACAAAGAAGTTAAGTGATTTGTACAGGGTCCCATAGCTACTAAGTTTCTTAGACTATCAATCAGTCCATCAATAAATACATATTTAGACTTTACTATGTACCAGGGACTGGGGATACAATGAAAGTCAGAAGGCAGTTCCTGCCCCTGGTGATCTTAAAAATGCAATCAGAAAGACAACAAGTAAACAAGCATGTAAAAACCACATGCAGAACAAATACCAAATATCTAAAAGAGGGAAGGCATTAGAATGAAGAGGGAGTGAGACAGACTTTCTATAGAAGGTGAGATATTAGTCGCAACCTAAAGAAGTCAGAGAATCCAAGTGGTGGAGGTGAGAAAGGAGAATGTCTCAGGAATGGAGACATCAAGAAAAAAATACCCCAAACAAAGAGATTTAATATGTTGTTCCCAGAACGGCCAGGAAACCAATATAATTGGATGGCAGAGTAGGTGGGGGAGTAGGTGGAAGAACACTGAAGAAGGGCAGGAGAGGTAGGTTGTGAATGGTTTAGAATGTCAAACAGTTTTTGTGTATGTGTGTGTGTGCCCATGCACGTGCGTGTATATTTGATCCTAGAGTTGATAGAGAATTACTGAATTAGGGTTAGACTGATGCTTTAGTATTCAGTTTAATACTAATACTAAATGATACTAAATACTGAATGGAGGATGGAATGGATGAGAGGAAGACTTGAAGTAGGCACACTCATGAACAGGCCATTGTAATAGCTCAGGAATGAGGGAATGACAATCTGTACCCCAATAGTAGCAGAAGAAGAAGACAGAATGGGTCATATTTGCAGGTACTGCAAAGGTGCCATTAGTAGGCTTTGGCAAGAGATTGGATATGAAGAGTGACAGTTACTGAAAAGTCAAGGATGGCACCTAGTTAGGGAGCCTGGGGAATGGGAGGAAGTCATATCCTTCATGGTGACAGGGAAGTGAGGAAGAGGACAGAGTTTAGCGTGAAAGACACTGAGTTTCGATTTGCACATGTTGAGTTGAAGATGACTGTCTACAAGGTGTCCAGTTTGAGTTGTTTGAAAGGCAATTTAATATCCAAGACTGAAGTTCAGCAGAAAACTGGGCTGCATAAGGGTTGGATTGTCAGATTTGAAGATGATGAGCATGTTGGTGATGATGAAATCCATTGGCCTGATGAGATCACCAGGTGGAGCAGCAAAAAGGGAAAAGTGAAGAGGTCCCAAGACAGAGAGTCCTGTGTACAGCCAAGGTAAGTGGAAATGACCTGGAGGAGTCAAAGGAGAATTGGAACCCAAGCAGAGATCTGATGTCAGAAATGTTACCCATCATGAAAATTATGGTTCAGACAAGGAAAGTCCAAAGTACCTCTTCTATTCCCTCCTCGGACCTGGAATGGTTGGTTGTTGTCCATCATCTTCAAAGAGGACCAAAATGACATCACCATGATAAAGTGAAATTTCAGTGTGTCCAGCTGTGGATGATCAGACCAATATGATCTCAAAGTACTCTACCAAAGATTGGGCACAGATAATCTGTGTGAATATTTGGGGTGGATATCCCAAATTTGTGCATCCTGCATTTCCTTTGTGATGTCTCAATTCTGCTTTGCTCAAAGAGCACAGCACCCTTCCTGATGTGGGCATGCCATGCTGAGAGGTTCTGTGCTAGCATGTCCCATGTTGCACAGTCAAATCCAAAGTTCTTGAGAGAGACCTTGAGAGTGTCCTTGTATCGTTTCTTCTGGCTATCATGTGATCACCTACCCCATGCGAATTCTCCATAAAATAGTCTTTTTGGCAAGTGTACATTTTGCATTAGAACAACGTGTCCAGTCTGTCAGAGTTGTGCTCTCTGAAGCATAGTTTGAATACTTGGCAGTTCAACTCGAGCAAGGACTTCAGTATCTGGTACCTTATCCTGCCAGGTGATCCTCAGAATCTTCCTAAGACAGATCAAATGGAAGCTATTCAGTTTCATGGCATGGCGCTGGTAGACTTGTCCATGTTTCACAAGCATATAACAATGACGGCAGCACAATGGCTGCGGAGACCTTCAGTTTGGCAGTCAGTCTAATACCTCTTCTCTCCTAGACTTTTCTTCAGAGCCTCCCAAACACTGAGCTGATGATGTTGCAGGAAATGATACTATTGCTCTGTCTTTGGTATACATGAATCTAGTTGTAACTGGACCATTGAAATAACAGAGGAAAAGGATAAAGGCAGGAAGAATCATTCCTAATATTTTACAATAAGCAAGAAATGACCTCAACCATGAGAGCATAGCACTTGACTGGAGGAAGAAAGGGGAATAAATGACTCGTGTATCCACATACTACAGCTACCATAATTTTGCCTAAGTGGAAACTTTAAATCTGATCATCTCTCATCTCTGTCTTTGCATTGGTCATCTGCACGTTGGTCTGATTCAAGCCATCTCTTCTTTTAAGATGCAATTCGAGCATCACCTTCAATCACATAGACCTCTCCTGGGCCCTCTTACTGTGAGGAGCATCTCACTCAAACTACATGGTATTTAAGCACTTTGCATTTATGTGCAGCTATTATCTTTGCTGGCTTTTATATTCATTTTATTTTTAATCTCCAGAATAATACAAGCATTTCCATAACTTACTGTAATAAAGAAATGGTGATGACACATGAAACTGCCAATCTAGTATGTACAACTTGTTATTCCTTTTAAATCTCTGACAAAGTAATTTTCTTTACTCCCCTAGAGAGCTACCATAAGACATATATGTAAATGTATATTTATATATGTGTGTAAAAATAGACATACATATATATATGTAAAACCCTTCTATACACACTTCCATTTATCATTTCATTCTCTGGATACAGATAGGATCTTTCTTTGTATCACCTTAGTAATTATTTTAGGTATTTCCCTTAGTCAAAATGGCTGTTACTCAAAGTTATTCTTACAAAACTATTACTATTCCAATGTTCTATTAGTTCTCCTCATTTCATACCTCACAATTTCGTGCACATTTTTCTATTTTTCTGGGGGGCTTCCAAAGGCCAGCAGATGGTGTTTACCTTTGAAGGTCATTGGAGCCTGTTGAATAGAGGTCACACTAGGACAATCATTTTGATAGCTGAGTGGAGGGCTAAGCACAGTGCCTGAAACATGGAGGCACTTAATAAATATTTATTTAATTTAAATGAACTAGGATTGGGAAACACCTGAGAGAAGAAGAAAAGTGAAGAACATCAGCAGAGTCATGGCAGTCACAGGAGAGAAGGGAGTTAACACAAGAAATGTTGCCTTGGCAACCAGATATTGGCAAGAGAGAACGCCAAGTCAAGAAGGATGCTTAGGTTGCAAGTCTCAATGACTGGCAGGATGGTGGTTCCCTCTAGAATCAGAGTAAAGTTTAGAAGATGAAAGGGTTTGGGGGGAAAGACGAGGAGTTCAGTTTTGGACATGTTCTATTTGAGATGTTTATGGGATATGCAGTTCCACCTGTCCAATAAGTATTTGGAAATACAAGAATGGAGGTCAAGAAAAGTTAGGGCTACGTAAATTGAGCTGAGATTTATTCATTTGGATAATTGGAACCATTGGAACTGAGGAATCTTGGAAGATTCCTATGATTAACAGGTTCAACACTGACTAAAAGCCAGTAAGGTAGACTGAGAAGTAGTCATACATGTAGCAGGAAAACCATAGGAGAATAGTGCCATGGAAAACCACGGAAGGAAAGTGTCGAGGAGAAAGAGATTAACAGCGTTAGAGACTGCACAGAGGTCAAGTAGGAGGAACATTCAGAAGTAGTCATCAGTTCTCGATAGTTGTATGATTATAGATATACAGCGTTTGAAGTGTCACCTTGTCCCCCTTTCCTTTCAGGCTTCAGTTGTAGCTTTTCTTTCTTTAGTTCATATAAGTAGCCCAGGATGGTTCCTACTAAAAAATCCCATTTTTCATGTATGTTTTTCTTTCTCAATCCTGTGCAAACAAAAATTATTAACATTCCATGTTTAAAATTTAGAGTTTCAAATTCTTCCTCAGTCCTTAACCTCCCCCTCCTTAAGAGGACAAGCATTTTTATTGAGATGATACATATGCAGTTACACCAAATACTTACATGATAACCATGTTGCAATAGAAAACGCAAACCAAAGAAAAACCCCACCAAGAATGATTAAGAAAGTTGTTGTAGTTTTTCAGATACACTTCATTCTGCATTCAGCCTCCATCAGTTCTTTCTTTGTGGATACTGGATAGCATTTTTCATCATAAGTCATTTGAAATTGCCTTGGGTTATTATATTGCTGAGAATGCCTAATCTCTCACAGTTGAAAAAAATGCCCTATTTAAGTCACAGAAACACATAAAGATTGTCAACTTATAGCATGGAGATGTGATCATCTGCACCCATTGAAATACATAGCTGTGCATAGGAAATAATGTGTTCCTTAGGTTTTGAAGTCTTATGCTTGGCAGTATTCCCATAAGCTCGAGAGCAAGGGGTTTCTTGGCCAATGAAGAAATTGAAACCCAGTGAGAAGAAACGTCTTGATGGAGATCACAAATCAATATTAATGCCAATTCTCAGAGTACAATTTTGGCCATTCCATGGGGAGAATTATAAGAGTTATGTTATTGGAGACCTGGTTTCTCTTTCTTCCCAAGACTGAGCATCATCATACACCACGAATGTAAAGCTTCCTTAGGGCTGCCTTCATATCTTTGCTCCTCATACTATAGATAATGGGGTTCAAGGTTGGGGTGAGGTTGGAGTAAAATATAGCAGCTAGGTGCCCTTGAAGTGCGGAGTAGCCATTAGCAGACCTCATGTAGGCTGAACTACCTGTTCCATAAAAGAGGATTACTGTGATGAGGTGGGAGGAACAGGTGGAGAAGGCCTTCTGGCGACCTTGTGTTGACATGATACCTAGCACAGTGGCTACAATGTGGATGTAGGAAAGGACAGTAAGTACCAAACAACTTATCACACAGCCACTAACAACAAAGCCAGCTGTCTCATGCTTGTGAGGATCAGTGCATGAAAAATCTGAAGAGTGGTGGGAGATCACAGAAGAAATGTTCCACCACGGGGTCACAGAAAGACAGTGTGAAGGTGTTGGCTGTGTGGAAGGAGGACAAGAGGAGCCCGCTCACCCAGGCCACACCCACTAGGGCACAGCATAGCTGTTGGGTCCTCGTGGACCCATAGGTCAAGGGCTGATAGATGGCCAGATAGCGGTCATTGGCCATAGAGGTGATGAGAAAGCACTCAGTACCTGCACAGAAAACAAAAAGAAAAAGTTGAGCTGCGCATGCTGGGAGAGAGATGACTTCTGAACCAGTCATGGCAGCAAAGAGTGCTCGGGGCAGTGTGGTGGAGGTGGAACACAAGTCAATGAATGATAGATACTTGAGGAAAAAGTACATGGGTGTGTGCAGATGAGAATCCAGAGTCCCTGCTGTGATGACAGAGATATTTCCAAGCAGAGAGAATATGTAGATAAAAAGGAAGATAGTAGCACTATTAGTCTGTATTTCAGGAATGACTGAGAAGCCCTGGAGAATGAACTCAGAAACACTGGTGCAATTGGTCATTTTCCGTCCTCTGAAAGCTCCATGAGCCATAGACGATCCACTGACTGCAACAGGTGCATTGGAAGAATTCTGGGAAAAAAATGAAGGTCCAGGAACAACATTAGAAAATCATATCAGCGGGAAATTTGTTCCCCCTTCTTTTAAGCAGCATCCTCCCTACAAAGCAGACTGTCAAAGCTTTTCACAAGATTAGGATTACATCCTATCACCTACCCTCCTACATATGATAGGCTTCTCCAGTAAGCAGTCATCTGGTTGGATTCCATAAACGACAAAAGATAGCACATTTCACTTTTTAGAATTGTATTTTTTCATAGTTCTTCCTTAAATCTAGCTGAAAATCTCCCTCCTGTAAATGTGTGTTCAACTATTTTTCTGGGACCATACAAAAGAAATATGAAGTAGCATGGGACAGTACAAAAAATATTAATGATATTTGAAATTGGAAGATCTTAGTTTGCATCTTGTCTTGGCCACTCATGTTAAATTGGGCCAGTCACTTCATCTCTTGTTGGGATCACTTACCTTACTTGTAAAAGAGTAATTAATTAGAGAAGCTAATTAAAAATAATAATAATCCCTTCCCAGATCTATATCCTGTAATCTTCTTTCTGCATGACAGCTCTTTGAGTACTTGAAGATAGCTATTTCTTCCCCATGACATTTCTTTGATAAGCTAAAAGATAAAAAAAGATTCCCTCAAACAATTTTCAACAGGAAGATTTCCAGACCTCTCACTCACACTGTCAGTTTACTCTGAATTCACTGCAGCTTAACAATGTACCCCCGAGACTGCTGTGCTCAACATGGAAAATGATACATTCCTGGTGTGGTTTGACTACGACACTAAAATTAAAGAAAAAGGAATAAAAGAGTGTGCTTATTTAGAAGAGACAAAGAGGTGGATTTCTGACCATAGTTCATTCTTTAGGCAAGTACATCTACGGTCACCTCCATATGTCACTTCCTTCAGAACCTCTGTGACTTTGTTGACCCTGTTACCTGTGTCTAGAGTATTTTCCTTCCCCTTCTTTACAGGTTGAATTCATAATCACCCTTTAAAGTCCAGCTCAAACATTACGATTTCAAGGATCCCCCTGCTTGGTAATGTTTGGATTTCATTTCATATTTTGTCCTTCAGCTCTCTGATGAAATCATTCTCCTCTCCCATATTTGCTTTGCATTCTGTCCTTCACGACATGCTTCAGCTGCCTCCTCAGTCTAGAAGTTCCCTCCTTCTCTGTGGTCTTGTCATCCTGAAACATCCCTTCCCTTCTGTGCCTCTTTTGCTTTTTGCTGAGTTCTTCCTGGAACAGCCATTTTGGGAAGGGCCCAGGCTGGCTATTGCTCTTCTGACCTCGCTTCTGACTCACCAAACATTGATACTATACCTTGTGTTGGTACCTTCCCCCACTTCTCACTTGTCAGCTACCTCCCCCTTTCCCCCCATGAGTAGAGTGTATGATCTTTGAAGGCAGGCACTGTATTTTCTTCTATTTGTTCTCTAGCATTCACCATAGTACCTGGCACGCAGTAAGTGCTAACTAAATGTTTCTTGGCTTGTCCAGAAGCAGCAGCGTGGCTCATATTTATACTGTGAGTTAAAGTTCACAAAGCACATGACACCTTATGTCACTTCATTATGAATACATGTACCTAGCTGCGATCATGCCTTATCTCTTCTTCTTCAACTATTCCTTCCTCGTTTTTATAAATATGTTCAGTTAGTAGTAGTAGCAGAAGCAACAGTAGTAGGAGGAGTAGAGATGATGATGATGATGATGATAATTAATGTTTATAGAGATTCATGGTTTACACATTTTTTCATATATGATTACCGTTGATATAGACACCATGTGAGGTGCATACTACTATTCTCCCAGTTTTAGAGATGACTGAACTGGGATTGTAAAAGGTTAAATGACTTTCCATGGATTCCACATTGGAAACATGTTCATAACTCAGAATTTTGTCAACTACAGTGCAGCACTGAAGTCATTTGATCACCTAGATTATCTATTTCCACTCTATTAAAAGAAATGAAATCTGTCATTTGACATTGCCACCTATTCAAGCTACTTTCTTACATCTCTTTTCCCCTTTACTGCCAAACCTTAGAAAGAGTTATCTTTGCTAAGCCTGGCACCTGTGTCCATAAGTCTTAATTGTCCTAACTTTTTCCTTGAATCCTATCAGCCTGCAGCGCATGTTCCCACAAATATATATGGGAGGAGTGGTCTTAAACTTATTATATGTTGGTGAAGAAGTAATATGTATGAGATTTATGACAAAAGGGAAAATTCACATCTCTTCATCCTACATGATGTAGAAGTTCCTTCCTTCTTTGTAATGTCCTTGTACAGCACCGCTAAAGGAACAGCAATAATAGTGTTGTTAATGGTGATGATAACTAACATTTCTATAGTGCTTATTATGCACAAGGGAAGCTGAGGGAAGTCCAGGCTAATTAATTTGCCTAGCGTCATATAGCTAGTGTTAGAGGCCAGATTTGAATTCAAATCTACTTTATGTGAAGTTCAGTGCTCTATCAGTTGTGCCCCCCAGTTGCCACCAGTTCCCCATATGTGCAGTGTTTTTGCTGGGCAGTCCACTCATTTGGACTGCTGATATCCACACATCTCTTAAGTGCATGTGCGGTAGTCTTTTCTGCTGCAAAGATTCATACCTCTTTAGATTTCTTATTTCCTCATATGACTATTGTATCCACATCTGTCCTGTGATATGTGTATCCTCTCATGGCTAAATGCATTGTCTCATAAGAGTCTAGCAGCATTGTTTATATGGTCAATGTTCGTAGTGGGCAGGGAGCTTTGGGGTGGAATTGTAGGGGATGGAGGAGAAAGTCCTTAAAAACACTCCATATTGAACTCAAGCTCTTCTAGCTGAAATGTGTCCAGTCATTTAAAGTCTCTAGATGTCTATTTGCCAAGTCATTTACATCTTCTCCTATTGACTTCAAACAAGTTCACATTTCATAAAAGAGCCACAGAATATAGACACATCTTCTTTACACATTCAGATCTCATCGTAGTCAACTCTATATTTTCTATTCATTGGCTGAGCTTGGGTCAAGGTGGGGCTGAGGAGGAGTCCATGTCGTGCTTTTTCACCCCATGAAGCTTTCCTTGATCCTGCTTGCTATTAATGTTCTTTCTCCTCAAACTATCTTGTACCAAGCAATTAACCCTCATTTAATACTATACACCAGGCAGTAAGTCAAGCACTGTGCCTACAAAGAAAAAAGAACAGCAGTTTTTGCCTTTAAGTTACTTATATTCCAATGTATCTTTGTACGTGTTGTATCCCTCTCTTGAGGTCATAGATTTTATTTTTCCTTTCTATCCATAGTGCACAGTTCAGTGTCCAGCATATATTTACTATATCTGCATATGTGTGTGAAATCAAAGATGTTTATTTTCTTTTCAGTAACCATGTGTGGCTGTGAGAATTAGACTACAAGGAGAGCTGAATCTAGTTTCGAATTGTGCTCCTGGAGAAGACTATTGAGTTTCCATTGGACAGCAAAGAAATCAAATCAATCACTACTTAAAGGGATTATTTCAGACTGTTCATTGTAAGGACAAATACTGAAGTTTAACTAAACTTAAATCCTTGGGCCACATAATGAGAAGACAGGACTCAAATGAAAAGACCCTGAGGATGGGAAAGTTTGAAGGCAGAAAGAAAAGGGAATGGCAGAGGATGGATGAGATGGATAGACAGTATCTTAGAAACAAGAGCTTTACCTAAGAAATAGTGAAGGATAGAAGGATCTGGTGTGCAATGCAGCTACAATATCTGTGTAATGCACATCGTTGTATATGTATATGCATCCACATATATATACATATATGTATAAATAAGTAGGTTTATTTGTGTGTGCATATATGTATATCTACATACATGGAGATTTATGCATGGCTTATGTGTATATGTATGTTTATATTTATGCGTTATGCGTTACGTATGCATGTATGCATTTGAACTGAATTTATTATAATTTAAGTTACTTGAGGATGTGGAGTATCTCTTTTCTAAATTTTTAATTTTCCCTGGTATCTAGCTCAGGCCTGCATATAATAGACTTTTAATAGAAATTGTTAGTTTTATGGGAAAATCCCTCTCTTCTGAGATAATACATTCTATTTTTAGATTTCTTGAAAGTATTCTTTCTTATAGTGGGTGAAATGCTATCTTAAAACTTCCACCACGGGATTTGATACTAAGATGACAGAGTAACAGCATGGAATTTCTACAACACTCTCCCCAAGCCCAGCCAAATACCTGTAAAATATATCTCTAAACAAATTCTGGAGTTGCAGAAGCCACAGAATGATAGAGTGAACCACATCTCTAGCACAAAATAGCTTGGGAGGTAACCAGGAAGTGTCTATTGCATATACTGTGAGCAGACTGCAGTGCAGCATGGGCTGAGACAGCACAGATGGAACCTGAGCAGGCCTTGGGGGGATTGAATTTCTCTCACCTGTGGCTATTTGCAGATTATACGACCCAAAAATGCTGAGGACAAATTGGAAGGATAGTGAAAAAAATCCTGTGAGACAAGTGTGAGAGAGTGGAGTGATCTGCCCCCATCCTAGGGTGGCAGAGGGGGGAAGGGTGGAGGCATCCTCCATAGGCACAGCAGCAGCTGCTATTTCTGGAGCTCCAGGCCCACAGATTGTAGGGGGACCAAGCAGCTGAGAGTACACCCCCTACCTGCACTGGAAGTGGATGTCTACCTTGACAAAGAGCTAAAAAGTCAACTAAAGGGCTAGGGAAATGAGCAAAAAGAGGAAAAAGAATGAGGCTGTAAAATTACTTTGGTGAGTCAGAAGACCAAAACATGCATACAAAAGTCAAGAAAGTCAAAAGTCCTCTATCCAAAATCTGCTAGATAATTATGAATTGGTCTCAGGCCATGGAAGAGCTCTAAAAAGATTTTGAAAATCAAGTAAGAGAAGTGGAGCAAAAATTGGGAAGAGAAATGAGCGCGATGCAAGAAAAATCATGAAAAATGAGTCAACTGCTTGCTAAAGGAGACTCAAAAAATGCTGAAGAAAAGAACACTTTTAAAAATAGACTAATCCAAATGAGAAAAGAGATCAAAAAGCTAGTGAAAAGAAGGAAAAAGCAGAATTGACCAGAAAGGAAAGGAAGTCCAAAAGCTCAATGAAGAAAATAATTCCTTAAAGATTAGAATGGAGCAGATCGAAGCTGATGACTTTATGAAAATTCAGGAAATTACAAAACAAAACAAAGCAAATAAAAAAATAGCCAACAATGTAAAATATCTCATTGGAAGAACAACTGACCTGTAAGATACATGCAGGAGGGACAATTTACAAATTATGGGACTGCCAGAAAATCATGATCAAAAACAGATCCTAGATGTCATCTTTCAAGAAATTATCAACGAAAACTGCTGTGATATTCTAGATCCAAAGAGGAAAATAAATATTGAAAGAATCCATCGATTGCCTCCTGAAAGGAATCCCAAAAGAAAAGCTCCTAAGAATATTGTAGCCAAATTCCAGAGTTCCCAGGTCAAGGAGAAAATATTGCAAGAAGCCAGAAAGAAATAATTTGAGTATTGTGAAAATGGAATCGGGATAGCACAAGATATCAGAGGGCCTTGAATATGATATTCCAGAGGTAAAGGACCTGGGATAAAAACCAAGAATCACCTACTCAGAAATACTGAGTGCAATACTTCAGGGGAAAAAAATGACTATTCAATGAAATAGAGAACTTTCAAGCAGTCTTGATGAAAAGACCAGAGCTGAATTGAAAATTTGACTTTTAAACATAAGAATCAAAGAAGCAAGAACAGGTAAAGAGGAAAGAGAAATCATAAGGGACTTATTAAAGTTAAACGGTTTACATTCGTACATGGATAGATAATATTTGCAATTTTGAGACTTTTCTCAGTATTTGGGTAGTTGAAGGGATTATATACATATGGAGGGGCCCAGGAGAGTTGAATAGGAAGGGATTATTTCTAAATAATAAAATTAAAGGATGAGAGAGCAATATATTGGAAGGAGAAAGGGAGAAATAAAATACATAAAAGAGGGAAGAAAAAACTTTTTCAATGGAAGATAAGAGGGAGTTGGTGAAGGGGAAAATGTGAACCTTACTCTCAACACATTTGACTTAAGGAGGGAATAACATGCAAACTCAATTTGTTATGAAAATCTATCTTATACTATAAGAAAGTTGGGAAGGAGATAAGTGGGGTCTGGGGAAATGATAGAAGGAAGGGCAAATGGGAGGAGGGGGGTAATTAGAAGTAAACGTTTTTGAGAAGGGAAAGGATAAAAAAAGAGAATAGAATAAATGGGAGCAGGATAGGATGGAGGGAAATATATTCTTTTCCAACATGAGTTTTATGGAAGTCTTTTGCATAACCACAGATGTATAACATATATTGAATTGCTCACCTTCTCAGTGGACATGGGTAGGGAGGGAGTAAGGGAGAGAAATTGAAACTCAGAGTTTTAGAAACAGATACTAAAAATTGTTTTTACATGGAACTGGGAAATAAGATATACAAGTAGTGCGGTATAGAAATCTATCTTGCCCTATGTGAAAATAGAGGAGATGGGGATAAAGGAAGGGAGGTTGTGAGAGAAGGTGAAGCAGATAGGGGAAGGGGTAACCAGAATGCACACTGTCTTGGGGTGGGCAGAGAGGAGAAATGGGAAGAAAATTTGGAACTTAAAATCTTGTAGAAATGAATGTTGAAAACTAAAAATAAGTAAATTACAAACACTTCCACCATGTTATATCTTCCAATCAATCTATCATTGTGTCAGCCACAAATCTGATAAAATCCCAGTCATCATCATCACCACCAATATCATCATCATCATCATCGTCATCATCATCACCACCATCAATATCATCATCATCATCACCATCAATATCATCATCATCATCATCATCAACAACAACAACAGCAACGAGAAAGAGATAGAGGTCTGAGTCACACTATTAGAGAATTACATCTAAGTTGAAGTCAGTCCATTAATCACTGTTCTTCCCATTCTGAATGCAACCAATGTACTATCATGTAACCTAACATCTCCAAATATTCTCAATGAGGATCTCTCTTGTGAAAGTCTCTGTTAATTGCCTTACTGAAACCCAAGTATTCAGTGTCCCTGGTTTTATTCCAAGGACTACAGTAAAAGTGTGAATTTACCTTGGAGTTGGTCTCCTCCTGGATTCTTAATCTTAATTTTGAATCCTTAATTCTTAATTTTTGTCATTGACTTCTTTTCCAGTCTTGTGAAACCAATACAGACTTCAAAAATTTTTTTTAAATAAATTAAATAAAATATTTGGTATAATAGAAGAAACTAGGTATAACTGTATCTCTACATAATTATAGAAATACAAGCATATGCATACATATATATACAATTCTATTAAATAAACATAGAATTGTGTGTGTATATATATATATGTATGTCTACTGTATACAGACATACACATGGAGAGGATTCAATACAGTATATCAACATCGTAGAGGAAAACAACTTTGAAAGACTTTAGGACTAAACCATGCAATTGAAAACCATGAAGATGAAGCACAACATTCACGTTCCAGCAGAGATGTGCTGAGCTTAAGATGCAGAACAGGACATCTCATTAGCTATTACAAATATGGGAATGTGTTACTGTTGGACCTTTCTGATTTGTGCTGAGGCATTTTTGCTTCAGCTTGATTTGGTTTTAAGTTGTTCAATGCAGGGGGTAAAGGGAGGGACAGATGAATAAAAATGCTTCTTTTTAATGAAAGCAAAAGCAAAGACCTTTTAGAGGCAGAGGTGAAGGAGTTTCTTCCATGTGGGTGATTGCCAATGCAAAGATAGAAAACCTGGAAGGGGAAATCCTGAGTTTGAGGAAGCAAGAAGTTGACCAGTTTGAACAGAATATAGAGTGCAGAATATAGAGAATATAGTGGAAGAAACACAAGTCAAAAGTAGTTAATGTAGTCAGTCCAGCTGTCAGTACTACACTCCATCATGCCTTATGTGTATTGTAGTGGACAGTGATCAGAGGGAATGCAGGCGAAGAAAAGGAGAGGTGAGGGAAACTGAGGGGAAGGAAGAGGAATAATGAGGAGTAGAGTTCAGGGGAGAGAACATATGGGAAATGGAGAGGAGAGAAAGGGACAGAAGATATGAAAGAAAAAGTGAAGAGAAGAGGTGAGAGGAGGGAGGAGACAGAAGGGCAGAGGAAAGGAATATGGTGGAAGTATGATGAAAGTAAGATGGGAAGGGCAAGGGAGACAGAAAGGAGGGAAAGGTGACAAGCGATGTCAAAAAGACAACTCCTAGATTATGTTTTGGAGTGAACAGATGTGACTCAAGAAAGAGGGTTTTTTTTGGGGGGGTACTGTGTTTAGTTTATTGATAATGCACCCCAAATTGCTGTCTGTGGATCTTCCTCCTCTGTGAGGTTGGTGGTAATGAAAGCAACTAGGTTACCCACTAACAAATGATTTGAGGCAGAAAACTGGAGCTGTTTGCAATATAAAATTAGTGTCACATGATTTTTCTGCTGTTTACATCCATCCACCCAGGAAGTCACACCATGACTGATTTACCTTCCTGAATTGTGGACGGCTAGATAGTACACTGAATAGAGTGCTGGATCTGGAACCAGAAGCCCCGAGTTCAATTCCAGTCTCAGATATACACTGACCCTAGAAAATTCACTTTACATTCTATCTGCCTCAATTTCTTCATGGGTAAAACTGGAACAAAAATAGTGTTTACCCTCCAGGTTGTTGTGATAATAAAATCAACCAATATCTATCTATCTATCTATCTATCTATCTATCTATCTATCTAATACTTTGCAAACTTCCAAGTTCTATACAGATAATAGTTATATAATAGTTAGTTATATAAATCATTATGGGACCCTTTTAAGTTTGCAAAGCATTTTATTGACACCACATTTTATGAATAACTGTGCTCAGAGTAATTATTAGTGCTAATTGTATTATCTTCATCACTATAGAATGTTCTGGATAGCTTATCATAATGCAGCTGACATTTATGAAGAACTTCATGGTATGCAGAATGCTTTATATACATGATATTACTTAGTTCTTATAATATTCCTCACCCCCCAAGGAGCAAGGTGAGTTTCTCAAAACTTACAAGATGCTTCATAGTCTCACTTCTCATGAATTTTAGATATGAGGTTCAAATTTCTATCTCTCAACAGTAAGTGCAAGCAATTGTATTCCTGTGTCTTGGTGGCTCTTGTGAATGGGTCACCTAAATACAAAAATGGTGGCAGCATCTCACCTTGTCACCAGACGGCTGCGTTGTGAGAAGGACTGTCTGGGGAATTCATTGCCAAGAATGGAAATTGTGATTAAGTGCCTTCAATCAATTCGTTTGAATTGATGAGAGGTCATAGAAGCAGAAGTCAGTGAGAGTGAGCAGGTCTTTTTTCATTTTAAATAATAAGTCACTACTATAAGATCATAGGATTTGGAAATATTATGAGGAATTGGGAAAGAGTGGTTTTGGGATGGTGGTCCCCAGCCATACGCACAAAGTCAGGACTCCAAGGGTCTGATTAGCTGCCGGATCGAAGCCCATGAATCCCTGCAGTGATGTTCTTCCAATTGATTCATGGGGAATTTTTCTGAGCACACCTTTGGGAAATGGTTCTTTTAACTCTATAGTGGATCCAACCCTAGGAATTAAACATTTGATAATAAGAATATAAGAAATATCTTCAGGGCTCCATCCATTTCAGATTATTGGGTATGAAGGCTTCAGATTAATTTAGAGATGGCACCAATCACCCTAGTGACAGCCTCAAGATCATTTATGTGGCCAACCCTTAGTTTCAATTCTTAAATGGTCAGTCATTTCAATGGCATAAAAACAGCAAAGTAGGTATGTGAAGTTGCACTAGATTTAGAATCCAAATCATGCCTTTACCAATAGATACCTGGAAGACCTTAGAGAAATCTCTTCCCTTTTCAGGCCAATTTCCAAATTTGTGGAATAGTAACTGAAGCACTGAACTTGGAGTGAGGAAGATCTGAGTTTGAAACCTGCCTCTTTGATTCCTAGTTGTGTGGTCCTAGCAAATTACAAATTTCTATCTGGCTCAGTTTCCTCATCTGTAAAATATGGAGAATAATATCATGTACCCCATAGAGTAGAAGTGAGGATCAAATAACATGTAAATTCTTATATAAATACTATACTATTGCTGGTGTATCATCTGTTTGGACAATTTAATTCAATTTCAGATGCATCTATTATGCCCCTACTATGTGGCAGGCACTGTAGTAAGTACTGGGACTGAAGACAAAACATTTTAAAATTTATGTTCTTTCATTTTTATTCTACTGGGGATATAAAATGTAAAGAGAAAGGAAATTTTGTCCCTTCCAGTTCTCAAATTCCTTGATGAAATGATCCCATCGACATGATAGCTCCTCTAGGTCTTAAGAGATGACTTTTCTTACTTGCTGTGACGTGTATCAACCATCAGTCATTGAGCAGTCCTCTGATGAAGATGTTTTCTTCATGAAGTCAGCCAATGGTAAAGCTCCAGTAATTCTTGAATCCTGAACTCAAAGCCTTTCCAGCTAGGTCAGACTTTTAAAATGTTGGCTCTGTTGGCAGGACCTTCTGGAGTCCAATGTCATATCCTTATGAGGAAATACTAGATGACTTTAGTAGGGGCCAAGAATCTTCCATTACCTACTAACAACACAAAATAGAACCACTGTTTAGTGACATCAGTCAGGTTTATAATTCTTTTCCTTGTTTCATGATTTCTCCAGAAAAAATATCGAAGGTGACATTTCTATACAGCTCTTCAAGGTTTGGAAAGTAATTTGCATAGGGATTATGCTTTTGGAACTCAACAGTCCTTTTTTTTTTGCTGTATATAGCTTTCCGTTCATATTTGTTGGCTTGTGTCCTCCATTACATCGTGAACTCTTTGAGCTCTTAGTTTACTGACTGGCTGGCTCATAGGAGCAGTCTCCACAGGGATCAGCTACCCTATATTCAAGTTACTCTCTAGGTCCACATTCCTAAAAGTATCACTCGTTGTCCCTCTTATGTGTTTACTCATCAGAGGTCCACCAGAGGATGCAATGAACTCTTATTATAAGCATGTACTGGACGATCATAGCAGGAAAATTTACAATGGAAAATCCATCCACTCCCTATTCTAAACTCAGGACAGGATCTCCTGTCAAATACTACAAAACCAGTATGTCAGCAAGTACAGAGATCATGCATGAGAGATCCACGTATAAACCTCATGCCCTTCCCCAGTGCTATTTTCCATTGTAGGAGACATATTAGATGAGCTCTCCTGAGTTCTCTGGAGGTCCTATTGGTTGGTCTTAATTACTGGTTCAAATAAAAATCTTGTCCAGGGCCTTGCTAGGCTCTCTTTGAAAGAACAGGAATAAGTGTTCTCTAGGCAATTAAGTGGTGAAGTGAACAGAGTAATGGGCCTGGAGTCAAGAAGATCTGGATTCCAATTCAGCCTCAGATCCTTTTGGTGTGACCCTGACCAAGTCACTCAACCTGTTTGCCTCAGTTTCCTTATCTGTAAAATGGTCTGGAGAGGGAAATGGCAAATTGCTACAATACATGGCCAATGGCCATGTGCTTCTGCTATAAAGTGGCCTTGTCAGTAGGAGAGAGGAACAGCAGTGATGGCTCCTCACATCAGGTTATCTCTGCAGGAATATCAAGGCATGTGTTAGGGGAAAAGAGCTACCCTAGAACTCAGTCTTAAGAACCCCCTGTCTTCTCAATATTCTCAGCTGTGGATCTTCTCCTCCAGTAAAAATTTCAGTTTCACCTGGTACAGATGACTGAATGCATAGAGAGGATGCATAGACTTTTTCATAGACAGATGTGACCATTCCAACACTGGAAGGGGAAATCCTCACTCCCCACAATCTCAATTAACTCTTTTAAATGCCCCTTACTTAACTGCAAATGGACCCACTCAAGGGAAAGACTTCATCCCTCCTTACCCTAAAAAGAACAAATTCAGTTATTCAAAGTCCAAAACCTTGCAATTTCATCATTTGAATTGAGAAATCTCTTCATCAACTGCTCTCCTCACCTACCTTATGTTTTCTACAATAAGTCAGGGAGTTACTATTTCTTTGGTCTAATTTTACAGAGGAAGGGGAAACTGAGGTTGAGATGATATACCATGTCCAAGTTGGGTGAAGTCATAAAGTGCAATAACCAGGATTAAGTTTAGGTCACCGGGCTCCAATTCCACTGCTCTTTCATCTTTACCTTTCTATCTTTCAGGTATCAAAGAAACACTCTGCTTGAAAAAGAAGTGACTTTGTTGGACCTGTCATCTTATCAATTTGTGTAATTTTGATTGTGCAGATAGAAACCTGTCCACTTCTTATTGTGTATGAATTTTCAACAGTGGTTCTATCCAGCATGCCAAAAATCTTATTATTTTATGTCAATTATAAAGACCTTTTGTCTTTATCTCAAAAGCATTTCAACTAGGGCAAAAAAACATTGCCCTAGTTCAGCATCCTTCCTTCACAAGCTGTTCAAGACCAAACATGTCGTTTGTACTGCAAATGTTTGTTCATCTTGCAAGACAAATTTTGCGAAAAAATTTTCCTCGTTCAATAAAGCATATGTAAAGCACTTCACTACACTCATCCAGGAATGAGGGAATGAAGACTTGTGCCCCAATAAGAAGAGAGAATGGGGCATATTTGGAGATAGTGCAAAGGTGCAATCAGCAGGCCTTGGCAAAAGATTGAATATGAAGAGTGAGAGCTAGTGAAGACTCAAGTATGATACCTAGCTAGTGAGCCTTGGGGACTGGGAAGGTGGTATCCTGAAGGATGACAAGGAGGTGAGGAAGGGGAGAGGCTTTACAGTGCAAGATACTGAGTTCAACTTTGGACATGTTGAACTGAAGAGGTCTGTCTACAGGGTGCTCTGTGTGAGTTTTTCTATAGGTAGTTAAAGAACCAAGAGTGGAGTTCAGCAGAGAGGTTAAGGGCTGGATTATCAGACTTGAGGATTTTCAGCATGTTGCTGATAATGAAATCCATTGGGATGGTGAGATCACCAAGTATAGCAGCACAGGGAGAAAAGAGAATGGGACCCAATGTAGAGAATTCTGTGGGACAGTCAAGGTTAGTGGGCATGACCTGCAGGAGGATCCAGCAAAGAAGCCTGAGAAGGAACTGTAAAGTAAAGATTAGATCGAGGAGAAAATGCTGACCCACAAACCTAGCAAGAAGAGAATATCAAAAAGAAGAGAGGTATCAACACTGTGAAAAACTGCAGAGATGTCAAGAAGAATGAGCATCAAGAGAAGGCCATTGGATTTGGCAATTTAGGTGTCAGTAGTAAACCTGTTGAGAGTTGTTTCAGAATAGAAGCCAAATTTTAGGCAGCTATGAAGATATTGAGAAGAGAGCAAGTCAAGCCATCTATCATGGACAGCCTTCTCACAGAATTTTGCCATGAAGGGTAGAAGAGGTACAGGATGGGTGTTACCAGGAGTGAATTTGAAAATGAGAGTTTGTGTTAGATAGGATCAGAAATAGAAACCATTTGTGGAGAGGGCGAATTGAAAGGCATCTATGGGGAGTAGTGGAGAAAAGCTGTCATGTCTCAGCTCAGTTCAGGATTCACTAGTATTGTAACGTATCATCAACGAGTCTCATCCAACCAAGAACATATCAGAATGTGGATGACTTTCATTTCTTTGCTGAAAGGGAGTGGGGCACTGTTTTTAGGGAAACACAACATTTAGAAGTGGGGGAAAAATCACCTTGTTCACCTTGGCAGAAGCCAAGCATGGCACTTGTGTCAAACAGAGGCATGATTCCTCTTGCCAAGCAAATACATCATAGTTTACTCTTTTCCTGGTACTTTTAGGTGGACAAGTGTATAACCCATAGGTTAGAGCAATGAACCTAGATTCAAGAAGACCTGAGTTCAAATCTAGGTGCATCCACTTACTCCCTGTGTGACCCTGAAGAAATCATTTCACATCTATGTCCTTCTTTTCTTCATCTATAGAATGGGGGTAATAACACCTATCTCCCTGGTTTTTAATAAAAATCAAAAGATTTTAAAGTACTTCACTAACCTTAAAGGGCTATGTGTATTCTAACTATGGTTTTTAGTCATTCTCTTTCTTGAAGTCAATTTAATTGTGCTGTCTCCACATCAACTATACTCAACAATTCTCACCATTGGAACTACTTGAATTGAGACCTTGTGTCCTGGATTCTGTGAAGATGAATCACTGATTTAAAGAAACATGCCTTCAATTCACTTCCAGGTTATTTGCAATACTCAGCAATATGTCCCTCCCCTCTTTGTTTCCATGGTTTTCCCTTGTCTTTCTACATTATAAGTTCATTAAATGCAAGTCTTGTCCTGTTGTTGTTTGTATTCTAAGGGCTCAGCACAGTGGCTAACTGCTTAAGTACCAAATTGGTTAATGAATTATTAACTTGTTTAATGCAATGTTTAGTGTTTAATTGTGATTCCTTATTGAACTATTGTGGCCAAGAATTTGAACCCAGAGGTCCTATCTCATAAATGTTACCCACCAGGAAAATTAGGTAAAGTTCAAAGAAGAAAAGTCCAATGTACCTTATCACTAAAGGGAAACTGACTTCACTTCCCTGCTCAGCATGGGAATGGTGATGTTGTGGGAAATAATACTGTTGGTCTGTGTTTAGTACTCACGCGTCTAGTTGTAACTGGACTATTGTGATAAAGCAGGAAAAGGATGAAGGGAAGAAGAATCCTACCTAAAACTTGAAAATAAGCAGAAAATGGACTCCCTCATAAGAGCATAGCATGTGAACTGATGGAGAAAGGAGAGAAAAGGTCTCCTGTCTTCACACACTACAGTTGCCATAATGTTGCCTAAGTGGAAACCTCAAATCTTATCATCTCCCATCCCGGTCTTTGCACTGGTCATCCACACCTCTGCCTGATTCAACCCATCTCTTCTTTTAAGACGTAACTCAAGCATCACGTTGAACCCCATGGACCTTTCCTGGCCCCTCCATCTGGGAGGATCATCTCTCTCACACTACCTTGTATTTATGTAGTTGGTATTTTCATGCAGTTATTCTCATTGCTGGTTTTCTTTCTATTTTTACCTTCCAGAGTAAAAGAACATTTCCATGACATAGTATAATAAAAATTGTTGCTTATACTTCAAATTACAAATCTAGTATGTACAACTTACTATTCCTTTTAAATGTATAATAAAGTAATTGTGTGATTTCTTCTTCATTCCCCTTAGAGAACTACCATAAGGTACATATATATATTATGTATGTGCATATGCATGTGTGAAATCACTTCTATTTTTCATTTTTGTCTCTGGGTACAGACAGTTTCATTCTTCACATGCCCTTAGTAGTTAATTTGGGTATTTATAATGGCCAGGATGACTCAGTTCCTCAAAGGTATTCTTACAACAGTGTTGTTATTACTGTATACGATGTTCTCTTGGTTCTGCTCATCTCACTCTTCATTATTTCATGAATGTCTTGCTGTTTTATGTTATTGTGTTCCAAAAGCCACCAGATGGTTTTTACATTTGAATGTCATTGGTGCCTATTGAGTAAAGGTCAGACATCCCGACCATCATTTTGATAGCAGAATGGAGGGCTTAGTACAGTGCCAGGAACATGTTAGGCACTTAATAAATGTTTACTGAATTTAAATGAACTGGGATAGGGAGAAACCTGAGAGAAGAAGGGAAGTGAAGAACTTCTCAGGGAAGGTCTCAGTCAGAAAATAAAAGGGAGTGAAAATGAGTAATGTTGCCTTAGCAACTAGGTATTGGTAAGAGAGAATGCCAAGTAAAGGATGATGCCTGGGTTGCAAGTCTTGATAATTGGGAGGATGATGGTTCCCTCTACAATCAGAGTAAAGTTAGGAAGATGAGAGAGGGTTTGGTGGGAAAGACAATGAGTTCAGTTCTGGACATGTTCAATTTCAGATATTGAAGGGATAAGCAGTTCCATACATCCTATAGGCAGTGGGAAATACAAGATTGAAGGTGAAGAGCAGTTAGGGCTAGGTACATTGACCTGAGAATCATCCATTTGGATAATTGGAACCATTGGAGCTGATGAATCTTGGATGATACCTATGATTAGCAGGCATAACCTTGACTAAAAGTCAGTAAGGTAGACGGAGAAGGAGCAGTCTGACAGGTAGAAGGAAAACTATGGGAGGACAGTGTCATGGAAACCTAATGGAAAGAAAGAATTAAGGAGAAGATGGTGATTAATAGTGTCAGTGGCTGCAGAGAGGCCAAAAAGGATTAATACTCATAAATATTCTTCGGTTTTGAATAGTTGTGGGGTTATAGATGTATAGTATTTGAAGTGTGACCTTGTCATCCATTCTTTACAAGCATCAACTGTATGTTTTCTTTCTTTAGTTCATGTAACTAGCCCATGATTATTCCTACTACAAATCCCATTTGTGTTTTTTATTTCATTTATGTTTTTCTTTCTCAGTCATATGTAAACAAAACTTTTTAACAACCCATGTCTAAAATTTAGAGTTTCAAATTCTCTCTCCCTCCATCACCTCCTCCTTCTGGATAATGCAAAAAACATTTTATAAAGATTACATATGTGCAGTTATACAGAACATTTCCATATTAGCCTTGTTCCAATAGAAAATACAAACCAAAAAAGAAGCACACGAGGAATGATAAATTTGCTGTTGTTGCTTTTTAAGTAGGCTTCAATCTGCATTCAAACCTCATCAGTTATTTCGTATTTTTCACCATCAGTCATTTGAAATTGCCTCAGTTTATTGCATTGCTGAGAATACCTAAGGATTCACCGTTGAAAAAAAATCCATTTTTAAGTCAAAGAAACTTATGAAGATTGTCATCTTATAGCAAAGAGAAGAGGTAATATGCACAGACTGAAATACATAGCTGTGCTTAGGAAATAATGTATTCCTTAAGTTTTAAAGTCTTATCCTTACAATATTTCAATGAGCTAGAGGTCTAGGGTTCTTATTTCTGTTTGAAAAGGAAGAAACTGAGGCTTAGTTAAAAATCTTAATGAAGATCACAAATCTATGTTAGTAACAATTCTCAGATATAACATTGGCCATCCCGTGGGGAGAACTATGAGAGCATGTTACTGGAGACCTAGTTTCTCTCTCCTCCCAAGCCTCTGAGCATCATCATGGTCCACGAATGTAAAGCTTCCTTAGGGCTGCCTTCATATCTTTTTTCCTCATACTATAGATAATGGGGTTCAGGGTTGGGGTGAGGATGGCGTAAAATACAGCAGCTAGGCGCCCTTGAAGTGGGGAGTAGCCATTAGCAGACCTTATGTAGGTTGAACTACCTGTTCCATAAAAGAGGATTACTGTGATGAGGTGGGAGGAACAGGTGGAGAAGGCCTTCTGGTGACCTTGTGTTGACTTGATACGCAACACAGTGGCTACAATATGGATGTAGGAGAGGACAGTAAGTGCAAAACAGCTCATGATCACACAGCCACTAATAGCAAAGCCAATTGCCTCATGCTTGTGAGGATCAGTGCATGACAATCTGAAGAGTGGTGGGAGATCACAGAAGAAATGTTCCAGCAATGGGTCACAGAAAGATAGGGTGAAGGTATTGGCTGTGTGGAAGGAGGACAAGAGGAGCCCACTCACCCAGGCCACACCCACCAGGGCACAGCACAGCTGTTGGGTCATGGTGGACCCATAGGACAAGGGCTGGTACATGGCCAGACAACAGTCATAGGCCATAGAAGTGATGAGAAAGCACTCAGCTGCTGCACAGAAAACAAAAACATATAGTTGAGCTGCACGTTCTAGGAGAGAGATGAATTCTGAGCCAGCCAGGGCAGCAAAGAGGGCCTGGGGCAGTGTGGTGGATGTGCAACACAAGTCAATGAGTGACAGGTGTTTGAGGAAAAAATACATGGGTGCGTGCAGATGAGAATCCAGAGTCTCTGCTGTGATGATGGAGATATTTCCAAGCAGAGAAAATACGTAGATAAAAAGAAAGAAAGCAACACTAATAATCTGCATTTCAGGAATGCCTGAGAAGCCCTGGAGAATGAATCCAGGAACCCTGGTGTAATTGGTCATTTTCTGTCCTCGGAATCATCCATCAGCCCTAGGGGATTCAATGGAACAGGTGCGTTAGAAGAATTCTGGGAAGACATTGAAGGCCTAGGAACAATATCAGAAAATCTGATGATCTGGATGGGTTTTTCCCTCCTCTTTGAACAGAGTCCCCCCTACAATATAGACCATCCGAGCTTGTGAAGACCTTAGGGTTACATCATGTGATCTACCATCCTACACATGGTAAGCTTCTGCAGTAAGCAGCAATTTGGTTGGATTCTGTAAGTGATGAAAGGTAGCACATTTCCCTTTTTAGAATTGTATGATTTTTCAGAATTCTTCCTTATATGTAGCCCCAAATCTTCCTCCTATAAATGTGTATCCAATGTATATGTTTCTGGGACTATACAAAAGAAATATGAAGTGGCGTGGGACAGTACAAAGAACATTTTATTTGAAATTGCAAGATCTTAGTTTGAGTTTTGTCTTGGCCACTCATGTTGACTTGGGCCAGTCACTTGATCTCTTGTGGGACCAATTTCCTTACTTGTCAAAGAAAGTGATCTGAGTAGAGAATCTACATAATAATAATAATCCCTTCTCAGATCTATATCCTGTAATCTTTCTTCTAATGACAGCTCTTCAAATCCTTAAAGACAGTTATTTCTTCCCCAGTGACATGCCTTTGGTAAGAAAAAAAAAAGGAAAAAAAAAAGAAAAAGAAAAAAACATAAAAAAACATGATTCACTCAACCAATTTTCAATAGGAAGATTTCCAGATCTCTCACTCACATTGTCACCCTACTCTGAATGTATTTCAGCTTGACAACGTATCTCCCAGATTGCTGTGCTCAAGATGGAAGAAAATACATTCCTATTGTTCTTTGACAACGACACTCAAACTAAAGGAAAAGGAAGAGTGTACTTATGTAGAAGAGAAAAAAGAGGGAAATTGCTAACTATAGTTGATTCATTAAGCAAGTAAATCTACTGTCACCTCCATGTGTTACCTCCAACAGAACCTCCATGTCTTTGTTTACCCTGTTACCTGTGTCTAGAATATTTTCTTTCCCCTTCGTTACATGTTCAATTTATAATCACCCTTTAAAGTACAACTGCAAACATCACAATATCTATGCTCTCACTGGTTCATAATGTTTGCCTTTCATTTCATATTTTGTCCTTTACTTCTCTGATGAAATCATTCTCTCTCATATTTGCTTTGGATTCTGGACTTCACTACATGTTTCAGCTGCTTCTTCACCCTAGAAGTTCCCTCAGTCTCTGGGGTCTTGTCATTCAGGAACATCCCTGTACTCCTGTGCATCTTTTGCCCATTGCTGAATTCTTCTTGGAACAGTCATTTTAAGGCAAGCAATTGCTCAATCCTCTTCTGACCCTATGTCTGGCCCTCTGAACGCTGATATTATCTCCTGTGTTCGCAAATTCTCCCACTTCCCACTTGCCAGCACTCTCCACCTCTCCTGACTAGGAGGTCTTTGAGGGCAGGCACCATCTATTTCTTATATTTGTTCTCTAGTATTTACTGTAGTGACTGATACTTAGCAAGTGCTTAATAAATGTTTCTTGTTTTGTCCAGCAACTGCAGCACGGCTCAAATTCATACTGTGAACTAAAGTTCACAAAGCACCTTACCTTATCTTGAAGTTACCTTATGTAACTTCATTATGAATTCATATACTTTGCTGTAATTCAGTCTCATCAATTCTTCTCTATCTATTCCTTCTCTGCTTCTTACAAAGATGTTCTGATAGCAGTAGTACTAGTGATAGCGGTAGTAGTAGTAGTAGTAGTAGTAGTAGTAGTAGTAATAAAAGTAGTACTAATGACGATGATGATGATGATGATAACTCATGTTTATAGAGATTTGTCTTACACGTTTTTACATATATGATTGCCATTGATACATGCACCCTATGAGGTACATACTATTATCATGCCCATTTTACAGATGAGAAAATGAGTTATAAGTTAAAATGATTTTCCATGAGTTATACAGCAAATGAATGATTAGAACTCAGACTTCTGTCAATTGTATGTACCACCCTAGCCATTTCATCACTTAGACTACCTATTTCCATTCTATTAAAAGAAAGACAAATATGTCACTTGACATCTCTTCAAGCTACTTTCCTATATCTTTTCTCCCTTTACTGCCAAATCCTTAGAAGGATTTGCCTTGCTAACCCTTGTACCTGTTTCCATAATTCTTAATCGTCCTAACTTTTCTCTTGAATTCAAACAGCCTGGGCTGCACACTCCCACCAATACAGATAGGAGGAGTGATCTTAAATTAATGGAATATTGGTAGTGAAGTAATATGTAGGAGATTTATGAGAAAAGAGGCGATTCACATCTCCTTGTATTACATGACCTAGAAGTTCATTTTCTCTTTGTAAAGTCCTTGTATAGCAATCCTAACATAACAATAAAAATAATGATGATGGTTGTGGTGCTAACTAATATTTATGTTGGGCTTACTGTGCACTGGGGAAACTGAGATAAATAGAGGTTAATTGATTTGCCCAGGATCAGATAGGTAGTGGCAGAGGCCAGATTTGGACTCAGATCTCCTTGACTCAAAGGTCAGTGCTGTGACTGCTATGCCCCCCAGTTTCCCCCATTTCCCCGTAGGTGCAGTGTTTTTGCTGGGTGGCCAGTCATTTTTGTACTGCCAAGATCTGCTACCCTCATAAGTGTGTGCCTGGTAGTCTTTTGTGCTGCAAAGTTGCACTCTTCATGATATTTCTTATTTTCTCATACGACCATTGAATCCACATCTATCCTCCGATGTAGGTATCTGCTCATGGCTGGATGCAGTGTCTCCCCGGTAGTATTGCTAATATGGTACATGTGTTGTTCAGGGAGTTTGGGGGTGTGCTTGTCAGGGATGGAGGAGAAAGTCCCTAACAAAGAACTCAATATTTAGCTCAAACTCATCTTGCTGAAATGTGTCCAGTCATTTAAAGTCTCTAGACACCTCTTTGCCAAGTCAATTATCTGTTCTCCTTCGGACTCAAATAGGTTCACATTTCATAAAAGAACTGCAGGAGGTGGACACATGTTGTTTACATGTTCAGATCTCGTTATGTACAACTATATATTTTTTATTACATTTGCTGAGCTAGGGTGGAGGTGGGGTTAGGGAGGAGACCATGTCTGACTTTTACATCTTATGAAGATTTCCTTGCTCCTGTTATTAATGTTCTTTCTCCTCAAATTACCTTGTACCAAGCAATTAACATTCATTTAATACTACATGTCAGGCATTAAATTAAACATAGATCTTAAAAAGAAAAAGGAAAAACAGTCTTGTCTTTAAGTACTTACATTCTAATGAATCTTTATACATGTTGTATCCCTCCCTTCAGAGCACAGATTTTATTTTTCATTTCCATCTGCGGTGCACAGCTCAGTGTCTGGTATGTATTTCATAATCTGTGTGTAAGTGCATAGTCAAAGTTGTGGAGTTTTTTTCAGTCACAATACATGGCTGTGAGAATTAGACTATAAGGAAAGCGAAATCTACAGTTTCCAACTGTGGTCCCGGAGAAGATGATTGGGTATCCCTTGGCAGCAAGTAATCAAATCAGTCAACACATAAAGAGATTAATTCAGATTATTCAATGGAAGGACAAATACTTCTCCTTAAATACTTTGGTCACATAATTAGAAGAGAAGACTCATTGGAAAAGACCCTGATGTTGGAAAAGGTTGAAGGCTAAAGGAAAAGGGGATGGCAGAGAATGGATGAATAGTATCTTGGAAGCAACAAATGTGAGCTTGGACAGACTTCAAGTGATAATGAATGACAGAAGGATCTGGTGTGCAATGGTGTATGGGGTCAGGAAGAGTTGACATAAATGAATTACTAAAGAACAAACAACAATATTTGTGTAGCACGCACATATATATATATATATGTAACTATATGCAAATATAAATAGGTTTATTTGTGTGTGTATGTGCATATATACATGCATGTGGAGTTATGTATGTATGTCTTTTATTATGTGTATATACCATCCATACGTGGAAACATTGGTTACAACAAATGGAGAAGTTTTGAATGCTGTAGATAAGTTCACTTACTGTGATAGTGTACTTTCCAGGGATGTATACATTGACAATGAGGTTGATGCATGCATTGCCAGAGGAAGTTCAGTGTTTGGGAGGCTCTGAAGAAAGCTTTGGAAGAGAAGACATTGACTACCCAATTGAAAATTTACAGAACCGTTGTGCTGACCTCACTGACATATGTTTGTGAAACATGTACAATCTACCAGTGCCATGTCAGGAAACTAAATCACTTCCATGTGAACTGTCTTAGGAAGATTCTGAGGATTACCTGGAAGGATAAGGTACCAGACACTGAAGTCCTTGCTCGAGCTGAACTGCCAAGAATTCAAACTATGCTTCAAAGAGCATAACTCTGATGGGCTGGCCACGTTGTTTGAATGGAAAATGCATGCTTGTCATAAAGACTATTTTATGGAGAACTTCCATGGGGCAGGTGATCACATGGTGGCCAGAAGAAACGATAAAAGGACACTCTCAAGGTCTCTCTCAAGAACTTTGGTTTTGACTGTGCAATATGGGAGATACTGTCACAGGACCGCTTAGCATGGCACACCCACATAAGAAAAAATGCTGTGCTCTTTGAGCAAAGCAGAATTGAGACAGCACAAAGTAAATGCAGGATCCACAAATTTGGCATATCCACCCCAAATATTCAAACAGATCATCTGTGCCCAACCTGTGGTAGAGCATTCTGCGCTTTTATTGTTCTGATCAGCCACAGTCAGACACACTGAAATTTCACTTTACAATGGGGACGTCATTTTAGTCCTCTGAGAAGAGGAAGGACAACAACCATGTATGTTTGTATTTATGTGCTATGAATTAGGTATGCATGTATGCAGTTGAACTGAATCCATGATAAGTCACTTGAGGACATGGAGTATCTCATCTAAATTTTTAATCTTCCTAGTATCTAGCTCAGTCCTGCATATAATAGACATTTAATAAAAATTGCTAGTTTCATTGGAAAATCCCTCTCTTATGAGATAAGACACTTTATTTTTAGACTGCTTGAAAGCATTCCTTTTTATATTGAGTTAAAAACGATCTTAAAGTTTCCACCACATTCTATCCTCTAATCAATCTAGTATTCTGCCACTCACAAATCTGATAAAATTCCAGTCATTATCATCACCATTGTCTTCATCAACATCATCAACAACCAGACAGAACTTGCGATAGATATCTGAGACACACTACTAGAGAATTACATCTAAGTTGAAGTCAGTCATTATTCTACTCTAAATCCAATGAATTCATTATCATGCAACCTAACATCTCCAAATCTCCTCAGTGAGGGTGTCTTGTGTGAAGTTGTCTGTCCAATGCCATATTGAAATCCAGGTATTCAGTGGACTTGGTTTTATTGAAAGGACTACAGTAAGATCTGGAACTAACCTTGGAGATGGTCTCGTCCTTAATTCTTAATCCTTTTGTGCCACTGACCTCTTCTCCAATTTGATAGATACTTCAAAAGAAATTTTTAAATGAACATAATACAATATTGCTGTGACAAAAGAAACTAAATATCAATATGTGTATGTAATTTTATAAATGTTTACATATACACACATACACGATTCTATTAGTTAAATGTAGGTTGCATGGATTTGTATATATTTCTATGACATATAGACACACGTATGGAGAAGATTCTGTAGGGTTTATCAATATCATAAAGAAAATTAATTCTGAAAGACTTTAGAACTGATCCATTCAATTGAAAACTATGAAGATGAGGCAAAACATTCACATTGTGACAGAGGCTTTGAGCATTTGATGCACGACAGGACATATCATCAGGTATTGCTAATATGTGGATTTATTATTGCTGGACTTTGTGTGTATGTGTGTGTGTATGTATTTTGGTTTGATTCGTTTTGGTTTTTAATTTGTTCAATGCAGGGGGTAAAGGGAAGGAAAGATTAATAATTGTTTTTCAGTAAAAGAGAAAGCAAAGACCTTTAATAGAAAGAGGTGAAGGAGTTTCTTCCATTTGGGGGACTGCCAACGCAAAGGTAGAGAATCTGGAAGAGGAAAACCTGAGTCTGAGGAAACAACAAGTTGGCCAATTTGAATAGAATATAGAGTACACAAAATGGAAGAGACACAAGTCAAAAGTTGTTAATGTAGTTAGTCCAGCTATCAATACTACAGTCCACCATGCCTTGTGTGTACACAGGGTGGTAGACAGTGACTAGGAGGCCTATGAGTGAGGAAGAGGAGAAGTAGGAGAAAAAAGAGGGGAAAGGAGAGGAAGGATGAGGAGTGGAGATAGGGGAGACAAGACATGGGAAATGGGAGGAAAGAAAGGGAAAGGTGATATGAAAGGAAAGAGGGAGGGAACAAGAGGCCAGAGTAAAGGAGTATGGTGGAAGGATGATGAGAGAAAATGGGAAGAGCAAGGGAGACAGAAAGGAGGGAAAGGTGACAAGCACTGTCAAAAAGACAACTCTTAGAACATGTTTTGGAAGAAACAAATTATGTGACTTAAGAAGTGGGGCTTTGGGGAGGCAGAGAGGATGCTGTGTTTAGTTTGTTGATATGTACCAAAAATTGTTGTCTGGGGATCATCCTGCTCTGTGAGGCTATGAAAGCAATTAGGATACCCCCAAACAAATTATTTGGGACAGAAACTGGAGCTCATTGCAATATAAAATCAATTTAACATGATTTTTCTGCTGTTTACGTTCCTCCACACAGGAAGTCACAGCATGACTGATCTACCTTCTTGAATTGTAGACAATATCTAACTCTATTCAGCACATGGAATAGAGTGCTGAACCTGGAGTAAGGAAGACCTGAGTTCAATTCCCGTCTCAGAGACATGCTGACCCTAGGCAATTCACTTTACTTCTGTCGCTTTCAGTTTCCACATCTGTAAAACTGGGATAATAATAGTATTTTCCCTACAGTATTGGTGTGAGGATAAAATCAGAAAATATTTATAAAACACTTTGCAAACTTCAAAGTGCTATATAGATAATAATTATTTAATAGTTAACTATTTATGTATCATTATGTAACACTTTGAAGTTTTCAAAGTATTTGACAAACACTAGTTCATTTTGTGAATAATTGTGCTCAGACATTTATTAGTATTGTTATCATCGTCATTATAGAATATTCTGGATAGCTTATAGTAAAAAAACTGACATTTACAAAGAGCTTCGTGGTATACATAACCCTAACCCTAACCCTTATATACATAATATTACTTAGTCCTTAGTCCTTATAATATTCTCTCACCCTCCAAAGAGCAAGCTGAGTCTCTCAAAACTTACGTAATGTTTCCATAGTCTCACAGCTCATGAATGTTAGCTACGAGGTTCAAATTTGAATCTCTGGAACTGTAAGTACAAGCAATTGTATCACTGCCTCTTGGTGGCTCTTGCGAATGGGTCACCTAAATACATACCTGGTGGCAGCATCCCACCTCATCACCAGAAGACTGATTTGTGAGAAAGACAGTCTGGGGAATTCGCTGCCAAGAATGGAAATTGTGATTAAGTGTCTCCAATCACTTCAGTTGAATTGATGAGGGGGTCATACAAAAAGAAGTCAGTGAGAGTGAACAGGTCTTTTGTTAATTTTTAATAATGTCACTATTATAAGATACTAGGAATTGGGAATAATATGAGGAATTGGGAATGAATGAGTTTCAGGAGGTGGTGGTCCCCAGCCATACGTAGAGTCAGGACTCCAAGGGTCTGATTAGCTCCTGGATCTAAGCCCATGAATCTCTGCAGTGATGTTCCTCCAACTGATTCATGGGGAATTTTTCTGAGCATACCTGTGAGAAATGGTTCTTTCAAGTCTTCAGTGGACTTAACTGCTGGGAAGTAAAACATTTGATAATTAGAATATCAGGAAATGCCATCAGGGGTCCAATCCTTTCTGATGTCTATTGGGTATGGGGACTTCAGGTTAGCTTAGAGATGGCTCTGATCACACTAGTGATAGTCTCAAGGTCATGGACATGACCAACCCTTAGTTTCCATTTTTAAAGAGGGAACCATTTCAATGGCACAAGAATAACAAAGAAGAATATGTGAAATTGCCCTAGATTTAGAATCCAAATCCTGTCTTTCCCAATTAATACCTGGGAGACCTTGGACAAATTTCTTCCCTTTTCTGGCCAGTTTCTAAATTTGGGGAACAGTAACTGGAGCACTAGATTTGGAGTGAGGAAGGCATGAGTTTGAATCCTGCCTCATAGAGTACTATGTGGTCCTAGGCAAGTTACAAATCTCTATCTGCCTCAGTTTCCTCATCTGTTAAATAGGGATAATATCTCCTACCCCACAGAGTGGTAGTGAAGATCAAAAAATATGATATATGTAAATTCCTATATAAATATCATTGCTTTCACTGCTTTATCATCTCTTTGGACAATTTAATTCAATTTAAGATGCATTTAGTAGGCACCTACTATGTGTCAGGCACTGGGGTAAGTACTGGGACTGAAGAGAAAACGTTTTAAAAATTATATTCTTTCATTTATATTCTCCTGGGTTTATAAGATGTCAACAGAAAGGAAACTTGGTCCCTTCCAGTTCTAAAATCCCTTGATGCAATGATCTCATCGAGATGATAGCTCCTCTGTGTCTGAAGAGATGGCCTTTCTTCCTTGCTGTGAAATATCTTAGCCATCACTCATTGAACAATCATCTGATGAAGACTTTTTCTGCATGAAGTCAGCCAATAGCAAAGCTCCAGTAACTCTTGAACTCTGAACTCAGAGTCCTTCTAGCTAGGTTGGATTTTTCAAAATGTGGGCTCTGTTGGAAGAAACTTCTGGAACCTAGTGTCATATCCTCATGAGGAAATATTAGATGAGTTTAGTAGGAGCCAAAATCTTTCTTTACTCCCTAAAAACACAGAGTAGAAGCACTGTATAGTGACATCATTGAAGCTTTCTTGAACATATTAATAATTCTTTTCATTGTTTCATGGTTTCTCCGTAAAACAAGTAAAAAAACATAGAAAGTGACATATACAGCACTTTAACCTTTGGAAAGGAATTTGCATATGTAATGTGCCTTTGGAATACTTTTAACTCAAATTCAGCAGCTAGATTGCACAATGGTTCAATACTAGACATAGAATTAGGGAGACCTGAGTTCCAATCTGTCCTTAGACTTTAGCTGTGTGATCCTAGGTAAGTTACTTAACACTGTTTGCCTCAGTTTCCTCATCTATAAAATTATCTGGAGAAAAATACGGTAAACCACTCCAGTATCTCTACCAAGAAAACCCCAAGCAGTTCATAAAGAATAGGACAGGACTGAATAACCGCTAAACAGTAAAAAACTCAAATTCAAAACTCATTATCTTTCCGCAAAGCCCCTCCCCTACATTCTCTACATCAACACCATTCTCCAAAACCAACACTGTCACACTGAAAACATAAAGGCTATCTTGATTTCCTCACTCTCCATCATCCCCTCACCATCCCCCATGTCTAACCAGTTGTCAAGTATCGCGAATCTCACTTTTTCAATATCTCTGAAATACACCATGTTCTCTCCTCTGATATGGTTCCCACCCTTCATCACCCTACAATTTGATTATTGCAATAGTTCCTGAGGTGGGGGCTCTGCCTACCACAAGTCTCTCCCCACTTCAATTCATCTTCCATTCAGCCCCCAAAGTGATTTTCCTAAAGCAGAATTCTGGTCACATCACCCCCTACTCAATAAACTTCAGTGGCTCCCTGTTGGCCCCAGGATCAAATGTAAAATATTCTAGTGTTCAAAGTCTGATAGGACATTGGTATCCCCAATGGTGACAGGGAGGTGAGGAAAGGGAGAGGGTTTGATGTGAAAGATATTGAGTTCAGCTTTGGACATATTGAGTTGAAGATGCCTGCCTACAGGGTGTCCAGTCTGAGTTGTTTGAAAGGGAATTAAATATCCAAGACTGAAGTTCAGCATAGAGGTTAAGGGCTGGATTGTCAGATTTGAGGATCATCAAGATGTTGTTTATAATGAAATCTATTGGACCGATGAAATCAGCAAGTGTAGCAGCACAGAGAGAAAAGGAAGAGGGCCCAAGGCAGAGAATTCAGTGGCACAGCCAGATTAAGGGTATGACCTGGAGGAGAATTCATCAAAGAAGCCTGAGAAGTAGCTGTAAGGTAGAAAGAACAGTAGCCAGGAGAAAATGGTAGCCCAGAAATCTGGAGAGAAGAGAATATCAAAATGAAGAGTTATCCACATTATGAAAAACTGCAGAGAGGTCGACATGAATGAGCATTGAGAAAAGGCCATTGGATTTAGCAGTTAATGAATCACTAGTAACTTTGGAGAGAGCTGTTTCAGAATAGAAACCAAATGTTAAGTAGTTAAGAAGAGATTGAGAAGAGAGGAAGTGAAGTCATCTGTCAGACAGCTTTCTCACAGAATTTTGCCATTAAGGGTAGAAGAAATATAGGATAAGAGTTAGTAGGAATGGATGGCTCAAGTCAGGGTTGTTTTTGTTTCAGGATCAGGGAGACATGGACTTGTTTCTAGACACTAGGTAAGGAGTTGTTGGGGAGCAGAGGATAGAGGACTGGACTTGGAGTCAGAAAAACCTGAGTTCAATTCTGGTCTCAAACACTTGTAAGCTGTGTGACCTAGGGTAAATCACCTAACCCTGTTTGGCTCAGTTTCCTTATCAGTAAAATGAACTGGAGAAGGAAATGATAAACCATTTCAGTATCCTTGTGCAGAAAACCCCAAAAGAGGTCACAAAGGATCCTATGAGTGGAATGACTAAAAAAACAATACAACAAAAATCCCCACATCCTGCCTTGGACACAGAAGGACCTCAATAGATATAATTATTTTTATTATTATTTTATTTCTTTTCAGTGTTCTACAATCACTTCCTTATAACTTAGATTTTTCCCCCTCCCTACCCTGAGAAGGCATACAATTTTATATAGGTTTTACACATACGTTCCTATTAAATACATTTTCACCTTAGCCGTATTGCATAGAAGAATTAAAATGAATGGGAGGAATCATAAAACAAACCAAAACGTAATAGAAAAGAAAATACTCTGCTATATTCTGCGATTAAAATCCATGCTCTTTCTCTGGATGTGGAAGGCATTTTGCCTTAAGACACCATTGCAAATTTTTTAAATCCTTGCATTGCAATGAGGATCTAAGTCTACCAGAGAAAATCCTTGCACACTGGGGTTGTTGCTGTGTATAAAGTTCTACTTATTCTGCTCCTTTCACTCGGCATCAGTTCATGTAAGTCTTTTCAGGCCTCTCTAAGTCTTCCTGTTCATCATTTCTTACAGCACGATAGTATTCCATTACATTTATATACCACAATTTCCCCATTTCAGCCATTCCCCAATTGACAGACATCGCCTTGATTTCCAGTTTTTTGTCACTACGAAGAGTGCTGCTATAAATATTTTTGTACATGTGGAACCCTTTCCCATTTTTATGCTCTCTTGGGGATATAGTCTTATAAGTGATATTGCTGGGTCAAAGCATATGCACATTTTTTGTAGCCCTTTAAGCATAGTTCCAAATTCCTCTCCAGAATGGCTGGATCAGCTCACAGCTCCATCAACAATGAATTAGTGTTCCAACTCTCCTACATCGTTTCCAACATTTATCATCATCCCATTTTGTCATGTTAGCCGATCTTATAGGTGTGATGTGGTATCTCAGAGTTGTTTTGATTTGTATCTTTCTAATCAATAGTGATTTAGGGCATTTTTTTCATATGACTATAAATAGCTTTTATTTCTTCCTCTGAAAACTCCCTGTTCATATCCTTTGACCATTTATCAGTTGAAGAATGACTTTATTCTTGTATATTTGACACAGTTCTCCTTATATTTGAGAAATGAGGCCTTTATCACAGACACTAGTTGCAAAAATTCTTTCCAAGTTTTCTGCTTCCCTCCTAATCTTGATTGCATTAGGTTTGTTTGTGCAAATACTTCTCAATGTAATGTAATCAAAATTACCAACTTAGCATTTCATAATGTTTTCTATCTCTTGTTTAGTCAAAAGTTCTTCCTTTCTCCATAAATCTGATAATACACTATTTCTTGCTCCACTAATTTACTTAAAGTCTCAGTCTCTATACCTAGATCAGGTACCCATTTGGACTTTATTCTTGTCTACGGTATCAGGCATTGGTCTATGCCTAGTTTTTGCCATACTACAATCCAGTTTTTCCAACAACTTTTGTTGGACAGTGAGTTCTTATCCTCGAAGCTGGGGTACTTGAGTTTATCAAACAGTAAATTGCTATATTCATTGACTACTGTGTCTTGGGTACCTAACATATTCCACTGGTCTTTTTTTCTGTCTCTTAGCCAGTACCAAGTGGTTTTGACAATTGCTGCTTTATAATACAGTTTGAGATCTGGTATAGCTAGGCCACCTTCCTCAATATTTTTCTTCATTAGTTCCCTTGATATTCTGGACCTTTTCTTTTTCCAGATGAATTTTGATATTATTTTTTCTAGCTCTACAAAGTAATTATCTGATAGTTTGCTTGACATGGCAGTGAATAAGTAAATTAATTCAGGTAGAATTGTCATTTTTATTATATTGACTCGGCCCATCCATGAGCAACTGATATTTTCCCACTCACTTATATCTTACTTTATTTGTGTGAAAAGTATTTTGTATTGTGTTCATATAGTCCCTGGGTTTGTTTTGGAAGGTAGACTCCAAAATATTTTACAGTGTCTACCGTAGCTTTAAATGGGATTTCTCTACCTATCTCTTGCTGTTGGACTTTGTTAGTAATATATAGACATGCAGAAGATTTCTGTGGGTTTATTTTGTAACCTTTAACGTTGCCAAAGTTGTTTATTATCATAAATACTTTTTTCTCTGGAATTCTCTAAGTATATCATCATATCATCTGTAAAAAGTGATAATTTAGTTTCTTCTTTGTCTATTCTAATTCCTTCAATTTCTTTTTCTTCTCTTATTGCTACAGCTAACATTTCTAGTACTGTACTGAATAGTAGTGGTGATAATGGACATCTTTGTTTCACCCCTGATCTTATTGGAAATGCATCTAGCTTATCCCTACTGCATGTAATGCTTGCTGAAGGTTTTAGGTAGATACTGTTTATTATTTTATGGAAAGTTCCATTTATTCCTATGCTCTCCAGTGTTTGCAATAGGAATGGGTGTTGTATTTTGTCAAAAGCTTTTTCTGCATCTATTGAGATAATTATGTGGTTTCTGTTAGTTTTTTTTGTTGATATGATCAATAATGTTAATAGTTTGCCTAATATTAAACCAGCCCTGCATCTCTGGTATAAATGCTACCTGATCATTATATGCTATTTTCATTATTAGTTGCTGCATTCTTTTTGCTAGAATCTTATTTAAAACTTTTACATCTATATTCGTTAGAGAAGTTGGTCTATAATTTTCTTTCTCTGTTTTGGTTCTCCCTGGTTTAGTTACCAAAGTCATATTTGCATCATAAAAAGAATTTGGGAGGACTCCTTCTCCTCCAATTCTCCCAAATAGTCTATATAGTATTGAAATCAACAGTTGTTTAAATGTTTGATAGAATTCACTTGTGAATCCATCTGGCCCTGGAGAATTTTTCCTAGGGAGTTCATTGATAGCTTGTTCAATTTCTTTTTCTGAGATGCGGTCATTTAAGTATTCAACTTTCTCATCTTGTAGTCTGGGCAATTTGTATGTTTTAAAACAATCATCCAACTCATTTAGATTGTCAAATTTATGGGCATACAATTGGGCAAAGTAATTTCTTGTTATTGTTTTTATTTCCTCCTCATTGGAAGTGAGTTCACCATTTTCATTTTTGATAATGGTAACTTGGTTTTCTTCTTTCTTTTTAAATCAAATTGACCAAATGTTTATCAATTTTATTATTTTTTTCATAAAACCAACTCCTATTTTTATTTATTTGTTCAATAGCTTTCTTAATTTCAGTTTTATTAATCTCTCCTTTGGTTTTAAGTATTTCTAATTCGGTATTTACTTGAAGATTTTTATTTTATTTTTTTCTAGCTTTTTTCAGCTGTATGCCCAATTCATTGATCTCCTCTTTCTCTATTTTGTTTATGTAGGCACTCAACAACATAAAACTTCCCGTAAGAACTGCTTTTGCAGTATCCCATAAAATTTGGTAGGTTGTCTCATTATTGTCATTCTCTTGAAAGAAGTTGTTGATTGTTTCTATAATTTGTTGTTTAACCTACGCATTCTTTAGGATTAGATTGTTTAGTTTTTGGTTTGTGTTTCCATGGCCTTTGATTACACATAAGTTTTATTGCATTATGTTCTGAGAAGGATGCATTGACTATCTCTACCTTTCTACACTGGATTGTGAGGTTTTTATGGCCTATTACATGGCCAGTTTTTGTATATGTGCCATATACCACTGAAAAAAAAGGTGTATTCCTTTCTATCCCCATTCAGTTTTCTCCAGAGATCTATCATATCTACTTTATCTAGAGTTCTAGTCACCTCCCAATCTTCTTTCTTGTTTATCTTGAGATTAGATTTATCAAGTATAGAGAGGGGGGAGGTTAAGGTCCCTCACTAATATAGTTTTGCTGTATATTTCTTCCTGTAACTCCCTTAACTTATCCTCTATGAATTTGGATGCTATACAACTTGGAGCATATATGTTTAGTAATGAAATTACTTTGTTGTCTATGGTGTCTTTTAGCAGGGTATAGTTTCCTTCCTTATCTCTTTTGATTAGATTTATTTTTGCTTTTGCTTTGTCTGAGTTAGGATAGCTACCCCTCCTTTTTTTACATCAGCTGAAGCACAATAAATTCTGCTCCAACCTTCCACCTTTACCCTATGTATATCTCCCCTTTTCAAAAGTGTTTCTTGTGAACAACATATTGTTGGATACGATTTTTAATTCATTCTGCTGTCCATTTCTGTTTTATGGGAGAATTCATCCCATTCACATTCACAATTATGATTACTATCCGTGTCTTTCCCTCCATCCTCTTTTCCACCATTTGTGTTTTTAGTTCTCCCTTCTCTCTTCCCTTTCCTAATAGAGTTTTAATTTTTGACCACCACCTCCCTCAGTCTTCCCTCCCTTCTTTCAGCCCCCTCCCTTTTAATCCTCCTTTTTCTTACTACTTCTTCCCTCTTTTTTAGTCTTCCCTCCTTTTTCTTTCCCCATTCCCCTCCTATTGCCTATAGAACTAGTTGTATTTCTATACTTAACCAAGTTTGTTGTACCCTCCTTGAATTCAATCAGATGAGATTACCTCTCAAACAATACTCATTGCCCTCCCCTCTTTCTCTCTACTGTAATATATTTTTGTGCCTCTTTCTGTGATGGAATTTTTTTTTCTGCCTTCTCCTTTTCACATCTCCCATTTAAACTCCTTTGTACCCTTAAATCACATTGGCTATCATCACATCATTTAATTTATACCCACTTCCTCTATCTATGTATATCCCTTTTACATTTCATAATAAATATATAATTCTCAAGATTGACTGGTATTGTTTTCCCTTATAGGAATGTAAACAGTTTGTCCATATTGTATAACAAGTTTTGTTCTATTTTCCCCTGTTTGCCTTTTTATGCCTCTCTTGAGACCTGTGTTGAAGATCAAATTTTCTATTGAGCTCTGGTCTTTTCATCAGGAAGGTCTGGAAATCCCTTATTTCATTGAATGTCCATCTCCTTGCTTGAAATATTGTGCTCAACTTTGCTGAGCAATTAACCCTTAACTGTTGTTCCATCTCCTTTGCCTTACAGAATATCATATTCCAATTCCTTCAGTCTTTTAATGTAGAAGCTGCAAGGTCCTTTGTGATCCTGACTGTAGCTCCTCTATATTTGAATTGTTTCTTCCTTTTCTTCTTCACTTGATAATTCTGGAATTTGGCAATGTTATTCCTTGGTGTTTTTAGTTTGGGGTCCCAAAATGTGGTAGAAGGTGATTCTTTCGATGACTATTTTGCCCTCTGGGTCTAGAACTTCTGGGCAATTTTCCTTGATGATTTCCTGTATGATATTGTCCAGCCTCTTTTTTGATCATGGCTGTCTGGTAGACCAATATTCCTTAGATTTTCTCTCCTGGATGTATTTTCCAGGTCACTTGTTTTTCCAGTTACATATTTTATATTTTCTTTTATCTTTTCATTCTTTAGATTCTGTTTGACTGATTCTTGATGTCTCATAGATTCATTAGCTTCTGCTTGCTCGATTCTATTTTTTGTCAAATTGTTTTCTTCAGTTAACTTTTGCATCTCCTTTTCCACCTGTCCAATTGTTCCTTTTAAGAAGTTATTTTCACAAGTTCGGTTTTGTACTTCCTTTTCCATTTGTCCAATTTTCCTTTTTTAAGGAACTATTCTCTTTAGTGAATTCTTTTTTCATATTTTTAAAATCAGTTGGCCAGTTTTTCTTCTATTTCTCTGATTTGGGTTTTAAAATCCTTCTAGAGCTCTTCCAAGAAGGCTGTTTGTGACTCTGACCAGTACATATTCCCTTCTGAAGTTTCAGATGGGAGTACAGTCTCAATGATGACCTCTTGGTCCTTGATACTTTGATCCTTGTACTCACAGAAAGATTCTATGGTCTTTTCTGCTTTGCTTTTTACTCATGGCAATCACCCTTTTCCTCACTTTTAAAGGAGATCTCTGCATCTGTGGCACAGGGAGCTCTGTCCCACAGTTCTTGTGCCTAAAACCTTGAGGCTTTGCATGTTGTGACCTCTGGTTCTTTCAGCTAGAAGTTAAATGCTGCAGCTTACCTGGTGCTGAGTTGGCTGGTGTTTGAAACCAAATGCTGTTAGTTCTGTTTGCATTCCCCGAAGTTACCCTGGAGCTAGCTTGTTAAGTGTGGGAGAGGGGTAGTCTGAATGCTGGAGGTACCTCTGCTGAGCTAGAGCATAAGCAAGCTTAGCTTTCTGTGCTAGTGTCTTCTTAACTCCACTGCAGTGCTGAGGCATGCTTGAGGTCCTAGTTTTGGAGTTGCTGGCTTCACCCCCTTGGGGTTCAGGATCTTCTACTGGTTTGTTGTGGTGGGGCTGTCTGGGGCAGCTCTGATCCTGCACTGGTTGCCTTTGGCCACAGCAAAAGGAACCCTTCTTAGCGGTCTTTGTAGCCTCCCTGGCTGAGACTCTGTTTACCCTTTCTGCTGCTCCTACTGTTCCAAGGTTTTCCCAGGGAGATAATCTCTGGTCTGTTCAAGGTCAACAAGTGGAGGGAGATAGCAGTTACTGATAACTCTGCCATCTTGGCTCCCAGAACCGGAAAATCTGGCTCAAAAGGTATAATTAGCAGGCTATAAACTTAATCAGTTTTCAATAACTTACCTGGAAGAGGCAGAAAGGCATGATATTCACTTCCCTGTAGCTTGGATCTGGAGATTTTGTTAGCCAGGGTTCAGAGAAATGATAATGCCAAGGTGTGACCTTGAAACCAGTAGCAAAGCATTGATATGCAATGCCCATCTTTGTTGCTTGTTACTGTGGGACCTAGGATAAGTCACAATTAGTCTTTGAGTCTCCATTAGCTTATTGGAATATAAGATGTTGGGTTAGGTAGGCTCAGAAGTAGAAACCCTTTTGGGCATGAGGTCTTATTTAAAAGTATCTGTGGGGAGTAGTGGACCAAAACTTTCATGTCTCATCTCAGTTCAGGACTAAATAAATTTATAATTTATCTAATTTAGCATTGATGAGTCTCATCAAATCAAGAACATGTAAGACTATGGATGACCTTGATTTCTATGCTGAAAGGGAGTGGGGCACTGTTTTTAGTAAAACACAAAATTTAGAGACAGGGGGAAATCATCTTGTTCACCTTGGCAGAAGCCAAGCTTGGCACCTGTATCAAGCAGAGCCATAATTCCTTTGACCAACCCAGTACATCCTAGTTCTCTGTTTACTTGTTACTCTTACATACATAGTTATATATCACACTGAACCTGAATTCAAGAAGATCTTGATTCAAATTTAGATGCAGTCCCTTACTAGTTGTGTGAACCTGGACAAGTCATTTCATTTCTTTCTGCTTTACTTCCTCAACTATGAAATGGGGATAATAATGACACTTACCTCCCAAGTTTTTAGTAAGGATCACATGATTTGTGAAGTGTTTCACAAACCTTAAAGTGCTATGTGTAGTGTAACAATGATTTTTAATCATTTTCTTTATAGAAGTGAATGGGATCGTTCTGTCTCCTCATCAACTATACTCAACAACTCTACCCATTGGAACGACCTGAATTGTGACCCTGGGTCCCTAGACTCTGATAAGATGAACTACCGATTTTCAGAAACATGCCTTCAAACTCACTTCCAGGGTATAAGCAATACTCAGCAATTTCTCTCTCCCCATTTTTCTCTGATTTTTTCCTTGTATTTCCCTATTACATGTTCATTAAATGTCGGCATTGTCATGTTGGTGTTTGTATTCTAAGGGATAAGCACATTGTCTAGCACATTGTAACTGCTTAATGAATGAATAGCTTAGTGAATTATTAACTTGTTTAACGTAATGTTTAATGTTTCATTGTAACTCCTTAATGAATTATTGTCAACATGAATCTAGACCCAAATAGAAAACTGAGCTCAGAAATGTTGCCCACCATGAAAATTAAGTAAAATTCATAGGAGGAAAGTCCAATGTACCTCATCACTAAAGGGAAAGTGACTCTTATTCCCTCCTCAGCCCTGGAATGGTGACATTGTAGGAAAGATACTCTTGATCTATGTTTAGGAATCAAGAATCTAGTTGATAGTTGTGATAAAGGAGGAAAAGGAGCATCATTTCTAATATTTTAAAATAAGCAGAAAATGCACACACTCATAAATGTGTAGTATGTGAACTGAGTGAGAAAGGAGGGAAAATGACTCACATGTCCACGTGCTACAGGAATCACAATTTTGACTAAGTGGAAACTTTAAATCTGATCATTTCCCATTTCTGTCTTTGCACTGGTTATCTGATTCAAACCATCTCTTCTTTTAAGAAGCAACCGAAACATCACCTTGAATCACATGGACCTTTGTTGCTCCCTCCAACTGTGAGGAGCATCTCACTCAAACTACCTGGTATTTCAGCACTTTGTATTTACATATAGTTATTCTCTTTGCTGCTTTTATTCATTTAATCTTTTAATCTCCAGAGTAAAACAAGAATTTTCATGACATAGTATAATAAGAAAAAAGGTGATTACACAACAAACGGAAAATCTAGTATGTACAACTTGCTATTCCTTTTAAATCTATAATAAGGTAATTGTGTAAATTTGTTTTTTTCTTTACACCCCTAGATGGTTGCATAATATATTTATTTATATATGTATGTATATATATATATATATATATATACATATATATATATATATATAAAATCATTCTATCATGCAATACAGACTTCTATTTCTCATTTTATTCTCTGTATACAGATAATGTCTTTTTTCAGATGCCCTTACTAGTTAATTTGGGTATTTATGATAGTCAAAATGACTGAGTTCCTCAAAATTATCCTTACAACAGTATTGTTATTACTGTACAAAACATTCTCTTTGTTCTGCTCATTTCAGCATTATTTCATTATTTTATGCACATCTTTCTATTTTATATGGTGGGCTTCCAAAGGCCACCAAATGGTGTTTACATTTGAAGGTCATTGGAGTCTACTGAACAGAGGTTAGACTGTAACACGATCATTTTCGTAGCTGAACAGAGTGCGTAGCACAGTGCCTGGAACATGTTAGGCACTTAATAAATGTTTATTGAATTTAAATGAACTGGGATAGGGAGAAACCTAAGAGAAGAAGAGAAGTGAAGAACTTCACCAGGGTGGTGGCAGTCAAAGGAGAGAAGGGAGTGAATACAACAAATGTTGTCTTGGCAAGTAGATAATGATAAGTTAGAATGCCACATCCAGGATGATGCCTAGGTTTCAAGTCTAGATGACTGAGAGGATGGTAGTTCTCTCTACAATGAGAGTAAAGATGAGAGTGTTTGGGGGAAAGACAATGAGTTCAGTTCTGGACATGTTCAATTTGTGATGTTTATGGAATATGCAGTTCCATCTGTACAATAGGCAGTTGAAAATGTAAGACTGAAGGTGAAGAGAAATTAGCATTAGGTAAATTGATGTAAGAATCATCCATTTGAATATTTGGATCCATTGGAACTGATGAATCTTGGATGATACACATGATTAGCAGGCACAACCTTGACTGAAAGTCAGTAAGGTAGACTGAGAAGGAACAGTCAGACAGGTAGTAGGAAAACCATGGGAGGATAGCGTCATGGAAACCCAAAGTGAAGAAAGATCGAGGAGAAAGTCCAGATGTGATTAGCAGTTTCAGAGGCTGCTAACAGAAAAGGATGAAGATTCAGAAGTAGTTATTAATTAGTTCATGGGAGTTCTGGGGTTATAAAGGTATTGCCCTTGAACAGTCACCTTGTCCTCCTTTCCACTACAGGCTGCAGATGTAGATTTTTTTCCTTCAGTTCCTATAACTAGCCCATGACTATTTCTACTAAAAATCCCATTTTGTAAATTTATTCTTTTTTCTCAATCATGTGTAAATAAAAATGTGTTAACATTACCTATTTAAAATTTAGAGTTTCAAATTCTCTCTCCCCCTCCATCACCTCCCACTTCTTGAGAAGGCAAGTAACTTTATATAGTATATGCCCAGTTATACAAAACATTTTCACATTAGCCATTTTGCAACAGAAAATGAAAACCAAAAAAAAAAAAAAAGAATCCTTGAAGAATGATGAAGAAAGTTGATGTTTTTCAAGTGTGCTTCAATTTGCATTCAGATTTCATCAGTTCCTTCTTTGTGGATACTGGATAATATTTTTCAGCATAAGTCATTTAAAATTGTCTCAGGTTTTTGTATTGCTGAGAATAGCTAGCTAATCATTCACAGCTGAGAAAAATCCCATTTTTAAGTCACAAAAACTCGGAAAGATTGTCAGCTCATAGCAAGGAAAAGTGGACATCTGCATAGCCTGAAATACGTAACTGTGCTTAGGAAACAATGTGTTCCTTATGTTTAGAAGTCTTATGCTTACAATATTCCCATGAGTTAGAGAGTGAGGGTTCTTATTTCCATTTGACAAATTAAGAAACTGAGGTCCAGTGAGAAAAAACATCTTGATGAAGCTCACAAAGCTGTATTGGTTTCAACTCTCAGATACAACATTGGCCATTCTATGGGGAGAACTACTAGAGCATATTACTGGAGACCTAGTTTCTCTCTCCTCCCAAGCCTCTGAGCATCATCATGGCTCACAAATGTAAAGCTTCCTTAGGGCTGCCTTCATATCTTTGTTCCTCATACTATAGATAATGGGGTTCAGAGCTGGGGTGAGGATGGAGTAAAATACAGCAGCTAGGCGCCCTTGAAGTGGGGAGTAGCCATTAGCAGGCCTCATGTAGGCTGAACTACCTGTTCCATAAAAGAGGATTACTGTGATGAGGTGGGAGGAACAGGTGGAGAAGGCCTTCTGGCGACCTTGTGTTGACTTGATGCGGAACACGGTGATGACAATCTGGATGTAGGAGAGGACAGTAAGTACAAAGCAGCTCATTATCACACAGCCACTAACAACAAAGCCAGCTGCCTCATGTTTATGAGGATCAGTGCATGACAATCTGAAGAGTGGTGGGATATCACAGAAAAAATGCTCTACCATGCGGTCACAAAAAGACAGTGTGAAGGTATTGGCTGTGTGGAAGGAGGAGTAGAGGAGCCCACTCACCCAGGCCACACCCACCAGGGCACAGCACAGCTGTTGGGTCATGGTGGACCTATAGGTCAAGGGCTGGTATATGGCCAGACAGCGGTCATAGGCCATGGAGGTGATAAGGAAGCACTCAGTAGCTGTACAGAAAACAAAAAGAAAAAGTTGAGCTGCACATGCTGGGAGAGAGATGAATTCTGAGCCAGCCAGGGCAGCAAAGAGGGCCTGGGGCAGTGTGGTGGAGGTGGAACACAAGTCAGTGAATGATAGATGCTTGAGGAAAAAGTACATGGGTGTGTGCAGATGAGAATCCAGAGTCACTGCTGTGATGATGGAGCTATTTCCAAGGACAGAGAATATGTAGATGAAAAGGAAGATAGCAGCACTAATAGTCTGCATTTCAGGAATGACTGAGAAGCCCTGGAGAATGAATCCAGGAACCGTAGTGCAGTTGGTCATTTTCTGTTCCTGTAAAGTCCATCAGCCACAGGGGATCTGCTAGAACAGGTTCATTAGAAGAATTCTGGGAAGGAAATGAAGGCCCAGGAACAACCTCAGAAAATCATATGAGCTGGAAGGTCTTTTCCCCTCCCCTTTAAACGGAGCCCTCCCTTCAAAGTAGACTATCAGAGCTTGTGAAGAGCTTATGGTTACATTATATTATCTACTGTCCTATACATGGTAGGCTTCTGCAACCAGTAGTCATCTGGTTGGATTCCATAAGTGATGAAGGGTAGCACATTTCACTTTTTAGAATTGTATTATATTTCATAATTCTTCCTTATATCTAACCCCAAATCTTCCTCCTATGAATGTGTGTGCAATTATGTTTCTGAGAGCATACAAAATAAATATGAAGTAGCATATTAGTTTGCATCTTGTCTTGGTCACTCATTAACTTGGGCCAGGCACTCTACCTCTTGTGGGGTCATTTTCTTTACTTGTAAAAATGCCAACCTGACTAGAGAATCTAATTAGCAATGGTAGTAATAATCCCTTCCTAGATCTATATCCTATAATCTTTCTTCTATATGACAGCTCTCCAAATGCTTGAACACAGCTATTTCTTCCCAATGACATCTTTTTGATAGGCTAAAAAAAAACCATGCTTCCCTCAACCAATTTTGAATAAGATTTCCAGACCTGTCACTCACACTGTCATCTTACTCTGAATGCGCTCCAACTTAACAATGTACTTCCTAGAATGCTGTGCTCAGGTAGAAGATGACACATTCCTGCTATGGTTTGACTGTGACACTCAACCTGAACCTAAAGGCAAAAAGGAGTGTGATTATTTAGAAGAGAGAAAGAGGGGGATTACTCACCATAGTTCATTCATTAGTCAAGTAAATCTACTGTCACCTCCATATGTCACCTCCAGCAGAACCTGCAAGTCTTTTTTGACCCTGTTACCTGTGTCTGGAATGTTTTCCTTCCTTTTATTTATGTGTTGAATTTATTATCACCCTTCAAAGTTCAACTCCAACATCACAATCTCTAGGATCCCCCTGATTCCCAGTGTTTGCCTTTCCTTTCATATTTTGTCCTTCACCTGTCTGATGAAATCATTGTCCTCTCCCATATTTGCTTTGGCTTCTGGATTCCACTACATGCTTCAGCTGCCTCCTCAGCCTAGAAGTTCTCTCTTTCTCTTTTGTCTTGTCATCCAGGAACATCCCTGCACTTCTGTGCCACTTTTGCCTATTGCTGCATTCTTCCTGGAACAGCTAGCCATTTTGAGGCTAGTCATTATTCAACCGTCTCTGACTCCTGACACCCCAAACACTGATACTATCCTCTGTGTTGGTACCTTCCCCCACTTCCCATCTACCTCTGCCCCATGACTAAAACGTAGGATCTTTGAGGGCAGGCTCTGTGTTTTCTTATATTTGTTCTCTGGCACACAATAAGTGCTTTATAAATGTTTCTTGGTTTGTCTAGCAGCAGCAGCATGGCTCATATTCATACAATGACTTAAAGTTCACAAAAAACCTTACATCTTATGTCATTTCATTCTGAATACATGTACCTAGCTGTGATTATGTCTTATTCTCTTCTTCTCCATATACTCCTTCCCTGCTTCTTACAAATATGGTCAGGTAGCAGTAGTAGTAGTAGAGATGATGATGATAACTAATATTTACAGAGATTTTTGGCTTATAGATTATACATATATAACATATATATGTTTTAAACATATATGTATATTTATACATGTTTAACATTGATACAGACATACTATGAGGTACATGCTACTATTCTTCCCTTTTTCCAGATGAGGAAATTGGGGTGCAAGGGGTTCAATGACTTCCTACAAGTTATAGAGTCAATGCATGATTAGCACTCAGACTTTTATCAATTGAAATACAGTACTGTAGTCATTGAATCACCTAGATTAATATTACCATCCTATTAAAAGAAAAAAGAAATCTGTGTCTGTCACTTGACATTGTCACTTAGTCAAGCTATTCTCCTACATCTCTTTTCCCCCTTAATGCTAAATCCCAAGAAAAAGTTGCTAAACCTGTTACCTGTGTTCGTAATGTTTAATCATCCTAGCTTTTCTCTTGAATTCTAACAGCCTGGGGTGCATGCTCCCCCAAATACATATGGGAGGAGTGATCTTAAACTTATTATATATTAGTAGTGAAGTAATATGTAGAAGATTTATGACAAAAAGGGAAATGCACCAATTCTTTTACTACATGACCTAGAAGTTCATCTTTTCTTTGTAGAGTCCTTGTAGAGAATCTCTAAAATAATAACAACAGCAATGAAGATGATGGTGATGATAACTAACATTTCTATAGTGCTTATTATGCACGATGGAAACTGAGACAAATAGAGGTTAACTGATGAGCCCAGGGTCATACAGTTAGTGTCAGATGTCAGAGTTGAATTCAGATCTCCTTGGATTCAAGATCAGTGCTTTATGTGTTTGCTGGGCAGTTCTCTCATTTGGACTGCCAAGATCTTTTCCTCTCATAAGTGCATGTCTGGTAGTCTTTTCTGCTGCAAAGTTTTAGTCTTCTTGATATTTCTTATTTTCTCATATGACTATTGAATCCACATCTGTCCTCTGATGTATGTATCCTCTCATGATTGGATGCATTGTCTCATAAGAGTGAAGTAGTGTTGTTAATATGGCCAATGTATGTGTTGGACAGGAGCTTGAGAGTGGAGTTGTCAGGATTGGAGGAGAAAGCCCTTAACAAAGGACTCCATATTGAACTCAAACTCATCTTGTTGAATTGTGTCCAGTCATTTAAAGCCCCTAGATGCCTCTTTGCCAAGTCAATTACCTGTTCTCCTTTGGACTCAAACAATCTCACATTTCATAAAAGAACCAGAGGATGTAGACACATCTTGTTTTCGTATTCAGATCTCATCATGCACAACTCTATATTTTTATTACATTGGCTGTGTTTGGGTGGAGGTGGGGCTGAGGATGGGACCATGTCCTCCTTTGATACCCCATGAAACTTTCCTTTATTCTGCTTGTTGTATGTTCTTTCTCCTCAAATTACCTTGTACCAAGCAATTAACACTCATTTAATACTATATGCCAGGCATTAAGTCAAGCACTGAGCATACAAAGAAAAAGGAACAGCAGCCTCTACCTTTAAGTACTTACATTCTAATGAATCTTTATACATGTTGTATCCCTCACTTGAGAGCACAGATTTTATTTTTCATTTCTATCCTTAGTGTACAGCTCACTGTCCAACAAGTATTTAACATATCTATGTATGTGTGTATAATCAAAGTTGTGTTTTTTTTTTAGTAGCAATTTTTGACTATGAGAATTAGAGTATAAGGAAAGTCAAATCTACAGATCCAGTTTTGGTCCTGGAGAAAGCTATCGAGTGCTCTTTGGAAAACAGTGAGATCAAATCAGTCAATACATAAAGAGATTTATTCGGATTATTCATTGAAAGGACAAATACTGAAGCTTAAGTCCTTTGGGCACATAATGAGAAGATAGAAGTCATTGGAAAGGATTCAGATGTTGGGAAAGGCTGAAGGCAAAAGGAAAAGGGAATGGCAAAGGATAGACAAGATGGATGCACAGTATCTTGGAAGCAAGAACTGGGACAGTCTTCAAGAGAGTGATGGATAGAAGGTTCTGCTGTACAGTGGTCCATGGGGTCATAAAGTGCTGGATAATGACTGAATGCCTGAACAGCAACAATATCTGTGTAACACACATGTATGCATATGTATATATGTAGGCACACACATATAGATAACTATATGCAAATATAAGTAGGCTTATTTGTGTGTCCATATATATGTACACATACATCCATGTGGACTTATGTTTATACATCTTTTATTATGTGTAAATGTATATTTGTATTTATGTTTTATGAACTATGCATGCATGTATGCAGTTGAATGAATTCATTGTAATTTAAGTTATTTGAAGACCTAGAATATCTCTTATCTAAATTTTTAATCTTTCCTAGTATCTAGCTCAGTCCTGCATATAATAGACATTCAATAGAAATTGTTAAGGCATTTTATTTTTAGACTGCTTGAATGCATTATTTCTTATATTGGGCTAAAAGCTATCTTAAAACTTCCACCACATACTATCCTCTAATCAGTCTTGCATTCTGTTACCCATAAATCTGATAAAATCCCAGTCATCATCATCATCATCATCCCCATCTCCATCATCATCATCTTCATCACCATCATCAACCACAATTAGACAGAACTCAGGATAGGTATCTGAGCCAAGTACTAGAGAACTGCATCTAATTTGAAGTCAGTTCATTAATCACTATTCTGCTCACAGTGAATCCAATGAATGTATTGTCACACAACCTAGCCTCTCCAAATCTCAATGAGGATCCCTCTTGCGAAGTTCCCTGTCAAATGACTTACTGAAGCCCAGTCCCTGGTTTTATTCCGAGGACCACAGTAAGATCTGGAGCTAACCATGGAGATGGTCTCCTACTGGATTCTTAATCCTTTTGTGTCCTTGACCTCCTTTCCAGTTTGGTGAAACCAATAGGGACCTCAAAATCAATTTTAAATTTGTAAAATAAAATATTTGGTATGATAGAGGAAATCAAATATAAATGTCTGTCTACATAATTATTTAAATACATATATATGAATACACAATTTTATTAAATTTAGTATGTTTGGACATGTATATATTCTACTGTATAGAGACATATATATGGAGAAGATTCTATACAGGATATCAATATCATAAAGAAAACCAATTTTGGAAGATTTTAGAACTGATCCATGCAATTGAAAATCATGAAGATGAGGCACAACATTCATATTCTGACAGAGAGGTGCTGAGCTTAGGATGCAGAACAAGAAAGATCATCAGCTATGGCTAATATGGGAATTAGTTATTGTTGGAATTTGCATGTTTGTGTTGAGGCATTTTCGGTTTGATTTGGTTTGGTTTTATTTTACTCAATGCAGGGGGTAAAGGGAGGGAAAGATTGTTTAAAATTTTTTTTTTAATGAAAGAGAAAGCAAAGACCTTTAAGAAACAGAGGTGAAGGAGTTTCTTCCATTCAGGGGATTGCCAATGCAAAGGTAGAGAACCTGGAAGGGGAAATCTTTAACATGAGGAAAAAGCAAGTTGGCCAGTTTGAATAAAATTTAGAGTGTACAAAGTGGAAGAAAAACAAGCTAAAAGTAGTTAATGTAATTAGTTCAGTTGTCAATACTACACTCCACCATATCTTATGTGTAGCATGGTAGACAGTGACCAGGGGAATTCAGGTAAAGAAGAGGAGAGGTAAAGGAAAATGAGGGGAAGGGGGAGGAAAAATGAGGAGTAGTGATAAGGGGAGAGAAGATATGGGAAATGGAGAGGAAATAAAGGGAAAGGTGATATGAAGGAAAATGTGAAGAGAAGAGAAGAGAAGAGAAGAGAAGAGAAGAGAAGAGAAGAGAAGAGAAGAGAAGGGAAGAGAAGAGAAGGGAAGAGAAGGGAAGAGAAGGGAAGAGAAAGGAAGAGAAGAGAAGAGAAGAGAAGGGAAGAGAAGGGAAGAGAAGGGAAGAGAAGGGAAGAGAAGGGAAGAGAAGGGAAGAGAAGGGAAGGGAAGGGAAGGGAAGGGAAGAGAAGAGAAGAGAAGGGAAGAGAAGGGAAGAGAAGGGAAGGGAAGGGAAGAGAAGGGAAGGGAAGAGAAGAGGGAGGGGGACAACAGGGCAGAGAAAAAGAGAATGGTAGAAAAATGATGAGAGCAAGATGGTAAAGGGAAGGGAGATAGAAAGGAGGGAAAGGTGACAAATTCTGTCAGAAATACAATTCCTAGATCATGTTTTTGACTGAATAAATTATGTGCCTCAAGAAGGGGGGATTTTTGGATGGGAGAGGCAGATGCTGTGTTTAGTTCAATGATAATGTACCCCAAAATTCCTGTTTGGGGATCTTCCTCCTCTGTGAGGCTAGTGGCAATGAAAGCAACTGGAATACCCCCAAAAATGATTTGACAGAAACTGGACCTGATTGGAATATGACACCAACGTAACATGATTTTTCTGCTGTTTACATCCATCCACACAGGAAGAGTGATACCATGACTGAATTACCTTCTTGAATTATAAACAGCATCTAGTTCTATTCAGTACATTAAATAGAGTGCTGGACCTGGAATCAAGAAGACCTCAGTTCACTTGCGGTCTCAGACATACCATGACCCTAGGCAATTCACTTTACTTCTGTTGGCCTCAGTTTCTTCATCTGTAAAACTGGGATAATAATGGTATTTACCCTTCAGGATTGTTGTGAGGATAAAATCAGGCATTATTTATAAAACACTTTGCCAATTTCAAATTCCTATATAGATAATGATTATTTAATAGTTACTGTTAATATAAATCATTATGTAACACTTTGAAGTTTGCAAAGTATTTTACAAACATTAGCTCATTTTGTGAATAATTGTGCTAATAGTGATTGTTAGTATGAGTAGTATTATCATCGCTATAGAATGTTCTGGAAAGTTTGTAATAATAAAGTTTTATTTAGAAAGCACTTCATAGTATACAGAATGCCTTATGTACATGATATCACTTAGTCCCTACAGTAACCTCATTATAAAGATACTCTAGAAAATATTCCCCTATCCTCCCACCCAAGGAACAAGCTGAATCTCTCAAAACTTACGTGATTTTTCATAGTCACACTTCTCATGAAAGTTAGATATGAGATTCGCATTCGGATCTCTGAACAAGTACAAGCAATTGTATTCACTGCCTCTTGGTGGCCCTTGTGAATGGGTCACTTAAATACATACCTGGTGGCAGCATCCCACCTCATCATCAGAAGGCTGGTTTGTGAGAAAGACAGTCTGGGGAGTTCGCTGCCAAGAATGCAAATTGTAATTGAGTGTCTCCAATCAGTTCAGCTGAATTGATGAGGTGTCATAGAAACAGAAGTCAGTGAGCATGAGCAGGTCTTATGTTAATTTTTAATAATGTCACTATTATAAGATATAAGAAATTGGAAATATTATGAGGAATTGGGAATGAATTGGTTGGGGGATTGGTCTTCAACCATACACTGTGAGTCAGGACTCCAAGGGTCTGGTTAGCTACTGGATCTCAGCCCACAGAATCCCTGCAGTGATGTTCTTTCAACTGATTCATAGGGAATTTTCCTGAGCACACCTGTGGGAAATGGTTCTTTAACTCCATAGTGGATCCAACTCCTAGGAGTTAAACATTTGAAAATTAGAATATCAGAAATGCCTTCTAAGGATCCATCCATTTCAGATGTCTACTGAGTATGAGGACTTCAGCTTAGGTTAGAGATAACTGTGCTCACCCTAGTGATAGCCTCAAGGTCATGGATATTACTTTTATTTTTACTTCCCTCATTAAAGGGGCCATCCCATGACCAGTATTTAAATAGGTCTGTTGACTGAATGGGCATTACTTCACCCTAAGTGAGTACTTGAATAGACCTTGGTCTAAAGGAGCTATTGCATTCTGGGCCATCTCCAGTCATCCTGATGAATATCTGGTCACTGGATTCAGATGATTCCTGAGAAGTGAAGCTGGTGACATTGCACAGCCCTCCTTCACTCAAAACAAAGCTAAGTGCAAGTCATGTCATCATTTGTTTGATGGCATGGTCTTGTTCAGCAATGAAGCATGAGCAAAACAGTCTGTGAGTAGACACAGCTGCTTGCATGTGGACCCAGTTAGCTGGGTAACTCAGCTCCTTCCCTCCTGTCTGTCTCCCCCTTCCCTTCCTTATCCTCTCTAAAGGAGGGTAAATCTCAATGGTCAGAGGATAATTAGTAAACTTGGTGTTTACTGCCTAGATCTCCTAGTTTTCTCCTCTCCTTCTTCTCTCCTCTCCTCTCCTCTGCCCTCCTTCTCCTCTCCTCTCCTCTCCTCTCCTCTCCTCTCCTCTCCTCTCCTCTCCTCTCCTCTCCTCTCCTCTCCTCTCCTCTCCTCTCCCTCTCCTCTCCTCCCCTCCCCTCCCCTCCCCTCCCCTCCCCTCCTCTCTCCTCCCCTCCTCTCCTGTCCTCCCCCTCCTTTTCTCTCATCTCCTCTCTGTTCCTAAAACCTTAAACCCGCTGGTCTCACTCAAAGCAAAGTCAAGTGTAAGTCATGTCATCATTTTTCAGATGACACGGTCTTCTTCCACAATGAAGGACAAATGCAAAAACAACAGAGATGGTTCTGAACATCCTAGTGATAGCCTCAGTGTCACAGACATGGCAAAACCTTAGTTCCAATGCTTTTAAAAATTTTTTTTATTTATTTTCAGTTTTCTACAATCACTTCCATTAAGATTTTCTCCCTCTTCCTCCCCACTCACTCCCCAAGATGGCAGGCAATCTTATATGGTTTCCATACATACATTCTTATTAACCATTGTATTTCATATTAGTCATGTTGCATAACAGAATTAAACTGGATGGGGAAAACCATAACAAAACAAAACAAAGCAAAACATAACAGAAGAGGAGATATTCTGCTTCATTCTGTGTTCCAATTCCATAGTTCTTCCTCTGGATGTGGATGGCCTTTTGTCTCAAGAATCTTTTGGATATATTTTAGGTCCGTTCATTTCTGTGAAGGCCTAGGTCTACCAGAAAACTTTCTTGCTTACTATAGTTCTTACTGTGTACAATGTTCTCCTGGATCTGCTCATTTCGCTCAGCATCCGTTTCTATAAGTCCTTCCAGGCCTCTCTGAAGTCCTCCTATTAATCATTTCTTATAGTATAATAGTATTCCATTGCATTCATATACCATAGCTTTTTCAGCCGTTCCCCAGTTAATGGGCAACCACTTAGATTCCTGTTCTTGTCCACCACAAAGAGAGCTGTTATAAATATTTTTGTACATGGGGGAACCCTTTTCCATTTTTATGTTCTCTTTGGGAAACAGTTCTAGAAGAGATATTGCTGGTCAAAGTGTAGGTATATTTTGTAGCCCTTTGGGTATAGTTCCAAACTGCTCTCCAGAACGGTTGGATCAGTTCACAGCTCCACCAGCAATGAATTAGTATTCCAATTCTCCCACATCTTCTCCAACATTTATCATCTTTTTGTCATGTTAGCCAATCTGATAGGTATGAGTTTCAATTCTTAAAGGATCAGCCATTTCAATAGCATAAGAATAGCAAAGTAGGAAGTATGAAATCGCACTAGATTTAGAATACAAATCCTGTCATTCCCAATTAATTCCTGTGAGAGCTTGGACAAATCTCTTCCCTTTTTAGGCTAATTTCCAAATATGTGGAATAGCAACTGGAGCACTGCACTTTGGAGTGAAGAAGACCTGAGTTTGAATCCTGCCTCATAAACGACTAATTGGGTGATCCTAGGCAAGTTACAAATCTCTGTCTACCTCAGTTTCCTCATCTGTAAAATAGGGATAATCATATCATGTACCCCACAGAGTGGTAGTAAGGCTCAAATAAGCTAATATATATAAAGTCCTACATAAATACTCTTACTATTACTACTGTATCATCTGTTTGGACAACTTAATTCAATTTAGGGTGTATTTATGAAGCACCTACCATATGTCAGGCACTGTGGTAGGCACTGGAACTGAAGACAAAAATTTAAAATCTATGATCTTTCATTTATATTCCACTGGGGAGATAAGATGTAAACTGAAAGGATACTTGTTTTCTTCCAATTCTCAAATCCCTTGATGCAACGATCCCATTGAGATGATAGCTCCTCTAGGTCTTAAGAACAGGCTGTTCTTACTTACTGTGAAGTATCTTAACCATCACTCAGTGAACAATTCTCTGATGAAGACTTTTTCCTCATGAAGTGAGCCAATGGCAGTGCTCCAGTAACTCTTGAATCATGAATTCAGAACCTTTCCAGCAAAGCTGGATTTTTTAAAATATGGATTCTGTTGGCAGAACCTTCTGAGGTCCAGTATCATATACTCATGAGGAAATATTAAATAAGTTTAGTAGGGCCTCCTAACAACAGAATAGAACCACTATTTAGTGACGTCATTCAGGCTTTCTTGAACTTGTTTCTAATTCTTTTCCTTGTTTCTGGTTTCTCCATAAAAGAAGTAAAAAAGTATAGAAGTGCTGTATTTCCATACAGCACTTCGAGCTTTGTAAAGCAATTTGCATATGTAATGTGCCTTTGGAATACCTTTAACTCAAACTCAGCAGCTAGATTGCACAATGGTTAGAGTGGTCAGCCTAGAATAGGGAAGACCTGAGTTCAAATCTGGACTTAGACATTAGCTGTGCCACTCTGTGCAAGTCACTTAACACTATTTACCTCAGTTTCCTCATCTGTAAAATTATCTGGAGAAGGAAATGGTAAACCACTCTAGTATTTCTGCCAAGAAAATCCCAAATGAGTCACGATGAGTAGAACGGGACTGAAAAATCCATGAGTAGCAACAAACTCAAACTTATTATCTTCCCTGATAAGATTCCCCCACCTTCCATAGAGTTGTCAGGGCAACACCATCCTCCCAGTCCCTCATACTGGAAACATAAAGGCTATCTTGAGTTCCTCACTCTCCTCCTCACCACCCCTAGATCCAACCCGTTGTCAATGTCTGTGAATCTTACCTTTGCAATATCTGTCAAATACACCCTGTTTTCGCCTATGATATTGTTATCACAATTCATCACCTTACGACTTGACTACTGCAATAGCTCCTGAGGGGCTTCTGCCTGCCTCAAGTCTCTCCCCACTCCAATCCATCTTCTATTCGGCTCCCAAAGTGATTTTCCTTAAGCACAGGTCTGACCATGTCACCCTCTACTCAATAAACTCCAGTGGCTCCCTATTGGTCCCAGGATCAAATACAAAATACTCTAGAGTTCGAAGCCCTTCACAAGCAAACCAACCATGCTTTTCCTCCTCTCCACCTACTGACTTTTCTAACTTTCTTTAATCCCCAGCTAAATTCCCCCTTTTCCCCAGGAAGCTTTTTTCAATTCCTTCAAAATTCTAGTACCTTCCATCTTCTTTTTTCCCCTGTATATAGCTTTCTGTATACATTTGTTGGCTTGTTGTCTCCTCCATTAGATCTTGAGCTCCTTGAGGGCAGGGACTATCTTTTGCCCTTTTTTGTATCACTAGAGTAAAGCATAGTTCCTAGCACAGAGTGGATGCCTATAGACTGGCTTGCTTATAGGAGTGGTCCCCGCAGGGATCAGCTACCCTATATTCAAGTTACTCTATAGGTCCCCTTTCCTAAAAATATTACCCATGTATTCCCTCTAATGTGTTTCCTTCAGCAGTCCACCAGAAGGTGCAATGAGTTCTTATTAAAAGCATTTACTGAACTATCATAGCAAGAAAACTTACAATGGAAACCTCTCCTTCCCCATCCTGAACTTAGGACAGGATCTCCTGTCAAACACTGCACAACAGGAATGTCATCAAGTACAGAAATCATGCATGCAGGGTTCACATGTAAAACTCATGCCCCCTAGTTTTGTTCTTCCTTTGGGGAGTATATTAACTGGGCTCTCCTGGATTCTCTGTAGGGCCTTTTTGTTGGACTTAGTTTCTGATTAGATTAAAAATCTTGGTCAGGGTCCTGCTAAGTTCTGTTAGGAAGAACAGGAATAAGTGTTCTCTAGGCAGCTAGATCGTGCAATGGACAGATCACTTGGACTGGAGTCAGGATGACCTGGATTCAAATCCAGCCTAAGAAACTTACTAGCTGAGTGACCCTGGGCAAGCCACTAAACACTGTTTGCTTCAGTTTCCTCATATGTAAAATGTTCTGGAGGGGGAAATGGCAAATCACCCTAATACTTTTGTCAAGAAAACCCCAAGTTGAGTCAGACATGACCAAAATGATTAAACAAACACAGAGAATACTAGAACCAGTAGAACCTCCCCAGTTCTATTCCACTGTAGTCTTGACCTATCATCTGATACTCCTCAGGAGATTACCTGCTCCAGAATCAAAATTAATGCTGTTTGAATTTTTTTTATCTAAAAAGATGGTGCTTTTCACAATATATTCAAGCACATCACCAATGACTACATGCTTCTGCTACAAGATGTCATTGCCATTAGGGGAGAGGAAGAGGAAAGATATCTTCTTGTACCAGCTATCTCTGCAAGAGTCCCAAGCTCCATGTCAAAAGAACAGAGCTGCCCTAGAACTCAGTCTCAAAAACCCGCTGCCTTCTCAATGTTTTCAGATGAAGTCCTTTGCCCCAGTAAAAGCATCAGTTTTACTTAGTACAGATAACTGAATGCATATAGAGGATGCATAGATCTTTTCATAGACAGATGTGACCATCCTAACACTGAAAGGAGAAATTCTCACTACCCACAATCTCTATTAATTTTTTAAACTGCCCCTTAGTTAACTGTAAATGGACCCACTTAAAAGGAAGACTTACTTTTTCCCTCTTACCCTAAGAAAGAACAAATTCATTTATTCAAAGTCCAAAAGCTTGTGATTTCTTCATTTGAATTGAGGAAACTCTTCATCAACTGCCATACTGACCTACATCTTTTTTTATTTCTACAATAATGCAGGGAGGTGGTATTGCTATGATGATAATTTTACAGAGTAAGAGGAAACTGAAGCTGAGGTGATGTGCCATTTCCCTGCTGGGTGAGGTCATATAGCGAATTTCAGAACCAGGATTCAATTTAGGTAACTTGACTCTAATTCCACTGTTCTTTCTTCTTTACCCTTCCATCCTTCAGGTAACAAAGAAACAGGGCAGCTAGGTGGTGCAGTGGATAGAGCAACAGGGCAGGGATCAGGAGGACCTGAGTTCAAATCTCACCTCAGACACTTGACACTCACTAGCTGTGTGACCTTGGGCAAGTCATTTAACCCCAATTGCCTCATCTTGGGTCATTGTCAGTCATCCTGATGAATATCTGGTCACTGGATTCAGATAACTCTGGAGGAGAAGTGAGGCTGGTGACCTGCACAGCCCTCCCTCACTCAAAACAAAGTCAAGTGCAAGTCATGTCATCATATCTTTGATGGCATGGTCTTCTTTGGCAATGAAGGATGAACACACCTCAAAGAAACCCTCGAGTTGAAAGAGAAGTTACTCTGATGGACCTATGATCTCATCAATTTGTGTACTTTTCATTGTGCAAATAGAAAACTGTCCACTTCTGATCATGTATGATTCTTCTACTGTGGATCTATCCAGCATACCAAAGATCCTATGATATTAAAATCATTTATAAATAACTTTTGTCTTTATCTCGAAAACATTTCAACGTGCCCCTTCCCAGTCAAAACCTGTTTACAAAAAGCACAACTAAGCAAAGAGAATCAAAACAATGAATGCAGAATCCAGAGGTCTCTGTTGGTCAGAGGCCCAGGCTGCTATCGCTTAAGAGTGAGGGGTTGCTATCCTTGAGGTTAGGCCATGGTGGAGGGAGTCTTCGTGTATGATCAGTGCAGATAACTGTGCACTCATTGCAGCCTGTGAAGCTGAGGTACAACAAAGTATGGATCAATTCTCTGCTGTCTGTGCTAATATTGACCTAGCAATCCACACCAAGAAAACACAGGTGCTCCATCAGCCACCACTACACCATCCATACATGGAACCCTTGGTCACAACAAGTGTAGACGTTTTGAATGCTGTGGATAAGTTCACTTACGTTAGTAGTGTACATTCCAGGGATGTACACACTTACAATGAGGTTGATGTACACATTGCCAGAGCTAGCTTAGTGTTTGAGAGGCTCCAAAGAAAAGTTTGGGAGAGAAGAGGGATTAGACTGGCTACTAAATTGAAGGTCTACAGAGCTGTTGTGCTGACTTCATTGTTGTATGGCTGTGAAAAATGGACACTCTACCAGCATCATGCCAGGAAACGGAATCGTTTCCATTTGAACTGTCTTAGGAAGATTCTGAGGATCACCTGGCAGGGTAAGGTACCAGACACTGAAGTCCTTGCTCAAGCTGAACTGCCAAATATTCAAACTCTTCTTCAGGGAGCCCAACTCCATGAAGTGTAGAGGAAATATAGCATGGGAGTTAGCAGGAAGGGATGGCTCAAGTCAGGGTTGTTTTTGTTTTAGCATCAGGGAGACATGGTCATGTTTTTAGATACTTGGTGAGGAGACATTGGGCATCTAACTGGAGCAGAGGATAGGGGAATGGGTTTGGAATCAGGAAGATATGAGTTCAATTCTGGCCTCAGACACTTACAAGCTGTGTGATACTAGTTTAGTCACTTAACCCTGTTTGGCTCAGTTTCCTTATAAGTAAAATGAACTGGAGAAGGAAATGGCAAACCATTCCAGTATCCTTGCCAAGAAAACCCCAAATGGAATCGCAAAGGATCCCACATGAGTGAAATGATTAAACACCAAGAACACACATAAAAATCCCAGCATCCTGCCTAGAGCAGAGTGGGACCGCAATAAATACAATGAGCAGGTGTAAGTTTAATTAGTTTTCATTAACTTACCTAGGGGAGGAAGGAAGTCATGACAGTCACTTCCCCACAGTTTTGGTCTGGAGATTTTGATAGCCAAGGGCCAGAGAAATGATAAGGTAGAGATGTAACCTTGAAACCAGTAGCAAAGCATTGATATTCAATGTCCATCTTTGTTCTTTGTTGCTGCGGGACCTAGTATAAGATACTGTGGGGAGCCATGGCATCTATTATCAAGATAAAGGTCTGAACTGCCGCTGGGAGCAAACATCCTGCCCTTGTAAAATATTTGAAACATCTTGTGTTTACCTTAACCTTACTACCCCTCCCACTGCTGCTTGCTGTAAACCCCCTACTCCCTCTTCCACCACTATAATTACTGCTACCCTACCCCTCAATAAACGAGACTTGATCAGAAAGCCTGTCTTGTCTCCATTCTTCGCGTCTCCCCCACCCTCTCCTTTCTTCCAGGGTCCGCGTTCTTGTCCCGCAGGTCGGGACAAGATACAATCCATCTCTGAGCCTCCATCCCCTTCTTTGAAAATAAAGGGTTGGGTTACACAAGTTCAGAAATAAAAACCCTTTTGGGGTGAGGGGCATTGAAAGGCATCTATAGAGAGTAGTGAACCGAAACTGTCGCCTCAGTTCAGGACTAACTGCTTTGTAATATATCATCGATGACTCTCTCAGACCAAGAACATGTAACAATATGGATAACATACATTTCTGAGCTGAAAGGGCATTTTTTTTTTAGTGAAATACAAAATTCAGAAACTGGGGAAAATCATCTTGTTCACCTTGCCAGAGGCCAAACTTGGCACCTGTAACAAGCAGAACCATAATTACTCTTGTCACTCCAATAGATCCTAGTTCTCTCATTACCTGGTACTGTTATATAGCAAGTACGGATCACAGTGAATTCAAGAGTATCTGAGTTCAAATCTAGCGGCAGAAACTTACTAGTTGCGCAACCCTAGAGAAGTCGTTTCACCTCTGTCTGCTTCATTTCTTCATCCAAAAAATGGGGGGGGGGAATAATAATAATATCTACCTCCCAGGGTTTTAGCAAGGGTCAAATGATTTGTAAAGGGCTTCACAAGCTTACAGTGCTTTGTGTATTCTAACTATGATTTTTAATCATGATCTTTATAGAAGTGAATTGGACCATGCTGTTTCCACATCAACTATACTTAACAATGCCCACCACTGGAACTACCTGAATTGTGACCTTGGATACCTAGACTCTGATGAGATGAAGCACTCATTTACAGAAACAGGTAATTTTCAATACTCAGCTATACCTCTTTCGTACACACACACACACACACACACACACACACACACACACACACACACATGCACGCACTTTTTTCTCTGCTTTTTCCCTTGTCTTTCCACATTATAAGTTCATTAAATGCTGGTATTGTCATGTTTGTATTTGTACTAAGGGCTCAGCACAGTGCCTGGCACATTGTAATTGCTTAAGGAATGAATTGCTTAATGATTTATTAATTTATTTTTTATAACATTTTATGTTTAATTAGAACTGCTTAATTAATTATTGTTGCCATGAATCTAGACCCAAATAGAGAACTGAAGTCAGAAATGTTGCCCGTGATGAAAATTACTTGAAGTTCAGAAGAGGAAAGTCCAATGTACCTCATGGCTAAAGGGAAAGTGACTTCTATTCCTGCGTCAGTCCTGGAATGGTGATGTGGGAAATGATACTCTTGGTCTGTGTTTAGTACTCATGAATCTACTTGCAAGTGGACCACTGTGGAAAGTGGAAGGAGGAAAAGGCAAATCATTTCTAATATTTTAATATAAGCAGAAAATGGACTCATCCATAAGAACTGACGGAGAAAGGAGGAAAAATGACTCACATGTCCACATAATACATGTAGCACAATATTGAATAAGTGGAAACTTTAAATTTGATCATCTCCTATCTCTGTCTTCACACTCGTCTTCTGCACCTCCACCTAATTCAACCCATATCTTCTTTTAAGACGCAGGTCAAGCATCACTTTATATAGATTATATATGTGCAATAATGCAAAACATTTCCATGTTAGTCATATTGCAATAGAAAATACCAAGCAAAGAAAAACTACCACAAAAAATGGGAAAGTTGTTGTTGCTGTTTCTAAATGTACTTCAGTCCGCATTCAGATGTCATCAGTTATTTCTTTGTGCATGATGAATAGCACTTTTCATCATAACTCCTTTGAAATTGCCTCTTGCTATTGAATCGCTAAGCATAGCTAATCATACAGAGTTGAAAAAAGTCCCATTTTTAAGCCACAGAAACTCATAAAGATTGTCAACTTATAACAAAGAGAAGTGGTCATCTGCACAGAAAGAAACTGAGAGCTGTCCTTAGGAAATAATGTATTCTTAATGTGCTAAAAACTTATGCTTGCAATATTCCCATGGGCTAGAGAAGAAGAGTTCTTATTTTCGTTTAGCAAATGAAGAAACTGAGGCCCAGTGAGAAAAACCATTTTGATGAAGATTGCAAAGCAATATTAGTGACAATTCTCAGATACAACATGGGCCATTCCATGGGGAGAGTTATGAGAGTATATTATTGGAGACCTAGTTTCTTTTTCTTCCCAAGACTCTGAGCAACATCATGGCTCACAAATGTAAAGCTTCCTTAGGGCTGCCTTCATATCTTTGTTTCTCATACTATAGACAATGGGGTTCAGGGTTGGGGTGAGGATGGAGTAAAATACAGCAGCTAGGCGCCCTTGAAGTGGGGAGTAGCCATTAGCAGACCTCATGTAGGCTGAACTACCTGTTCCATAAAAGAGGATTACTGTGATGAGGTGGGAGGAACAGGTGGAGAAGGCCTTCTGGCGACCTTGTGTTGACTTGATGCGGAACACGGTGGTGACAATCTGGATGTAGGAGAGGACAGTAAGTACAAAGCAGCTCATTATCACACAGCCACTAACAACAAAGCCAGCTGTCTCATGTTTATGAGGATCAGTGCATGACAATCTGAAGAGAGGTGGGATATCACAGAAGAAATGTTCCACCATGGGGCCACAAAAAGAAAGTGTGAAGGTGTTGGCTGTGTGGAAGGATGAGAAGAACAGCCCACTCACCCAGGCCACACCCACCAGGGCACAGCATAGCTTTTGGGTCATGGTGGACCCATAGGTCAAGGGCTGGTATATGGCCAGACAACGGTCATAAGCCATGGAGGTTATGAGAAAGCACTCAGTAGCTCCACAGAAGACAAACAGAAAAAGTTGAGCTGCACATGCTGGGAGAGAGATGACTTCTGAACCAGCCATGGCAGCAAAGAGTGCTCGGGGCAGTGTGGTGGAGGTGGAACACAAATCAATCAATGATAGATGCTTGAGAAAAAAGTACATGGGTGTGTGGAGATGAGAATCCAGAGTCACTGCTGTGATGATGGAGATGTTTCCAAGCAGAGAGAATATGTAGATGAAAAGGAAGATAGCAGCACTAATAGTCTGCAGTTCAGGAATGACTGAGAAGCCCTGGAGAATGAATGCAGGAATCCTGGTGCAATTGGTCATTTTCTGTCCTCTGAAAATTCTAGCAGCCATAGGGTATACACTGGGTCAGGTGCATTAGAGAAAAATCTGGGAAGGAAATGAAGGCCCAGGCACAACATCAGAAAATCTCATGACCTGGAAGATTATTTTCCTCCCCTTTAAACAAAGTCCTCCCTACAAGGTAGACTGTCTGAGTGTGTGAAGAGCTAATGGTGACATCATATCACCTATCTTATACATGGTAGGCTTCTGCAACAAGTAGCCATGTGATTGGATTCCATAGGTGATGAAGGGTAGCATATTTCACTTTTTAGAATTGTATTATATTCCTATTTCTTCTTTATATCTAGCTGAAAACCTTCTTCCTATAAATATATGTCCACCTATGTTTCTGGGACCATATAAAATAAATATGAAGTAGCGTGGGACATTACAAAGAACATTATATTTGGAATTGAAGCTCCTAGTTTGTATCTTGTGTTGGCCACTCAGGTTAACTTGACCCAGTCACTTCATCTCTTGTGGGATCACTTTCCTTCGCTGTAAAAGAAAGTGACTGACTAGAGAATCTAATCAATAACAGTAATCCCTTCTCAGATCTATATCCTATAATATTTCTTCTACATGACAGCTCTTTGAATGCTTGAAAGCACCTATTTCTTCCTCAATGGTATCTCTTTGATAAGCTAAAAAATAAACTAAGATTCTCTCAAAGAATTTTCAACAAGAAGATTTCTAGACCTCTCACTCATATTGTCACCTTACTGTGAATGCACTCCAGTTTGACAATGTACCTCCTAGAATGCTGTGTTCACAATGGAAGATGGCACATTCCTGATGTGATTGGATGATGATACTCAAACTAAAGGAAAAGGAAAAGAACAGAGTTTTTATTTAGAAGAGAAAAAGAGGAGAATTGATGACCATAGTTCATTCTTTAAGCAAGTAAATCTACTTCCTTACATCACCTGCAGCAGAATCTCCATGTCTTTGTTGACCCTTTTATCTGTGTCTAGAATATTTTCCTTCCCCTTATTTATGTGTTGAATTTACAATCACCCTTTAAAGTCCAACTCAGACATTACAATCTCTAGGATCCCCCTGGTTCATAATGTTTGCCTTTCCTTTCATACTTTGTCTTCCACCACTCTGATGAAATTTTTCTCCTTTCTCATATTTGATTTGGATTCTGAACTTCACTTCATGTTTCAGCTGCCTCCTCAGCCTAGAAATTCCTTTACTCTCCATTGTCTTGTCATTCTCAACATCCCTCCACTCTTTTGCCTCTTTTGCCCTCTGCTGAGTTCTTCCTGGAATAGCCATTTTGAAGCCAGTCATTATTCAATCCTCTTCTGACTCCACCTCTGACACTCCAAACATTGGTACTATGCCCCCTGTTGGTACCTCTCCCAATTCCCACTTACCAGTTACATTCCCCCTCCCCCTGACTAGAATGTGTGATTTCTGAGGGAAGACACTGTCTTTTTCTTGTATTTGTTCTCTGGCATTCACCATAATGCTTGGTACACAGTAAGTGCTTAATAAATATTTCTTGGCTTGTCTAGCAACAACATCATGGCTCATGTTTACATTGTGAGTTAAAATTCACAAAGCACCTTACACATTACTTACTTAATTATGAATACATATACCTAGCTGTGATTATGTCTTATCCCTGTTTCTCCATCTACTCCTTCCCTGCTTTTTACAAATATGCTCAGGCAGCAGCAGCAGCAGCAATAGTAGTGGTAGTGGTAGTGGTAGTGGTAGTAGTAGTAGTAGTGATGATAATGATGATGATGATGATGATGAAGATAATTATGATAACTAATATTTATAGAGATTTATGTCTTACAGATTTTTTTACATATAGCATTACCATTGATACAGACACTCTGTGATGTACATACTACTATTCTCCACATTGTACAGACGAGAAAACTGGTGTTCAAGTGGTTAGATTGTTTTCCATGAACTACACTGTCAATGCATGATTAGAACTCAAACTTTTGTCAATTAAAATATAGTAGTGTACATCAACTAAACTAATTATTACCATTCCATTTAAAGAAAAAGGTACCTGTCACTTGGCCCATATTCAAGTTATTTTCTTATTTCTCTTTTCCCCTTTACTGCCAATCCCCAAGAAAGAGTTGTCTTTGCTAACCCTAGTACCTGTACCCATAATGCTTAATTGTCCTAACTTTTCTCTTGAATTCCAACAGCTAGTTTGAATTCAAATTCAAACACTCAAGTTCAGTGCTATCTTTACTGTGCCCCCAGCTGCCCACAGGTTTCCCATAGGTGCGGTGTTTTTGCTGAGAAGTCCTCTCCTTTGGACTACCAAGATCTACTCGCCTCATAAGTGCATGTCTTGTAATCTTTTCTGCTACAAAGTTTCAGTCTTCTTGATATTTCTTGTTTCCTCATATGACTATTTTATCCACATCTATCCTCTGATGTATGTATCTGCTCACGGCTGGATACATTGTCTCATAGGGTCCAGTAGCATTGTTAATATGGCGGATGTGTTGGGCAGGGGTTTGGGGATGGGGGTTGTCAGGGATGGAGGAGAAAGTCCTTACCAAAAAACTCCATATCGAACCCGAGCTTTTCTAGCTGAAATGTGTCCAGTCATTTAAAGCCCCTACATGCCTGTTTGCCAAGTCAATTACCTCTTCTTCTTTTGACTCAAATAGGTTCGCATTTCATAAAAGGACTGCAGGATGTAGACACATCTTGTTTTCACATTCAGATCTCATCATGCAAAACTATATATTTTTTATTGCGTTGACTGAGCTTGGGTGGAGGTGGAGCTGAGGAGGGGACCATGTCCTCCTTTGACACCCCATGAAGCTTTCCTTGAGCCTACTAGTTATTAATGTTTTTTTCTCTTCAAATTACCTTGTACCAAGCAATTAACACTCATTTAATACTATATGCCAGGCATTAAATTAATCATTGAGTATGCAAAGAAAAGGGAACATCAGTGTATTTACATTCTAATGCATCTTTGTACATACTGTACCCCTCTCTTAAAGGCAAAGATTTTATTTTTCATTTCTATCCATTGTGCTCAGTTCAGTGTCTAGCATATATTTAGTATATCTTTTTATATGTGTATAATCAAAGTTGAGTATTTTTTTTCAGTAGCAATGTATGGCTATGAGAATTAGACTATAAGGAAAATGGAATCTAGTTTCCAGTTGTGCTCCTGGAGAAGACTATTGCATGTCCCTTGGACAGCAGAGAAATCAAATCAGTCAATGCTTATAAGAGATTAATTCAGACTCTTCACTGGAAGGACAAATCCAGAAAGCTTGAATACTTTGGCCACATAATGAAAACAGATGACTCATTGGAAAAGATCCTTATGTTCTGAAAGGTTGAAGGCAAAAGGAAAAGGTAAAAAAAAATATGGCAGAGGATGGATGAGATGGATAGATAGTATCTTGGAAGCAACAAACTTGAGGTTGGAAACACTTCAAGGGACAGTGAAGGATGCAAGGAACTGGAGTGCAATGATCCAGTGGGTCATGAAGAGTTGCACATGACCCAGTGACTGATCAACATCCATGTAACCCACATGTGTGTATATGTATATATGCATACACACACATATATATAAAATTATGTAAATATAAGTAGGTTTTTGTGTGTGCATATATATACATATGTGGACTTGTGTATATGTTTTTATAATGTGTATATTCATATGTTCATATTCATATTCATATATTCATATTATTTATGTGTTATACGTTATGTATCCACGTATGCAGTTGAACTGACTTCACTATAATTTACTTGAGGAAGTGGAGTATCTCTTTTCTAAATTTTTAGTCTTCCCTAATATCTAGCTCAGGTCTGCATGTAATAGACATTTAATCGAAATTGTTAGTTTTATTGGAAAATCCCTCTCTTATGAGATAATAGTTTATTTTCGGACTTCTCAAAAGCATTCTTTCTTATATTGCATTAAAAGCTATCTTAAAACTTCCATCACATCCTATCCTCTAATCAATCTAGCATTCTCTCACCAGAAGTGAACTTCGACATGGTTTCCTCCTGGATTCTTAATCCTTTTGTGTCATTGACCTCTTTTTCAGTCTGGTGAAATCAATAGACACTTCAGAATAAATTTTTAAATGAATATAATACAATATTTGGTATAACAGAAGAAAGCAAGTATAAATATGTATGTCTATATAATTATTTAAATACAGACACATATGCATACACAATTCTATGAAATAAATGTGGGATGTATGCACACATATCTATCTATCCACTGTGTGTGTGTGTGTGTGTATAGTATATATGGAGATTTTATACAGAATATAAATATCATAAAGAGAACCAATTCTGCAAGATTTTAAAACTGATCCTTTCAATTGAAAACCAAGAAGATGAGGCAATGCATTCATATTGTGACAGAGTCTCTGAGCTTAAGATGCAGAACAGGACATATCATCAGCTACTGCTAATATGGGAATTTATTGTTGCTGCATTTTGTAAATTTGTGTTGAGGTATTTTTGGTTTGATTTGGTTTGTTTTTTCAATTTGTTCAGTGCAGGGGTAAAGGGAGGGACAGATCAATAAAAATGCTTTTTAATGAAAGAGAAAGCAAAGACCTTTAAGAGGCAGAGGTGAAGGTGTTTTTTTCCATTTGGGGGATTTCCAATGCAAAGGGGAAACCTGGAAGGGGAAACCTGAGTTTGAAGAAACATCAAGTTGACCAGTTTGAATGGAATATAGAATGCACCAAGGGGAAGTCAAAAGCAGTTAACGTAGTTAGTCCAGCTGTCAATAGTACATTCCACTATGCCTTGTGTGCACATTGTAGCGGACAATGACCAGAGAGAATGCAGTTGAGGAAGAGGAAAGGTAAGGGAAAAAAGAGGGGAAGGCAGGGGAAAGACAAGAGTAGAGATAAGGGGAGAGAAGATATGGGAAATGGAGAGGAGAGAAAGGGCAAGGAGATATGAAGGAAAGGGTGAAGAGAAGAGAGAATTGGAGGGAGGGGGCAAAAGACCAGAGGAATAGAGTATGGTGGAAAGATAACAAGAGCAAGATGGGAAGATCAAGGAAGACAGAAAGGAGGGAAGGGTGACAAGTCCTGTCAAAAAGACAACTCCTACATCATGCTTTGGACCAAACAAATTATGTGACTAAGGAAGAGTGACTTTTTGGGGAGAGAGAGAGGCATGCTGATGTCAGTTCATTGATAATGAACCCAAACATTACTGCCTGGGGTTCTTCCTCCTCTGTGTGGCTAATGGCAATGAAAGCAACTAGGGTACCCCAAGCAAACGATTTGAGACAGAAACTGGAGCTGATTGGAATAAAGAACCAACGTAGCATAATTTTGCTGCTGTTTACATCCGTCCACCCAGGAAGTCACATCATGACTGATCTACGTTCTTGAATTGTAGACAGCATCTAGCTCTCATCAGTACATGGAATAGAGTGCTGAACCTGGAGTAAAGATGACCTGATTTCAATTCCAGCCTCAGATACACAGAAGGACCCTAGGTAATTCACTTTACTTCTGTCTGCCTCAGTTTCCTCATCTGTGAAACTGGGATACTAATTGTATTTCCCCTGCAGGGTGCTGTCAGGATAAAATCAGACAGTATTTCTAAAACACTTTTCAAACTACAAAGTGCTGTATAGATAATAGTTACTTAATAGTTAATTATTTATGTAAATCATTATGTAGCACTTTGAAGTTTGCAAAGTATTTTTGCAAACAGTAGCTCATTTTGTGAATAATTGTACTGAGTGATTATTGCTATTAGTATTATTACCATCATCCCTATAGAATGTTCTGGAGAACTTATTGTAACAAAACTGACATTTACAAATGTCAATTTACGTGGTATACAGAGTGCTTTATATATATGATATTATTTAGTCCCTACAACAACCTTATTATAAAGATACGGTAGGTAATATCTACTACCTCCCCTCAAGGAGCAAGCTGAGTCTCTTAAAACTTACGTGACGTTTCATAGTCTGATTTTTCATGAATGTTAGATATGGGGTTTAAATTTGGATCTCTGAGCCATAAGAACAAGAAATTTGATCACTTCTCTTGTGAATGGGTCACCTAAATACATACCTGGTGGCAGCATCCTCCTTCATCACCAGAAAACTGGTTTGTGAGAAGGGCAGTCTGGGGAATTCACTGCCAAGAATGGAAATTGTGAATGAGTTTCTCCAATCATTTCAGCTGAATTGATGGGGACATAGAAACAGACATTAGTGGGAGTGAGCAGGTCTTTTTTATTTTTAAATAATAAGTCATTATTATAAATAGAGGGAATTGGGAATGAGTGGGTTAGGGAGGTGGTCCCCAGTCATACACAGAGAGTCAGGACTCCAAGGGTCTGGTTAACTGCTGGATCGAAGCCCATGAATCCCTGCAGTGATGTTCTTCCAAGTGATTCATGGGGAATTTTTCTGAGCATCCCTTTGGGAAATGATTCTTTTGACTCTATGGTGGATCCAATCCCTAGGAATTAAATATTTCATAATTAGAATATCAGAAATGCCTTAGGGGATCCATCCATTTCAGATGTCTATCAAGTAAGAGAACTTCAGGTTAATTTACCACCTTGTGATGTCCCTAGTGACTACTCTAGTGATATCCTCAGGGTCGTGGACATGGCCAACCCTTAGTTTCAATACATTTTTTAAAAAAATTCTTACATTAACTTATTTGTTTTCAGTTTTCTACAATAACTTCCATAAGTTTTAGATTTTCTTCCCACATCCTCTTACCTCCCGAGACAGCACACAATCTTATACAGTTTCTGTACATACATTCTTATTAAGCACATTTTCACATTAGTCATGTTGCATAGAGGAATTAAAATGAATGGGGAAAACTATAAGAAAAAAACCCAAAACAAATTATAATGCAAGAGAAAATATTCTGCCTCATTCTGTGTTCCAGTTCCATAGTTCTTTCTCTGGAGGTGCATGGAATTTCCCTTCAAGAAACCTTTGGGAATGTTATAGGTCTTTGCATTACTGTGAAGGGCTAAGTCTACCAGAAAAATTTCTCACATACTCTGGTTGTTACTGTGTACAGTGGACGCCTGTTTCTGCTCCTTTCAATCAGCATCAGTTCGTATAAAGCCTTCCAGGCCCCTCTGAAGTCTTCCTGTTCATCATTTCTTATAGTATAATAGTAATTCATTGCATTCATATACCACAACTTGTTCAGCTATTCCCCTAGTTTTCCAGTTCTTAGTGTCCAAAAAAGAGAGCTGCTATAAATATTTCTGTGCATGTGGGATGCTTTCCCATTTTTATGACCTCTTTGGGATAGAGTCCTAGAAGCTATATTGCAGATTCAAAAGGTATGCACATTTTTGTAGCCCTTTGGGCATAGCTCCAAATGCTTTCCAGAATGATTGGATCAGCTCACACTCCACCAGCAATGAATTACTGTTCCAATTCTCCCACATCTTCCCCAACATTTATCATGTTCCTGTTCTGTCATGTTAGCCATTCTGATAGGTGTGAGTTTCAATTCTTAGAGGGCCAGCCATCTCAATGGTATAAGAACAGCAAAGTAAGATATGTGAAATTGCACTAGATTTAGTATTCAAATCCTGCCTTTCTCAATTAATACCTAGGAAAGCTTGGACAAATCTCTTCCCTTTTAGGTCAGTTTCCAAATTTGTGGAAGAACAACTGCAGCACTAAACTTTGAATGAGGAAAACCTGAGTTTGAATCCTGACTCATATACAAGTAATTGTGTGGTCCTAATTGTGTGGTTACAAATCTCTGTCTGCCTCAGTTTCTTCTTCTATAAAATAGGGATAATCATATTACCTACCCTACAGAGTGGTAGTAAGGATCAAATAAGATAATATATATAAATTCCTATGTAAATATTCTTACTTTTACTGCTGTATCATCTCTTTGATCAATTGAATTCAATTTAGCATGCAATTATTGAGCACTTACTATATGTCAGGCACTGTGGTAAGCATTGGGATTGAAGACAAAACATTTTAAAAATTATGTTTTTTGATTTATATTCTACTGAGTATATAAGATGTAACCAGAAAGGAATCTTGGTCCCTTCCAATTCTCAAATTCTTTTATACAATGATCCCATAGTGATGATAGCTCCTTCAGGTACGAAGAGAAGGCCTTTTTAACTTGATGTGAAGTATTTGAACCATCACTCAGTGGACAATCCTCTGATGAAGACTTTTTCCTCATGAAGTCAATCAATGGCAAAGCTCCAGTAAGTCTTGAATCTTGAAGTCAGAGCCATTCTGGCTACGGTGAATTTTTCAAAATGTGGACTTTGTTGGCAGAACCTTCTGGAGCCCGGTGCCATATCTTCATGAGGAATTATTATATGAGTTTGGTAGGGGCCTCCTAATCACACAGAATAGAAATCATTCAGGATTTCTTGAACTTTTCCTTTTCCTTGTTTCATGGTTTCTCCATAAAATAAGTACAAATTATAGAAGGTGGCATTTCTTTCTGTACAGCACTTCAAGCTTTGTAAAGCAATTTGTATACAAAATGTGCCTTTGGAATACATTTAACACAAACTCAGCAGCTACATTGCACAATGGTTAGAGTGGTCACCTAGAATTAGGAAGACCTGAATTCAAATCTGGCCTTACACTTTGGCTGTATGGCCCTGGGCAAGTCACTTAACACTATTCACCTCAGTTTCCTCATCTGTAAAATTATCTGGAGAAGCAAACGGTAAACCACTCCAGTATCTCTGCCAAGAAAACCTCAAATGATTCGAGAAGAGCACAACAGGACTGTAAAATCCCTTGGCAACCACAAAGTCAAACTCATAACTCATGATCTTTCCTCCAAGCCCTTCTCCCACCTTCCCTAGTTATGTGGACAATACCATTCTCCTAGTCTCTCAGGCTGGAAACAATAAAGGCTATCTTGAGGTCCTCTCTATCATCCCCTCACCACCCCACAGATCCAACCAGTTGTCAAGGTCTGTGAATCTCACCTTTGCAATATCTCTCAAACACATCATGTTCATGGTTACCATCCTTCATCGCCCTACAACTTGACCATTGTAATAGCTTCTGGGGTAGGGGTCTATCTGCCTCAAGTTTCTTCCCACTCCAATCCATCTTCCATTCAGCCCTCAAAGTGATTTTCCTAAATTACAGTTCTGATCATGTCACCCCCCACTCAGTAAACTCCGGTGGTTCCCTACTTCCCCCAGGATCAAATACAAAATACACTGGTTCCCAAAGCCCTTCACGACCAGCCCCCACCCATTAACTTTCCAGTCTTCTCACACTCAGTGCTCACCTACTCTTCTATCCAGTGCTGGTGACCTCTTGGCTTTTCTATGAATGAGATATCTTTAGCTCTCAGTTTTTGGTATTTTCTCTGGTTGTCCTCCATGGCTAGAATGCTTTTCCTCCTCTGCAGCTACTGACTTGTCTGGCTTCCTTTAAGCTCAAGCTAAAATACCCCTTTCCACAGGTAGTCTTTTCCAACTTCATTTAAGTTATTGTGCCTTCCATCTTCCATTTTTCCTATATATAGCTTCCTGCATATATTTGTTGACTTGTTGTCTCCTCCAGTAGATTGTGAGCTCCTTGAGGGCTGGGACTGTCTTTTCCCTTTTTTTTGTATCCTTAGACATAAGCATAGTTCCTAGCACAGAGTGGATGCTTAGTTTACTGACTCATAGGAGTGGTCTCCACAGGGATCAACTACCCTATATTCAAGTTACTCTGTAGGTCCATATTCCTCATATTATTACTCATAAATTCCCACTAACTTGTCTGTAGTCCATTAGTTTATTATTAGCTTATATTAAGTGCAATGTAGGATGCAATTAGCTTATATTAAAAGCATTTACTGCAACGACATAGCAAGAAATTTTACAATGGAAAACCCACCTCAATTCCCATCCTAAACTTAGGACAGGATCTCCTGTCAAACACTACAAAACAGGAATGTTAGCAAGTACAGAGATCATGCATGAAGGGTCCACATGGAAAACTTATGGTACCCTCTAGTGCTTCGTCCCTCCTTCATTGGAGGGAGACATGTTAGCTGAGCTCTCCTGAGTTCTCTTTAAGGCCTGCTTGTTGGTTTCAGTTACCAGTTAGATTAAAAATCTTAGCCAAGGCCCTGCTAAGGTCAGACTAGAAAGAAAAGGAATAAGTATTCTCTAGGCAGCTACATGATGCAATGGACAGAGCACTGTACCTGGAGTCAGGAAGACCTGGATTCAAATCCAGCATCAGATAGTTTCTGTGTGACCCTGGGAAAATTACTGATGCTGAATGGAAGGAGAAGAATTGGGAGAACATTGTACACAGCAATGACCACAGTGTTCGAGGACTTCTTCTAGTAGGCTTAGACCTTCACAGCAATTCAAGAACCTAAAACATTCCCAAAGGAATCTTGAGGAAAAATGCCATTCACATCCAGAGAAAGATTTATGGAATTGGAAAGCAGAATGAAACAGACTATTTTCTCTTCTTTTCTGTTTTGTTTTTCTCATGGTTTCTCCCATTCATTTTAATTCTTCCATGCAACATGACCAATGCACAATGTGTTTAATAAGAATGTTATGTGGTGGGTGAGCGTGTCTCCTTTGCCTCCAGTCCAGGTCCCCTCTCTGGTCTGCTGAGTGGCCACTGCCACTGCCACCACTGACAGAATAAGTTTCCTGAATAAGTTACCCTTTGACTAGCAATATTGCTTCCAGGAACGTATCCCAAAGAGACTATAAAAATGGGAAAAGGTCTCACATGTACAAAACTATTTATAGCAGAAGGGGAAGGAGATGAGGAAATGATAAAGACATTGAAACAATTGCTGAGTTAAGATTTGTACCAAGTGATAAGTCAACATTGGAAGCCTTGTTTACTGCAATGTGTGAATGTCAAACTTTTCATCCAGATTCTGAGGATGAAGATTCAGATGATTATGATGGAGAAGAATATAATGTGGAAGGACATGAACAAGGACATTTTACACCTTTGAAGAAGGATTATTTCATTTAACTGCAGAAGGACAAGGCACTCCAGAGTGACTGGAAAGCATGCTTACTGAGTCTGTGAGCAGCCAATACAACATGGCTGGAGTAAGGACAGAAGACTCTGTTAGGGATCATGAAGATGGGATGGAGACAGATGCCACACCAATGGTTGCTGGACAATTTGAGACTGCAGATACTGATCACTGAAGATTACTTATGCTGAGAATAGATTCCACATATAACTGAAGGAGGAAACTTTCTATCTTTCTTTAGTGGAGAGGCAGAGAAGAAACATCTTTTTCCCCTCTGCAAAAATGACCTAAACCAATTCTTTCTTCAGACAGACTTATACTGAGGCTACATGAATCACCACCAGCAGAAGCTTACACTCTTTATTAACAGGAATGGCTGAATTCATCCAAGAGGATATTTGTGTCTTGTTGACTCAAGAATCCCGTTCCCAGCTGCAGTCATCTAGGCCTGTAAATCCTCCTCTTACAGTATTTGTGTTCCATAGAGCAGGAGGCCCACATGGTGCAGGGGTTTGGATAAGAATAGGAGGTGGGATGATGTACAACCATATACGCATAAACATATATACATCTATACTCATGTATATGCATGTACACAAACATGTGTTTGCATATGTGTGTAACAGCACTTGTTCCTAGAGAAGTGGAGAGTAAGAGATCTCAGAGGCTGGACTCTGCTCTTTTGTACTCTGAATCAATCAGGTAAATGCCCATGGGGAATATCAAAGCCTGATTATCTTACTCCTACATCTATGAGCAGCCTAATTAACTATTCTACCATGTTCCACCAACCTTCATTAACATAATCTGGCAGTTTCTGACATTTTTTTCTATTTTCACAGTTCACTTTAGTCTGAAAAATAAATTTTATAATTCTAGTCTGTTGTTACAAATTGGTTTCAAAAGTTTTCCCCCTTAGATTCCTCTGAATATTTAGAGAGTCTGGGGTACATTCCTTAAAAAACTGCAGATGAGAATCCCTTTTTCTTTCTTACAGCTAGATAAATGAAATTAGGTTTTATATGGTAAAAATAAAAAAAAAGAATGTATGTGTAGAACTCACATAAGATTGCATGCCATTGGGGGCAGAGCCAAGATGGCAGAGTAGAAGGATGCATGTTTACAAGCTCCGAAACCACAGCCCATAGAATTAATATAAAAAGAGACCCCCATAACTTCTGGATCACTGAAAGGTGTACAGAAACAGAGTGGAAGAGATTTCCGTTCCAGAGAGCCCTGGAGAGCCGTCCCCAGGGTCCGTCGCACCCTGGAAAGGGGACCCCACCCCAGCGCTGCCCTGGCCACGGCCCCATAGAAGCTGACCCGAGCAGGCTTCAGGGACGGAAGCTCCGGCAGCAGGAAAGTCCCTCCGCCCACAGAAGCTACAGGTCAGTGAGAGAGACGCCTGGGCTGGAGGAGGGGAGTGGAGTGTCTCCGTGACTCGGGCCCCCTCGGGAGGAAGCAGCGGCGGTGGCAGAGGCGGGGGCGGCGGAGGAGGGAGCGGGCGAAGGGGTGGCGGCTGCAGCCCGGGACTCCCCCAGCAGCTGAGGCCCGGGACTCCCCCAGCAGCAGGCAGGATCTTCATTACTGAAAGTCTCTGCATAAACAACCTGAAGGAGCTGAGCCTGGGAGGCAGCCCCCCCCCCCCAACCCGCTCCATTCCTGAAGGTCTCTGCATAAAGCCCCTGAGGGAGCTGAGCCTGGGAGGCGGCCCTGCCCCCACCCCAGCACCAGAACTAAAGCTCACAGTGATTAGCAGCCGGGCAGGCTGCACGGAAAGCCCATTTGAATCTCAGACCCCAAGCACTAGCTGGGCGGATCTAGGCGGGGGTGGACAGGAATCTCAGAAGTCAAGTAACTGGCTGGGAAAATGCCTAGAAAAGGGAAGAAAAATAAGACTATAGAGAGTTTTTTCCAACAAATGCAAATGATCCCGACTTTTGGATCTGACGAGGAAGAGGACATATTCTTGCCATCAGAGAAAGATGTGCAGGGCGGGGCCTTGGTACCCCAGACATCCCAGGGGGATGTCGGGTGGGCTCAGGCCTTGGAAGAGCTCAAAAAAGATTTTGAAAAGTAGTTAGACAGGTGGAGGAAAAACTGGGAAGAGAAATGAGAGAGATACAAGAAAAGTATGAAAAAACGGGTCAATACCTTGGTAAAGGAGACCCAAAAAAATGCTGAAGAAAATAACACCTTGAAGAATAGGCTCACTCAATTGGCAAAAGAGGTTCAAAAAGCCAATGAGGAGAAGAATGCTTTCAAAAGCAGAATTAGCCAAATGGAAAAAGAGGTTCAAAAGCTCACTGAAGAGAATAGTTCTCTCAAAATTAGAATGGAACAGATGGAGTCTAATGACTTTACGAGAAATCAAGAAATCACCAAACAAAACCAAAAGAATGAAAAAATGGAAGAGAATGTGAAATATCTCATGGGAAAAACAACTGACCTGGAAAATAGATCCAGGAGAGACAATTTAAAAATTATGGGACTACCTGAAAGTCATGATCAAAAAAAGAGCCTAGATATCATCTTCCATGAAATTATCGAGGAAAACTGCCCTGACATTCTACAACCAGAGGGCAAAATAAGTATTGAAAGAATCCATCAATCACCACCTGAAAGAGATCCAAAAAGAGAAACTCCTAGGAACATTGTGGACAAATTCCAGAACTCCCAGCTCAAGGAGAAAATATTACAAGCAGCTAGAAAGAAACAATTCTTGTATTGTGGAAATAAAATCGGGATAACTCAAGATCTAGCAGCTTCTACATTAAGGGATCGAAGGGCGTGGAATAGGATATTCCAGAAGTCAAAGGAACTAGGACTCAAACCAAGAATCACCTACCCAGCTAAACTGAGTATAATACTTCAAGGGAAAATATGGTCTTTCAATGAAACAGAGGACTTTCAATCATTCTTGATGAAAAGACCAGAGCTGAAAAGAAAATTTGACTTTCAGACACAAGAATGAGAAGAAGCATGAAAAAGTAAACAGCAAAGAGAAGTCTTAAGGGACATACCAGAAGTGAACTGTTTACATTCCTACATGGAAAGACAGTATTTGTAACTCTTAAGACTTTTCAGTATCTAGGTAGTTGGTGGGACCACACACACACATGTACACACATGCACGCACACACACATACACACATGCACACACATACAGAGACAGAGAGCACAGAGTGAAATGAATAGGATGGGACCATATCTTAAAAGAAATTAAGGTAAATGGTGAGAGAGAAATGTACTGGGAGGAAAGAGGGTGAAATGGAATGGGGTAATTATATGTCATTTAAGAGATAAGTAGGAGACTTTTTAGTGGAGGGAAAAAGAGGAGAGCTGAGAAAAAAAAAAAAACAACAAGAAGTTTACCCTCATCACCTTTGACTAAAGGAAGGAATAAAATGCACACTCATTTTGGTATGAAAAAATGCACACTCATTTTGGTATGAAAACCTATCTTACAGTATAGGAAAGTGGGGGAGAAGGAGATAAGCAAGGGGGGGCATGATGGAAGGGAGGGCAAAGGGAGGAGGGAGCAATTTGAAGTCAACACTCTTGCGGAGGGACAGGATCAAAAGACAGAAGAGAAACAATGAGGGGCAGGGTAGGATGGAGGGTAATTCAGTTAGTCTTATACAACACGACTATCAGGAAAGTCATTTGCAAAATTACGCAGATATGGCCTATATTGAATTGCCTGCCTTCCCAAAGGGAATGGGTGGGGAGGGAGGGATGGGGAGAAATTGGAACTCAAAATTTTAGGAACAACTGTTTAGTATTGTTGTTGCTACTAGGAAAGAAGACATACAGTTAATGAGGAATAGAAAGTCATCTGGCCCTACAGGAGAAAAGAGAAGATGGAGACAAGAGAAGGGAGGGATGACAGAAGAGAGGGCAGATTGGAGATAGGGAAAATTAGATTGCTTAGGGTATTGGGCTGGGGGGAGGAGATAAAAGGGGAGGAAATTTGCAACCCAAAATTTTGTGAAAATGAATGTAAAAAGTTAAATAAAAAAAAAAGATTGCATGCCATTTCTGGGAGGAAGCGAGGGGAGAGAGAGGGAGGGAGTGGGAGAAAAATCTAAGACTTATGGAAGTGACTGTACAAAACCAAAAACAAATTTAAAAATAAGTAAATAAGGGGATAAAGTTAGATAGGCTAAGAAAGTGAAACCCTTTGGAAATGAGGGGGATTGAAAGCCATCTCTGTGGAGCAGTGGATCAAAACTATTATGTCTCACCTCAATTCAAGACTAACTGCTATTGTAATGTATCAAAAATGAGTCTCATCAAACTAAGAACATGTAAGAATATGGATGACTTTCATTTCTGTGCTGAAAGGGAGTGGGGCATTGTTTTTAGTGAAACAGAAAATATAGAGATGGGAGAAAATCACCTTGTTCATCTTGGCGGAAGCCAAACTTAGTACCTGTATCAGACAGAGGCATAATTACTCTTGCCAATCCAATACATCCAAATTCTCTTTACCTGGTACTGTTATATAGGCAGGTATACATCACAGAGGATACAGCAATGAACCTGGATTCAAGACTAACTTGTCTTTAGTAGTTCATTTGGATATTTACAATAGTCAAAATGACTCGGTTCCACCAAGTTATTCTTTTTTTAAAAAATTATTTATTTTTAATTCCCACAAGATTTTGAGTTCCAAATTTTCTCCCCATCTCTCTCCTCCCACCCAAGACATCATACATTGTTTACCCCTTCTGCCCAATCTGCCCTACTTTTCATCACACCCCCTCCCTTCCCTTCCCCCAATTCCTATGCTCAATTGCCTATATTTCTTATTTCCCAGTTGCATGTAAAAAACAATTTTTAACATTCATTTTTTAAAACTTTTAGTTCCAGCTTCTTTCCCTTCCTTCCACCCCACCCCCATTCCCAACGAGGAGGCAAACAATTCAGTATAGGTTATACATGTGTAGCTATGCATACGACTTCCATAAAAGTCATGTTGTGAAAGACTAACTATATTTCCCTCCATCCTGTCCTGTCCACCATTAATTCTGTTCTCTCTTTTGACCTTGCTCCTCTCCAAAGTGTTTACTTCTAATAACCCCCTCCTCCAAATTTGCCCTGCCTTCCATCATTCCCCCCACATCCCACTTATCCCCTTCTCCCCTGCTTTCCTGTAGTGTAAAATAGATTTTCATACCAAATTGAATGTGTATGTTATTCCCTCCTTAAATCAGAAGCTTCACTTTTTCCCTCTCACCTTCCTCCTTTTCCCCTCCATTGAAAAAGCTTTTTGTTGCCTCTTTTATGAGAGATAATTTGCGCTATTCCATTTCTCTCTTTCTTTTCACAATATATTCCACTCTCATCCCTTAATTTTATTTTTGAGATATAATCCCGTCCTATTCAAGTCAACCTGTACCCTCTGTCTGTATGTATATAATCCCTCCAACTATACAAATACTAAGAAAAGTCTCAACAGTTACAAATATTATCTTTCCCTGTAGGAATGTAAGCAGTTCAACTTTAGTAAGTCTCTTATGATTTCTCTTTGCTGTTTGCCTTTTCATGCTTCTCTTGATTCTTATGTTTGAAAGTCAAATTTTTTATTCATCTCTGGTCTTTTCCTCAAGAATGCTTGAAAGTCCTCTATTTCATTGAATGACCATTTTTGCCCTGAAGCATTTTACTCAATTTTGCTGGGTAAGTGATTCTTGGTTTTAATCCTTTGGCTTCTGGAATGTATTCCCAGCCCTTCAATCCCTTAATGTAGAAGCTGCTAGATCTTGTGTTATCCTGATTGTGTTTTTACAATGCTGGAATTATTTCTTTCTGGCTGCTTGCAATATTTTCTCCTTGACTTGGGAACTCTGGAATTTGCCTATAATATTCCTAGGAGTTTTTCTTTTCAGATATCTTTCAGTGGATTCTTTGAATATTTTTTGCCCTCTGGTTCTAGAATATCAGGGAAGTTTTCCTTGATAATTTCATGAAAGATGATGTCCAGGATCTATTTTTTTTTACCATCACTTTCAGGGAGCCCCATACCTTTTAAATTGCCTTTCCTGGATCTATTTTCCAGGTCAGTTGTTTTTTCAATGAGATATTTCACATTATCTGCTGTTTTTTCATTCCTTTCATTTTATTTTCTAATTTCTTATTTTTCATAAAGTCATCAGCTTCCATTTGCTCCATTCTAATCTTTAAGAAATTATTTTCTTCAGTGAGCTTTTGAATCTCCTTTTTTTCATCTGGCCAATTTTGGTTTTTAGGGTATCCTTCTCCTCATTGGCGTTTTGAATTTCTTTGCCATTTGGGTTAGTCGATTTTTTTAAGTGCTATTTTCTTCAGGAATTTTTCTCAGTCTCCTTCGGCAAGCAGTTGACTTGTTGTTCATGATTTTCTTGCATCGCTCTCATTTTTCTTCCCAATTTTTGCTCTACTTCTTTTACTTCATTTTCAAAATCCTTTTCTGAGCTCTTCTATTGCCTGAGACCAATTCATATTTTTCTTGAAGGCTTTTGATGAAGGAGTTTTGACTTTGTTCTCTGCTGTTTGCATGCTTTGGTCCTCCTTGTCACCAAAGGAAGATTCTATAGTTTGATTCTTTTTCCAGTTTTTGCTCATTTCCCACCCATTTACTTGAATTTTCAGGTCTTTTGGAAGGTAGTTCTCTGCTTATAGTGGGGGTGGCAGGGTGTAGTGCCTGTAGCTCGATCCTCCCCACAATCTGTGGGCCTAGAGCTCCAGAAACAGAGGGTGTGGCTTCCCCTGCATCTGTTGTGGCTGCTGCAGGTTCCTCCACTCCTTCTCCCTCAGTCACCCTGGGACTAGGGCCAAACCATTCCACTGTCTCACACTGGTCCCACAGGTTTTTTTCCACTGCCTTTCTAATTTGTCCTTGGCTTTTGGGGGTCCTGAAATCTGGAAACTGCCAGATGTGAGAGAGATTCAGTCTCTCCAAGGCCTGCTCATGTCCTGTTTGTGCCAGCATGACCCAAGGTGAACTGAGCCCTGCTCCCACTGTGGTGTGATAGACACTTTCCAGCTATGTTCCAAGCTATCTTGGGCTACATATTTGCTTCACTACATCTATCTGTGGGTTCCTCAGCTTCAGAGTTTGTTTAGAGCCATTATTACAGGTATTTGTCTGGACTTGGCAGAAGCACTCTAGAAAGTATGTGCTGTTACTCCACAATCTTGGCTCCACCTCAAAGGTATTCTTAAAACATCATTATTATTACTGTATACAGTGTTTTCTTGGTTCTATTCATTTCCCTCCTCATGATTTCCTGTCTTTCTATTTTGTATGGAGGGTTTCCAAAAGCCACCAGAAGGTTTTTATATTTGAAAGTCATTGGAGCCTATTGAATACAGGTCAGATTTTAGTGCAATCATTTGGATAGCTGAATGGAACATTTAGCACAGTGAACATGCTAGGCACTAAATAAACATTTATTGGATTTAGATCAACTGGAACAGGGAGAAATATGAAAGAAGAAGAGAAGTGATGAACTTCAACAGTGTGGTGGCAGTCAGAGGAGAGAAGGGAGTGAATAAAAGAAATGTTGCCTTGGCAAGTAGATATCAATCAGAGAGAATGCCAAGTCAAGTACAATGCCTAGTTTGCAAGTTCAGATGGCTGGGAAGATGGTGGTTCCATCTACTATCAGAGTAAATTTAGACAACTTAGAGGATTTGGGGGAAAAAACAATGATTCAGTTCTCGACATGTTAAATTTGAGATGTTTATGGGACATGCATTTCCCTTTGTCCAATAGGCAACTGGAAATACAAGACTGAAGGACAGTGGAAGTAAGAGTTAGGTAAGTTGACCTAAGAATTAACAGGCAAAACCTTCACTAAAAGCTAGTAAGGTAGACTGAGAAGGAGCAGTTAGAGAGGTACCAGGAACACCATTGGAGGATAGTATCATGAAAACCCAAAGGGATGAAAGTATAGAGGAGAAGAGGGCGATTGACAATGTCAGAGGCTATACAGAGATCAAGAAGGATGAATATTCAGAAATTGTCATCTGTTCTTGATAGTTCTGAGGTTATAGATATGCTGCATTTGAACTTTGCCATTGTTATCCTTTCCTTCACAGGATTCAGCTGTGTGTTTCCTTTCCTTAGTTCATGTAACTAGCCCATGATTATTTCCACTAAATCACAGTTTTTCATTTGTTTTTCTTTCTCAATCATGTGTAAACTAAATGTTTAACATTCCATGTTTAAAATGGAGTTTCAAATTCTCTCCCCTCCAACACCTCCCACTCTTTGAGAAGGCAAGAATTTTATATAGATTATATATGTGCAATAATGCAAAACATTTCCATGTTAGTCATATTGCAATAGAAAATACCAAGCAAAAAAAACTACCACAAAAAATGGGAAAGTTGTTGTTGCTGTTTCTAAATGTACTTCAGTCCGCATTCAGATGTCATCAGTTATTTCTTTGTGCATGATGAATAGCACTTTTCATCATAACTCCTTTGAAATTGCCTCTTGCTATTGAGTCGCTAAGCATAGCTAATCATACAGAGTTGAAAAAAGTCCCATTTTTAAGCCACAGAAACTCATAAAGATTGTCAACTTATAACAAAGAGAAGTGGTCATCTGCACAGGAAGAAACTGAGAGCTGTCCTTAGGAAATAATGTATTCTTAATGTGCTAAAAACTTATGCTTGCAATATTCCCATGGGTTAGAGAAGAAGAGTTCTTATTTTCGTTTGGCAAATGAAGAAACTGAGGCCCAGTGAGAAAAAGCAATATTAGTGACAATTCTCGGAGTACAACATGGGCCATTCCATAGGGAGAGTTATGAGAGTATATTATTGGAGACCTAGTTTCTTTTTCTTCCCAAGACTCTGAGCAACATCATGGTCCACAAATGTAAATCTTCCTTAGAGCTGCCTTCATATCTTTGTTCCTCATACTATAGACAATGGGGTTCAGAGCTGGGGTGAGGATGGCGTAAAATACAGCAGCTAGGCGCCCTTGAAGTGGGGAGTAGCCATTAGCAGGCCTCATGTAGGCTGAACTACCTGTTCCATAAAAGAGGATTACTGTGATGAGGTGGGAAGAACAGGTGGAAAAGGCCTTCTGGCGACCTTGTGTTGACTTGATGCGGAACACGGTGGTGACAATCTGGATGTAGGAGAGGACAGTAAGTACAAAGCAGCTCATTATCACACAGCCACCAACCACAAAGCCAGCTGCCTCATGTTTGTGGGGTTCAGTGCATGATAATTGGAAGAGTGGTGGGATATCACAAAAGAAATGTTCCACCATGCGGCCACAGAAAGATAGGGTGAAGGTATTGACTGTGTGGAAAGAGGAGTAGAGGAGCCCACTCATCCAGGCCACACCTACCAGAGCACAGCAAAATTGTTGGGTCATAGTGGACCCATAGGTCAAGGGCTGGTATATGGCCAGACAACGGTCATAGGCCATGGAGGTGATGAGAAAGCACTCAGTAGATGCACAGAGGATAAAAACAAAAAGTTGAGCTGCACATGCTGGGAGAGAGATGAATTTTGAGCCAGTCAGGGCAGCAAAGAGGGCCTGGGGCAGTATGGTGGAGGTGGAACACAAGTCAGTGAATGATAGATGCTTGAGAAAAAAGTACATGGGTGTTTGTAGATGAGAATCCAGAGTCACTGCTGTGATGATGGAGATATTTCCAAGCAGAGAGAATATGTAGACAAAAAGGAAGATAGCAGCACTAATAGTCTGCATTTCAGGAATGACTGAGAAGCCCTGGAGAATGAATCCAGGAATCCTAGTGCTATTGATCATTTTCTGTCCTCTGAGAAGTTCAGTTGCCATCGCAGATCTACTGGAATAGGTGCATTAGAAGACTTCTGGCAAAGAAATGAAGACCCAGAAACAACATCAGAAAATATTTGTTGCTGGAAGGTTTTTTTTCTTTTTAAAATTTTCCCCTTGCCTTTAAACAGAGTCCTTCCTACAATGTAACTTATCAGAACTTGTGAAGAGCTTAGGGGTACATGATATTACTTATCTTTCTGCACATGGTAGGCTTCTGCAACAAATAGTCATCTTGTTGGATTCCATAAGTGGTGAAAGGTAGCATATTTCACTTTACAGAATTGTGTCATGCTTCATAATTTTTCCTTATATCTAGCCAAAATCCTTCCATCTATAAATGTGTGTCTAACTATGTTTATGGGACCATACAAAAGCCATATGAAGTAGCATGGGACAGTAGAAAGAGCATTATATTTGGAATTAGAAGACCTTAGTTTACATCTTGTCTTCTCCTCTCATGTTGACTTGGGCCGTCACTTCATCTCTTGTGGAATCAGTTTTGTTATTCGTAGAAGAAAGTGACCTGGCACAAACTAACCCAATGAAACAAGGATTAGAAGAGAAGCAGAAAACTGGGAAAGAATTTTTGCAACTAGTAGCTTTGACAAAGGCCTCATTTCTAAAATATATACAGAACTGAGTCAAATGTAGAAGAATACAAGTCATTCCCCAATTGATAAATGGTCAAAGGAATATGAACAGGCAGTTTTCAGAAGAAGAAATTAAAGCTCTCTATAGTCATATGAAAAAATACTCTAAAACACTGTTAGAGAGATTCCATCAAAACAGCTCTGAGGTAACACATCACAAAAGAGGAAGATGATAAATGTTGAAGAATATGTGGTAGAGTTGGAAGACTAATTCATTGGTGGTGGAGCTGCAAGCTGATCCAATCATCCTGGAGAGCAATTTGGAACTATGCCCAAAAGACTGAAAATATGTGCATACCCTTTGACCCAGCAATATCGCTTCTAGGATGGTATCCCAAAGAGATCATAACAAATGGAAAGGGTCCCACATGTACAAAAATGTTTATAGCAGTTCTCTTTATGGTGGCCGTGAACTGGAAATCAAGGGGGTGCCCATGAATTGAGGAAAGGCTGAACAAGTTGTGGTATATTAATGTAATGAAATATTATTGTACTATAAGAAATGATGAACAGGAAGACTTCAGAGAGGTCTGGAAGGACTTATGTGAACTGATGCTGAGTGAAAGGAGCAAAACCAGGAGAACTTTGTACATAGCAACAATCACAGCATGAGAGAAATTTTTCTTGTAGACTTAGCCCACCACAGCAATGGAAGGATCTAAAAATTTTCCAAAAGACTCTTGAGGCAAATGCCTTCCACATACAGAGAAAGAACTATGGAATTGCATCGCAGAATGAAGGAGACCGTTTTCTCTTGTATTTTGTTGTTTTGGGTTTCTCCCATTCATCTTAATTCTTTTATGCAACATGATGAAGGTGGAAATGTATTTAATAAGAATGTATTATAGAACCTATATAAGATTGTACACAATTTCAGGGAGGGAAGGGGGAGGGAGAGGTTAAGGAGGTGAAGAGAGGGAGAAAAATCTAAGATATATGGAAGTGATTGTAGAAAACTGAAAACAAATAAATTCACTAATTAGAAAAGAAAGTGATCTGACTAAAGAATCTAATTAATAATATTAATCTCTTGCCAAATCTATATCCTATAATCTTTCTTCTGCATGACAGTTCTCTGAATGTTTGAAGACAGATGTATTTGTGTTTGTCCTTTATTTTCCAAGAGGACCATGACATCCTAGAAACGATGGCATGACTTGTACTTCGTTTTGAGTAAGGGTTGGCTGTGCAAGGTCACCATCACTTTCTCCTTCTAAACCATCAGGATTCAGTGACCAGATATTCATCAAGTTGACTGGAGGTGGCCCAGGATGCAGTGGGTGACCCTAACCTTTTAGACTAAGGCCTTTTCAGGTGCTCACTTAAAGTGAGGTGATGCCCATTTAGTGAATAGGCCTCTTTTAAGAACTATTCAAGGTATGGCCCATTTAAATAAAGAAGAAAAATAAATAAATAATTGGATCAAGGCAGAAGGGCAGGAGTGGGGGTTGTTGTTTCAAAGACAAGTAGTTACTATTCACATTTATTCTAAGCCAAGAGTGTCCAAAAATAGCCATTAAGTGGAGTTTAGGCAGAGACCCATTATTGGTCAATCTATGGGCTTCAGAGGGCACTGGATTTAATTAAGAAAAGAAAGTGAAGGAGAAAAAGATAGAAAAAAAGAAAGAAAGAAAGCTAGAAAGGCAAAAAAGAAAAAGATAGAAAAGAAAGACATCTAGCCAGCAAACCCCAAGTTACCTGGGCATACTCTGGCCATCAAAATTTATCTTCTTTTGGAGAGGTGAAGGAAGGAGAGAGGCAGAGGTTGAAAGCAAGGATGAGTTGAGTTACCCAGCCAGTGGTGTCCCCATTCAGACAGCTCTGTAGACAGTTATTTCTTCCCCAATGGCATCTCTTTGATATGCTAAAAATAAAACTCATTGTTCCATTAACCAATTTTCAACAAGAAGATTTCTGGACCTCTCAGTCACATTGTCACACTGCTCTGAATGTTGACAATGTAATTCCTAGAATACTGTGCTCAGGATGGAAGATGATGCATTTTTGATGTGGTTTGAGCACTACACTCTAAAGAAAGAGGAAAAGAGTATGCTTATTTAGAAGACAAAAAGAGCAGGATTATTGACCATAGTTCATTCATTAGGCAAGTAAATCTACTGTCACCTCCATGTGTCACCTCCAGCAGAACTTTCATTTCTTTGTTGACACTGTTACCTGTGTCTAGAATATTTGCCTTCCCCTTATTTATGCATTGCTTTTTCAATCACTCTTTATAGTCCAACTCAAACATCATAATCTCTAGAATTCCCCTGCTTTGTAATGTTTGCCTTTCCTTTCATGTTTTATCACTTCTCTGATGAAATCGTTTTCCTCTCCCATAATTGCTTTGGATTCTGGACTTCACCACATGCTTCAGCTGCCTCCTCAGGCTTGAAGGTCCCCCTTTCTCTTTGGTTTGGTTATCCTGGAACATTCCTCCACTCCTGCACCTCTTTTGCCCATTGCTGAGTTCTTCCTGGAACAGCCATTTTGAGGGCAGTTATTACTCAATCCTCTCCTGACCCTCCTTCTGACACTCCAAACACTGATACTGTCCCTTGTGTTGTACCTTCCCCCACTTCCCAGCTACCTCCCCCCTCTCACAACTGGAATGTATAATTTGTGGGAGTAGGCCCTGACTTGTTCTTGTAAATACAAGAGAACAAATGTTGTTTGATATTCACCATAGTGCCTGGCACACAGTAAGTTCTTAATAAACGTTTATTGGCTTGCCCACTTACAATAGCATGGTTTCTATTCATACAATGAGTTACAGTTCACAAAGCAACTTACACCTTGTGTCACTTCATTATGAATACATGTACCAAGCTATGAATTTGTCTTATCCCTTCTCCATCTACTCCTTCCCTGCTTCTTACAAATATATTCAGGTAGTAGTAGTAGTAGTAGTAGTAGTAGTAGTAGTAGTAGTAGTAGTAGTAGTAGTAGTAGTAGTGATGATGATGATAACTAATATTTATAGAGATTTATGCCTTACAGATTTTTTACATAGGTGATTACCATTGTTACAAACACCCTGTGAGATACATACTGCTCTTCTTCCCATTTTACAGATAAGGAAACTGGAGTTATAAGAGGTTAAATGACTTTCCATGAGTTACACAGTCAATAAATGATTATAACTCAGGCTTTTGTTAATTAAAATACAGCACTGTATTCATTTAATCACCTTGATTACCCATTTCCATCGTATTAAAAGAAACAACGAAATCTGTCTCTTGTCCTTGCCACCTATTTAAGTTACTTTCCTGTATCTTTTTTTCCCTTTACTGTCAAATCTCTAGAAAGAACTGTCTTTGCTAACCCTGGTAGCTGTGGCCATAATACTTAATTGTCCTTACTTTTCTCTTCAGTCTGAAATGCCTGGGGTGCACACTCCCACAAATACTTAAGGGAAGAGTGGTCCTAAACTTACTGAATATTGGTATTGAAGTAATGTGTAGGACATTTATAACAAAAAGGGAAACCCACAACTCCTTGTACATCATGACTTAGAAATTAGTTCTTTCTTTGTAGAGTCATTGTACATCACCCCTAAATTAATGTACTGGTAAGCACCCCAACATACACAGGGGGGCCTGTTATCACAGATTCTTACATCTGCATTCATAAAAAGAAAGCAATTTTCAAGGGGTTAACAATCACTTTAATCAAGTACATGTATCATTCATTGAACCAAGCACATGTATCATTCACTTAGTTCAGGGGAGTCAGAACCCAACCTTCAAAGAAAATAGAGAGAAATCCAAGATCAACAGACAAGGATCCATCTGACTGAATTCAACAGACAGGTCCAACTGTCTGACTATAGTTACCAGAGAGGGAAGCCATGGGGGCTCCTTTAGCAGTTTTCCCGAGTACTCATCTGGCCAAACCAACACTTCCAGTCAGTAAGCTCCAAAGTAAAACCTCAACTGAGAATATTGATGCTTTTTTTAGAATCAGAGGGAATCACAACCCTTGAGAACCAGTTCCTCATTACAAAAGGCTTGGGCCTTCCCATAAATCTTCCCTAATCAAACTCCCCCTTAATGGGCATGCCCTTTAATGGGTGGGGAATATCTTTAATCACATTAAAATAATTAGCAATATATATATATATAGATAATATTTAATATAAATTCTAGACTTTAATAAGGGCCAAAGTTTAAATTAAGAAGAGCTTGGACCTAATAGTCTCCTTTGTTTAGAGGATGCCTTTTGTCAAGCAAATTGGACTTCCTTACCAGACCCTTCTTCTAGCATCTTAGTGATAAGAGAAAAACACCGATACCTTGGGTTGTAACTTCAGCTTTGTCAACTCTGTTAAGATACCACTAGGACAGGATCTGTTATCTGGGTGATGGGACTTTGTTTTTTCCTTATCTTAAATCACAAAGGCATGCTACGAAAGGAAGATGCCTATAGCCTGGGATCATTAAACCCAGTTGTCACCACTTTGTTTATCTAAGAGAACTCCTTCCTCCTGGAAAAATGTACTTAAGACAGTCAATTTCTGCACTAAGTCAGCCAGTTCTGATCCTGGCTCCATAGCGCTATGTAACCGTTATCTTTATTGGGAATTGTTTAATTAATTAATTCATAAAATGTATGCAGTTAGCCTGTTGCCTTTTCTCTAACCAAGTTTTCAGGTTAACTATATATATATATATATATATATATATATATATATATATGTGTGTGTATGTATGTATGTATGTATATACTGTTTCTAGTTAAAAAAATTCTTGTATCTGTACTTTACTCCTTGTAAGGACTCTTGACTGATAAAGGCAAGATTTAGTCGGAGGCACTTGATTATAGTAAAATAGAAAACAGCAAATGATCCTATTTTGTTTGTCATCACAAGTAAAAAGGACAACGCTGATGATAACAAACATTTCTATAGGGCTTACTATGCACCAGGGAAACTAAGGTAAATAGAAGTTAATTGATTTGCCCACAGTCATGTAGCTAGTATTAGAGGCCAGATTTGAACTCAGATCTCCTTGACTCTAAGTTCTGTGCTGTGAAAATTCACATTTCTTGATATTTCTTTCTTTCTCATATGATTACTGTGTCCACATATGTCCTTTGATGTATGTATCTGCTCATGGTTGGATGTGTGGTCTCATAGGGGTCCAGTAGCATTGTTAATATGGCGGATGTGTGTGTTGGGCAAGGGGTTTGGGGTGGGGTTTTCAGGGTTGGAGGAGAAAGTCCTTAACAAAGAACTCGATACTGAACTCAAATTCAACTTGCTGAATGTGCCCAGTCATTTAAAATCTCTAAAAATCTGTTTGCCAAGTCAATTGCCTGTTCTCCTATTGACTCAGATAGGTTCACATTTCATAAAAGGACCACAAGATGCAGACACATTTTGTTTACACTTTCAGGTATCATCGTACACAACTATATACTTTTATTGCATTGGCTGAGCTTGGGTGGAGGTGGGGCTGAGGAGGGGACTATGCCCTTCTTCATCACTTCATGAAACTTTCCTTGATCCTGCTTGTTATTAATGATCTTTCTCTTCAAATTTTCTTGTACTAAGCAATTAACACAACTTCAATACTGTATGCCAGGCATTAATTAATACTATATGCCAGGCATACAAAGAAAAAGGAAGAAGAGTCTCTGCCCTTAAGTTCTAATGAATCTTTGTACATACCATATCCCTTTCTTGAGGGCACAGATTTTATTTTTCATTTCCATCCATAGTGCACAACTCAGTGTCCAGCATATATTTAGTATATTTGTATATGTGTGTATAATCACATTTGTGTGGTTTTTTTTGGCAATGTATGGCTGCGGGAATTAGAGTATAAGGAAAGCCAAATCTACAGTTCCAATTGTGGCCCTGGAAAAGACTATTTAGTGTCCCTTGGACAGCAAGGAAATCAAATCAGTCAATACTTAAAGAAATTAATTCAGACTATTAATTGGAAGGACAAACACTGGAGCTTAAATACTTTGGCCACATAATGAGAAGATAGTACTTATTGGAAAACACCCTGATGTAGGGAAAGTTTGAAGGCAAAAGGAAAAGGGAATGGGAATAGATGGATGAGATAGACAGAAGTATCTTTGAAGGAAGAGCTTGGGCAGGCTTCAAGAGATAGTGAAGGCTAGAAGGTGTGTGTTCAATGATGCGCAATGATGCATAGAATAATGAAGAACTGGACATGACTGAGTGAACAATATCTGTGTAACACACATGTGCGTATGTATATTTGCATATACACACATATATAACTATATGGAAATGTAACTAGGATTGTGTATATACACATACATGTATAGATATACATACATGGGGACTTATGTGTCTATGTCTTTTATTATGTGTATATGTATGTTTGTATTTATGTGTTTTGCATTATGGGTGCATGTATAAAGTTCAACTGAATTCACTATAATGTAAGTTTCTTGAGGATATTGAGAATCTCTTTCCTAAATTTTTACTCTTCTCTAGTATCTAGGTCAGGGATGCATACAATAGATATTTAATAAAAATTGTTAGTTTTATTGGAAAATCCCTCACTTATGAATAATACATTTTATTTTTAGGCTGCTTGAATGCATTCTTTCTTATATAGGGTTAAAAACTATCTTAAAACTTCCACCACTTTCTCCACCTCTAATCCATCTAGCATTCTGCCACTCACAAAGCTTTTGAAATCTCAGCCATCATCACCCTCATACAACAACAACAGTTTGAGAGAAATCCAGATAGATGTCTGGGCCACAGAACTAGAGAACTGCATCTAAATTGAAATCAGTCCATTAAACACTATTCTGCTCATTCTGAATCCAATTGAATGTATCGTCATGTAACTTAGCATCTCCAAATCTTCTCAATGAGGATCTCTCTGGTGAAGTTCTCTATTAAATTCCTTAATGAAACCCAGATATTCAGTGTCGTTGGTTTTACTCTAAAGACTACAGTAAGATCTGGAACTAACCTTGGAGATGATCTCTTCCTGGAATCTTAATCCTTTTATATCACTGACCCCCTTTCCAGTATGGTAAAACCAATAAAGGCTTCAAAATGAAATTTTAAATGAATGTAAAATATTTGGTATGAAACCAACTATAAATATATGTTTCTATATAATTATATAAATATGAAAATAAATACAAAATTTTATTAAATCAATATAGGATGTGAGTATATGTATATCATCAGCTATTGCCAATGTGGGTATTTCTTCTTGCTGGACTTTGTAGATTTGTGTTGAAGCATTTTTGGTTTAATTTCATTTGAGTAAGGAGAGGGACAAATTAATAAAAATGCTTTTTTTTTAATGAAAGAGAAAGCAAAGACCTGTAAGAGGCAGAGGTGAAGGAGTTTCTTTTATGTGGGGGATTGTCAGTGAAAAGGAAGGGGAAATCCTGAGTTTGAGGAAACAGGAACTTGGCCAGATTGATACAAAATAGAGTGCACAAAGGGAAAAGACACAAGTAAAAAGTTGATAACGTACTTGGTCCAGCTGTTAATACTACACTCCACCGTGTCTTGTGTGTATACACTATAATAGACAGTGATCACGGTGAATAAGGGTGAAGAAGAGGAGAGATAAAGGCAAAAAGAGGGAAAAGTAGAGGAAAGATGAGGAGTAGAGAGAAGGGGAGAGAAGATATGGGAAATGGAGAGGAGAGAAAAGGAAAGGAGATATGAAGGAAAAGGTTAAGAGAAGAGAGGAGAGCAAGGAGAAGGAAAAAAGGCAGAGGAAAGGAGTATGGTGGAAGGATGATGAGAGCAAGATGGGTAAGGGCAAGGGAGACAGAAAGGAGGAAAAGGTGACAAGCGATGTCAAAAAGACAGCTTCTACATCTTGCTTTGGGCCAAACAAATTATGTGACTCAAAAAAAGTGCCTTTTTTGGGGGGAGATGCTGCGTTTAGTTCACTGATAATGTACCCCAAATTGTTTTCTGAGGTTCTTCCTCTTCTGCGAGGCTAGTGGCAATGAAAGCAACTAGGGCACCCCTAAACAAGTGATTTGAGACAGAAACTAGAACTGATTGGAAAAAAGAGTCAATGTAACATGATTTTTCTGCAGTTTACATCCATCTACCAAGGAAGTCACACCATGATTGATTTACCTTCTTGAATTGCAGACAGCATCTAGCTCTGTTTAGTACACAGAACAGAGTGCTGGAGCTGGAGTAAGGAAGATCTGAGTTCAATTCCAGTCTCAGACATAAACTGGCTCTGTGCAATTCATTTCACTTCTCTCTGCCTCAGTTTCTTCATCTGTAAAACTGAGATGCAATAGTACTTACCCTCCAGGATTGTTTTGAGGATGAAATCGGGCAATATTTATAAAACACTTTACAAACTTCAAAGTACTATGTAGATAATAATTATTTAATACTTAATTATTTATATAAATCATTATGCAACACTCAAGTTTGGAAAATATTTTACAGATATTAGCTCATTTTGTGAATAACTGTGCTAAGAGCAATTTTCAGTATTTGTATTATTATCTTCATCACTATAGAATGTTCTGGACAGCTTATGGTAATAAAGCTGACATTTACAAAGAGCTTCGTGGTATACAGAGTGCATTATATACATGACATTACTTAGTTGACACAGTAACTTTAGATAATCTTCCCCCACTCCAAGGAGCAAGCTGAGTCTCTCAAAACTTACATGATGTTTTATAGTGTCATCTCTTATGAATATTAGATATGGGGTTCAAATTTGGGTCTCTGAACCATAATTACAAGCAATCGTATCACTGCCTTTTGGTGGATCTTGTGAATGAGTCACCTAAATACGTACCTGGTGGAAGTATCCCACTTCATCACCAGAAGGCAAGTTTGTGAGCAGGACAGTCTGGGAAATTCACTACCAACAACGGAAATTGTGATTGTCTCCACTCAGTCCAGTTGAATTGATGAGGGATCAGAGAAACAGAAGTCAGTGAGAGTGAACAAGTCTTTTGACAATTTTTAAATAATAAGTCACTAGTATAAGATATTGGGAATTTTACGAGAAATTGGGAAGGAGTAGGTTGGGTAGGGGGGAGTTGTTCCCAGCCATATACATAGAGTCAGGATTCCAAGGGTCTCATTAGTAGTAAGATGTAAGCCTCAAATCCCTTCAGTGAGGTTCTTCCAACTGATTCATGGGGAATTTTTTCTGAGTACCCCTTTGGGAAATGGTTCTTTTAACTCCATAGTGGATCCAAGCCCTAGGAATTAAACATTTGATGATTAGAATATCAGAAATGCCTTCAGGGATTCATCCATTTCAGACATCTACTGAGTTGGAGGACTTCAAATTAGTTTAGAGATGGCTCTGATCACCCTAGTATAGCCTCAAGGTCATGGACATGGCCAACCCTTAGTTTCAATTCTTAAAGGAACAGCCATTTCAACGGCATAAGAACAGCAAAGTAGGATATGTGAAATTGCATTAGATTTAGAATCCAAAACATTCCTTTACCAATAAATATCTGGAGACTTTGGACAGATGTTTTTCCTTTTCAGGAGAATTTCAAATATGTGGAACAGTAACTGGAGCACTGGACTTCGAGTGAATAAGACCCGAGTTTGAATCCTGCCTCATACACTACTAACTGTGTGGTCCTAGGTAAGTTACAAATCTCTGTCTGCCTCAGTTTCCCCATCTCTTAAATAGGGATAGTGATATCTTCTACCCCACAGAGTGGTAGTTAGGCTCAAATAAGACAATATATGAATTTTATTACTATTATTGCTGTATCATCTCTTTGGATAATTCAATTCAAATTTAAGATGCATTTATTAAGTACCCACTATATGTCAGGCACTGTCATAAGCACTGGGACTGAAGACAAAACATTTTAAAAATTATGTGCTTTCACTTTTATTCTACTGAAATATAAGATGTAAATAGAAAAGAAACTCAGTCCCTTCCAATTCTCAAATCCCTTGATGCAATGATCCTAGCAAAATGGTGGCTCCTCTAGGTCTTCAGGAATGTCTGGCTTTTCTTACTTGCTGAGAAGTACGTCAACCATCATTCAGTGAACAATCCTCTAATGAAGGCTTTTTCTGCATGAAGTCAGCCAATGGCAAAGCTCCAGTAACTCTTGAATGGTGAGCTCAGAATCTTTCTAGGTAGGCTGGATTTTTCAAAATGTGAGCTCTGTTGGCACAACATTCTGGAGCCCAGTCTCATATGCTCAGGAGGAAACATTAGATGTTTAGTAGGGGCCAAGAACCTTTCATTGCTCTAACTGCTGTCAGCTGATTCAACCATTCAGAAAGCAATTTGGAACAATGGCCAAACAAAAAGGTGCAGACCCTATGACCAGCAATATTACTTCTAGGACTGTATCCCAAAGAGATCATAAAAATGGGAAAAGGTCCTTCATGTTCAAAAATATTTATAACAGCTCTCTTTGTGGCAGCCAAACACTGGGAATCATGGGAATTACCATCAATTGGGGAATAGCTGAGTAAGCTGAAAATGCAATGAAATGCTATTGTGCTATAAGAAATGATGAACAGGAGGACTTCAGAGAGGCCTGGGGGGATTTATATGAAATGATGCTGAGTGAAAGGAGCAGAACCAGGACAACTTTGTACACAGTAACAGCAAGGACTGATTCTGATAGACTTAGCCCTTCACAGCAATGCAAAGACCTAAAATGTTACCCAAAGTATTCTTGAGGCAAGATGCCATCTACATCCAGGGAAAAAAAACTATGGAACTGCAATGCACAATGAAGAAGAATATTTCCTCTTGTGTTCAAAAAAAAAAAAAAAAACCCTTTCATTGCCTCCTAACAATGCAGAATAGAAGCACTGTTTAGTGACATCATTCTGACTTTCTTGAAGTTGTTGATAAATTTTTTCTTTGTTTCATGATTTCTCCATAAAACACATTAAAAATATAGAAGATGAGAGTTTTTTCCATACAGTGATTCATGCTTTCTAAAGGAATTTGCATATGAAATATATTTGGAATACTTTTAATTCAAACTCAGCAGCTAGATTGAACAATGGTTAGAGGGGTGGACCTAGAATTACGAAGACTTGAGTTCAAATCTGGCCTTAGGTTTTAACTGTGTGACTCTGCACAAGTCACTTAACCCTCTTTGCCCCAGTTTCTTCATCGCAAAATTATCTAGGGAAGGAAATGATAAACTTCTCCAGTATCTCTGCCAAGAAAGCCCCAAATGAGTCAAGAAGAGTACAACAGGATTGAAAAAAATCATTGAAGGAACACAAACTCACCACTCATTACCTTTCCCCCAAGCCCTTCCCCCACCCTCCTTAGAGGGAAGGGCTGCACCTTCTTCCCAGTCCCTCATGCTGGAAACATAAAAACTGTCTTCTGTTCCTCACTATCTATCATCCCCTCACTACCCCCCATATCCAACCGGTTGTCAAGGCATGTAGATCTCTCCTTTGCAATATCTCTCAAATACATCCTGTCTCTCCTTTGCTATAGTTGCCAATCTTCATCACCCTACAACTTGACTACTGCAATATCTCCTTGGGGGGAGGGTGGTCTATGTGTCTCAAGTCTCTCTGCACTCCAGTCCATCTTCTATTCAGCTCCCAAAGTGATTTTCCTAAAGCACAGGTCTAAACTCCAGTGACTCCCTATGGACCACAGGATCAAATACAAAATACTCTGGTGTTCAAAGCCCTTCACAACTGACCACCATTACCTTTCCAGTCTTCTCACACCCAGTGCCCACCTGCTCTTCCATCCAGTGACATTGACCTCTTGACTTTTCTATAAATGAGATATTATTACTCAGATCTCAGTATTTTCTATGGCTGTCTTCCATGCCTGGAATGCTTTTCCTCGTCTCCATCTACTGACTTCTCTAGCTTCCTTTAAGCCCCAGCTAAAACCCCCTTTTCCACAGGAAGCTTTTGCCAACTCCTTTTAGATTCTAGTGCCCTTCATTTTCTATTTTTCCTGTATACAGCTTTCTGTATATATTTGTTGACTTGTTGTCTCCTCCATTAGATTGTGAGCTCCTTGAGGGCTGGGACTGTCTTTTCCCTTTTTTTGCATCCTTAGACATAAGCATAGTTCCTAGCACAGAGTGGATGCTTAGTTTACTGACTCATAGGAGTGGTCTCCACAGGGATCAACTACCCTATATTCAAGTTACTCTGTAGGTCCATATTCCTAATATTATCACTCATGAATTCCCTTGATGGTGGTTACTTGTCAGTAGTCCATTAGCTTATTATTAGCTTATATTAAATGCAATTTAGATGCAACTAGCTTACATTAAAAATATTTACTGGAATATCATAGCAAGAAAATTTACAATGGAAAACCCACCTCAACCTCCCATCCTAAACTAAGGACAGGACCTCCTGTCAAACACTACAAAGCAGGAAATGTCAGCAAGTATAGAGATCATGCATGAGGGGTCCACATGGAAAACTCATGGTACCCTCTAGCGCTTAGACCCTCCTTCATTGGAGGGAGACATGTTAGCTGAGCTCTCCTGAGTTCTCTTTAAGGCCTACTTGTTGGTTTCAGTTACCAGTTAGATTAAAAATCTTAGTCAAGTCCTTGCTAGGCTCAGGTTAGAAAGAAAAGGAATAAGTCTTCTCTAGGTAACTATGTGGTGTAATGGACCGAGCACTGTACCTGGAGTCAGGAAGACCTGGGTTCCAATCCAGCATTAGATAGTTTCTATGTTACCCTGGGAAAATCACTTAACCCTGTTTGCTTCAGTTTCATCATGTAGAGAGGGAAATGTCAAATGACCCCAATGCTTTTGCCAAGAAAGCCCTAAATGGGATCATGAAGAGTCAGACGTGACTGAAACAACTGAATAAACACAGAGAATGGAAGAATCAGTACAACCTCCCCAGACCTATTCCCTAATAGTCTTGGCCTATTATCTGCTACACCTCATGTGATTACCTATTCTGGAATCAAAGTGAATACTTTTTGAGTTTTCTCACCTAAAGGGATGGTTGGGTTCCCTTTTCACATTATGTTTAAGCACATCTCCAGTCACCATGTGCTTCTGCTATGAGATGTCGTTACTAGTAAAAGAGAGTAATACCAGCTCATACCAGCTTATCTCTGCAAGATGCTCAGCCTACATCTCAGGAGCACAGTTACCCTAGAACTCAGTACCAAAACCCACAGCCTTCTCAATATTCTCAGTTGTGATTCTTCCCCCCACATAAAAATTTCCATTTCTCTTGGTACAGATAACTGAATGCATAGAGAGGATGCATACACCTTTCCATAGACAGATGTGACCATTCAAACACTGAAAGGGGAAATCCTCACTACCCACAATCTCTATCCACTCTTTTAACTGTCCCTTACTCAACTACAAATGGGATCCACTCAAGGTAAGAACTTTTCCCCTCCTTACTCTAAAAAAGAATAAATTCAGTCATTCAAAATCCAAAACCTTGTGATTTCATCGTTTGAATTGAAGAGTTGCTTCATCAACGGCTATACTCACCTACATTTTTTATTTCTACAATAATGCAGGGAAGAATTTTTGCTATGATCATAATTTAATAGAAGAAGAGGAAACTGACTCTGAGGTAATATACTATTTCCATGCAGAGTATGGTCATATAGCCACTCTCAGAACCGGGATTCAATGTAGGTCACCTGACACCAATTCTACTGCTCTTTTTTCTTTACCCTTCCATCCTTCAGGTATCAGAGAAACACTTGAGTTGAAAAAGAAGTTACTCTGATGGACCTACGATATCAATTTTGTACTTTTCATTGTACAAATAGAAAACTGCCCATTTCTTACTGTGTGTGATTCTTCTTCAGTGGATCTATCCAGTGTACCAAATATCCTATGATTTAATACCATTTATAAAGACCTTTTGTCTTTATATTGAAAATATTTCAACGTGACCCCTGCCCAGCCAAAATGATGTTCCCAAATGTGGTTAAAAAATGCAGCTAAGCAAAGAGAGTCAAAACAATGAATACAGAAGCCAGAGGTCTCTGTTGGTCAGAGCCCTGGCCTGACACTACATAAATGTGAGGGGCTGCAAACCTTGAGGTGAGGTCTGGGACAATAGCTATATTTCTACTGGCCAGCACCAACACACACCCTGTATCAGCAACACAGTTGGATGTGAGGTCTTCCATCCATATGAGCAAATTGGCGACTAGAGGCCAAATAGGGGGATAGCTCAGGGTGTGAGTGCAGGGTGTCTCCTGCCCCAAAGAAAGACAATCATAGTTTGATAAATATCTTAGATAAATAGGCAAAATCACAATGGATCCAAAGTCAGATTCAAATGGGACCCTTGTGAGAGCCTACAATCTGATCCCTAATTTTAATCCACTCTCAGAAATGATTTGCCTGAGGTTGCATCACATAATTAGTGGTGAAGCAGGTCTTGAGGTCACGTGATGTAAGGCCAGTCATATCAGCCCACCTGAGGACTGCTGCTATGAATAATTTTATGGGCCTAATTACATAGTATAATGAACTGTCTATTTACTGAGAACTAAACATTGTTCAATAAAGCAAAGCACAACATTCATAGCAACATCCTTAAGCAAAACATATCATTCAATATATATGTATATATATACATACATACGTTTGTATATATATATATATACATATATGTATACACACATACATACAGTGGAATCTTGGTTATGAATTTTATTCTTTCTCACATTTTGTTCCTCACGCTATGTATTCATATTGGAAAGCAAATTTTCCCATAGGAAATAATGTAAAATTGGATAATAGGTACAGCATCCTCAAAAACATTCATATAAAAAGAAATATTTATTATTTGAAGTAAGTTTTTGTCCCTATTGTGCCTGAAATGTCATAGCAATAATTAGTACATAACATAAACCGAAAGTAAAATAAATTAACCTCCATTTTATCTTTGAGAACAGTTGTGGCTGATGTGAGGGAGATGAGGAGGAAGAGGAGGAAGAGGAGGAGGAGGAGCAGGAGGAGGAGGAAGGCTTATTGCTTGCAAGGAGAGCCATCTCTGAGAACACTGGGGATTTCAAAGCCAGGAGAGTTCTCTCTTACACTTCTTTCACTTAAAATAAGACTAACGTGACTGCCTTCACTTATTTTGTTGTGTTTTAGAATCACTTTCATGTTTTGACTCACTGATATTTTTTTCTTTTATGTTCACTTCTGACATGGAATCTAACAACACTTGGTTTTGATTTTAAAAAATTAATTTATTTGTTTTCAATTTTCAACAATCACTTCCTTGAGTTTTAAATTTTCTACCCCTCCCTCTTGCCCCTCCTAAGAAGGTAAGCAATCTTACATGGATTAAAAAAAAAAAAACAACATTGCCCTAGTTGAGCATCATCCCTTCTCAATCCATTCAAGTCCAAAGAGGATGTTCATGTTCGCACGGTAAATTTTTGTTCCTCCTGCAAAACAACTTTTGTGAAAAATTTTTCATCATCCAGCAAAGCATACAAAAACCAGGTTACTTGTAATGTGGGTTCTACTGTATTTACATGCATGTATATATGTATGTGCATATGTAGATGCAGATGTACTTATTTATGTACATGTATATACATATATTTGTAGATATAGATTATAGATGTAGATATAGGTATAGATATAGATATAGATGGATACATATATGTTGGTTGGTTGTTGTCCTTCATTATTGAAGAGGACCAAAAGGAAATTACCATGCTAAAGTAAGTTTCATTGTGTGAGATTGTGGCTCATCAGACAAATAGGAACTCGGAATTCTTTACCACAGACTGGGCGCAGAAAGTTCACCTGAATATTCAGGATGGATACTCCAAATCTGCGCATCCTACATTTATTTTGTGTTGTCTCAATTCTGCTTTGCTCAGAGAGCACAGCACCCTTTCTGATGTGGGCACATCATGCTAAGCACTCCTATGCCAGTGTCTCCCATGTCACACAATCAAATCCAAAGTTCTTGAGAGAGACCTTGCGACTGTCCTTGTATTACTTCTTCTGACCACCATGTGATCACCTGCCCTATACTAATTCTTCATAAAACAGAAAATAAAAGAAAAAGATTATATATATATTAATATAACATATATGTACCATATATATGTATATATGATATGTGAGTCTGTGGGTGTGTATTTGATCTTACAGGTGATAGAGAATTACTGAATTTGGATGTGATAGACTGGTGCTTTAGTAAAGTCAATTTGGTGACTGAAGGAAGGATGGACTGCATCATGGAGAGACCTGAGGTAGGCAGACCCACCAGCAGGCCACTGCAATAGTCCAGCAATGAGGGAATGAGGACTTGTGCCCCAATAAGAAGAGAGAATGGGGAATATTTGGAGATAATGCAAAGATGCCATCAGCAGGCCTTGGAAGCAGATTAGATATGAGGGGAGAGAGCTCATGTAGAGCCAAGAATGGCACTTAGGCAGGGAGTGTTAGGGACTGGGAAGACAGCACTGTCCTCAATGGCGATGGAAAGGTTAGAAAGGGGAGAGGGTTTAGTATGAAAGATATTGAGTTCAGCTTTGGACATGTTGAGTGCAAGATGACTATCTACAGTTCTGTGAAAGGCAATTAAGGATCCAAGACTGGAGTTCAGCAGAGAAGTTAAAGGCTGGATTATCTGATTTGAGGTTCATCAGTATGTTGCTGATAACAAAATCCATTGGAATGATGAGATCACCAAGAGTAGCAACCTACAGAGAGAAAAGAGAAGAGGGTCCAAGGCAGAGAGTTCTGCAACACAGCCAAGGTTAGTGGGCATGACCCGGAGGAGCATCCATCAAAGAAGCCTGAGATGGAACCATAAGGTAGGAAGTAGAAGAATGAGGAGAAAATGGGGCCCACAAACTTAGGGAGAAGAGAATATCAAAAAGAGAGTTCTCAGTATTCTCAACATTGTGAAAAACTGCAGAGATGTCAAGAAGAATGAGGAGTGAGAAAAGGCCATTGGATTTGGCAATTAAGGGATCACTAGGAACTTTGTAGAGAGATATTTGAAAAGAGAAGCTGTATTTTAGGCACTTAAGAAGAAATTGAGAAGACAGCAAGTGACGTCATCTATCAGACAGCTCTGTCACACAATTTTGCCATGAAAAGTAGAAGAAATATAGGATGGAAGTTTTCAGGAATGGATGGTTCAAGTGAGGGTTGTTTTTGTTACAGCATCATGGAGATATTAACATATTTTTAGACACTAGGTAAGGCATCATTGGGCAGCTAAGTGGAGCAGAGGATAGAGAACTGGGCTTGAAGTCAGGAAGACCTGAATTCAATTCTGGCTTCAAACACTTACAAAATGTGCGTCTGGGTAAGTCACTTATCCCTGTTTGGCTCAGTTTTCTTATCTGTAAAATGAACTGAAGAAGGAAATGACAAGCCATTCCTGTATTCTTGCCAAGAAAACCTCGAATGGGGTACCAAAAAAATCCTATACAAGTGAAATGGTTAAAAAAACAACACAATAAAAAGCCCACAATCCTGCCTAGAACACAGCAGGACCTCAATAAATATAATTAGCAGACTTTAAACTTAATCAGTTTTCACCAACTTATCTAGAAGGGAAAGGGAAGTATGACAGTCACTTCCCCATAGCTTGGGGCTGGAGATTTTGATAGCCAGGGACAAGAGAATTGATAAGACAGAGATGTGATGTTGAAACAAGTAGCAAAGCAGTGATTGATACTCAAGGCCTATCTTTGTTGCTTGATACTGTAGGGCCAAGTAGGAGTCACAATCAATATCTGAGCCTCCATTCCCTCATTTGAAAATAAGGAACTGAGTTAGACAAGATCAGAAATAGAAATCTTTTAGGGGTGAAGGGGGATTGAAAGGCATCTATAGGGAGCAGTGAATCAAAATTCTAATGTCTCACCTCCGTTCAGGACTAACTGCTATTGTGTGTGTGTGTGTGTGTGTGTTCATCTTTCATTGCTGAAGAAGACCATGCCATCAGAGAAATGATGACATGACTTGCACTTGACTTTGTTTGGAGTGAGGGAGGGCTGTGCAGGTCACCAGCCTCACTTCTCCTCCAGAGCCATCGGAATCCAGTGACCAGATATTCATCAGAATGACTGGAGATGACCCAGGATGAGGCAATTGGGGTTAAGTGACTTGCCCAAGGTCACATAGCTAATGAGTGTCAAGTATGTGAGGTGAGATTTGAATGCAGGTCCTCCTGAATCCTGCACTGGTGCACTATCCACTGTACCACCTAGCTGACCCAGCCCCTATTGTCATGTATCATCGATGACTCTCTCAAACCAAGAACATGTAAGAATATGGATGACTTTCATTTCTGTGCTGAAAGGGAGTGGGGCATGTTTTTAGTGAAACCTAACATTCAGAGACAGGGGAAAATCATCTTGTTCACCTTGCCAGAAGCCTAACTTGTCAACTTGAATCACATGTACCAATCAGAGCCATAATTACTCTTGCCAACCCAGTAGATCCTATTTCTCTCTTTACCTGGTACTGTTATATAGGCAGTTATGTATCATACTGAATAGAGCACTGAACTTGCATTCAAGAAGACCTGAGTTCAAATCTAGCTTCAGACACTTACTGGTTATGTGACCCTGGGCAAGTCATTTCACCTCCGTCTGTTTCATTTCCTCATCTGTAAAGTGGGGTTAATGATAACACCTAATTCCCAGGTTTTTAGTAAAGAACAAATTATTTTTAAAGTGCTTCACAAGCCTTACAATGCTTTGTGTATTCTAACTATGATTTTTAATCATTATCTTTATAGAAATGAATTGGACCATGCTGTCTCCTCATCAACTATACTCAACAACTCTCTCCACCGGAATTACCAGAATTGTGACCCTGGGTACATAGACTCTAATTAAATGAACTACTGATTTACAGAAACATCTCTTCAATTCACTTCCAGGCTATTTCCAATACTGAGCAGCACCTCACCCCCATTTTTTCTCTGTTTTTTCCTTGTCTTTCCATATTATAATTTCATTAAATGAGCGTATTGTCATGTTTGTGTTTGTATTCTATGGGCTCAGCACAGTGCTGGGCACATTGTAACTGCTTAAGGAATGAATTGTTTAATGACTTATTAACTTGTTTAATGTAACATTTAATGTTTAATTGTAACTGCTTAATGAATTATTGTCACCATGAGTCTAGAAACAAATAAAGAAGTGAACTCTGAAATCTTGCTCATCATAAAAATTATGTAAAGTTCAGAAGAGGAAAGTCCAAAGGGAAACTGACTTCTCTTCCCTCCTCAGTCTAGGAAGGATGATGTTGCAGAAATGATACTATTGGTCTGTGTTTAGCATTCATGAATCTAGCTGCAAGTGGTCCAATGAGATAAAGGAGGAAAAGGAGAATCATTTCTATTAAAATAAGTAGAAAATGGACACAACCATAAGAGCATAGAACTGAAGGAGAAAGAAGGGAAAATGACTCATGTGTCCATATACTACAGCTACCATAATTTTGACTAAGAGGAATCTCTAAATCTGATCATCTTTCGTCTCTGTCTTTGCACTGGTCATCCTCATCTTGACCTGATTCAACTCATCTCTTCTTTTAAGATGCAACTCAAGCATCACCTTAAACCACAAGGACATTTCCTGGCCCCTCCGACTGTGAGGACCATCTCACTCAAACTACCTGGTATTTCTGGCCTTTGTATTAAGTGCAGTTATTCTCCTGGTTATTTTATTCATTTTATTTTTAATTTCCAGAGTTAAAGAAGGATTTTCATAATATAGTTTATTTAAAAAAGGTGATTGCACAAAAAACTGCAAATCTAGTATGTACAACTTGCTACTCTTTTTACATCTATAATAAAGTAATTGTGTAATATTTTTCTTCATTACCCCCTAGATAATTGGGTTCAGCAGTTGTCCTTCATTCTTGAAGAGGACCGAAATGATGTCACCATGATAAACTTAAGTATGTGTGTCCAACTGTGGCTGATCAGAACAATATGAGTTTAGAATGCTCTATCACACATTGGGTAGAGAGTCTATGTGAACATTTGGGGAGGAGACTCCAAATCTGTGCATTCTATATTTCCTTTGCACTGTCTCAATTCTGCTTTGCTCAAAGAGCACAGTACCCTTTCTGATGTGGGCATGTCATGGTGAGCGGTCCTATTCCAGTGTCTCCCATATCATACAATCAAATCCAAAGTTCTTGTGAGAGACCTTGAGAGTGTCCTTGTTTCACTTCTTCTGACCTCTATGTGATCTCCTGCTCCATGGGAATTTTCTATAAAATAGTCTTTTCGGCAAATGTACATTTTCCATTCAAACAATCAGAGTTGAGCTCTCTGAAGCATTGTTTGAATGCTTGGAAGTTCAACTGGAGCAAGGACTTCAGCGTCTGGTATCTTGTCCTACGTTGATCCTTAGAGAGTTCAAATGGAAACAATCTAGTTCCCTGGCATGGTACTGGTAGACAGTCCATGTTTCATAGGCACACAGTAATGAGGTCAGCACAATGGCTCTGTAGATCTTCAGTGTGGTAGTCAGTCTAAGACCTCTTCTTTCCCAAACTTTTGTTTGGAGCCTCCCAAACACTGAGTTAGGTCTGGCAATGTGTGTCAACCTCATTTTCAGTGTTTACATCCCTAGAAAGTACCCTATCAAGGTCAATTAAATTATTCACAGCATTCAGAACATCTCCATTGTTTGTATCAGATGGTTCCATATATGGATGATGTGGTGTTGGCTGATGGAGCACCTGTGTTTTCTTGGTGTTAAGTATGAGGCCAGAATTGGTACAGACAGCAGAGAATTGATTCATACCTTGCTGCATCTCATCTTCAGGGGCTGCACTGAGTGAGAAATCATCTGCAAACAGAAAATCATGCAGCAACACTCCCTCCACTTTGGTCTTGGCTTGTAGTCTTTTGAAACTGAAGAACCTATCATCAGTATGGTAGGTTACTTTGATGCCATGTTCATCCTTATTGAAAGCATTTGACAACATGGCTGAAATCGTCATGCTAAAAATCAGAGGATGAGGCACACAGCCCTGTTTCACGCCACTGGTGACTAGGAAAGCACAAGGGCATTGTCCACGATCCAGAAACCGGGCAAACACACCATCTTGAAATTGACATACAGAGGTAATGAACTTCTCTGGGCTACCAGACTTTGATGAAATTTTTCATAATCCCTCATGACTAACAATGTCAAAGGCCTATAAATGTTGTGTATACACCTCTGTTCTACTCAAATCTAGATAGCTACCATGTCATATATATACATGTATGTACTATATGTATCCAGAAACAGAAATGACAAATAGTAGTGTGTATAGAATGATTTTACATGTGTGTGTGTGTGGGGGATTTTTTATTGATGGACTTTGTAGAGTTGTGGTGAGGTATTTTTGATTTGATTTGATTTGGTTTTTAAATACGGGGGTAAAGGGATGGACAGATCAATAAAAATGTTTGTTTTAATGAAAGAGAAAGCAAAGACCTTTAAGAGGAAGAGGTGAAGGTGTTTCTTCCATGTGGGGGATTGCCAATGCAAAAGTAGAGAATGTGGAAGAGGAAATCATGAGTCTGAGGAAACAACAAATGGTTGAGTTTGAATAGAATAAGTCAAAAGTAGTTAATGTGGTTAGCCCAGCTGTCAAAGCTACATTCCATCGTGTCTTGTGTGTATAGTGTAGGAGGGAGTGAACAGGGGGTATTCAGGTAAGGAAGAGGAGAGGTAATAGAAAAAAGAGGGGAAAAGACAGGAAAGATGAGGAGTAGAGATAAGGGGAGAGAAGATAATGGAAGTAGAGAGGAGAGAAAGGGACAGGACATATGAAGGAAAAGGTGAAGAGAAGAAGAGTAGGACAAAAGGGTAGAGGAAAGGAGTATGGTGGAAGAATGATGAGAGCAAGATGGGAAGGGCAAGGGAGACAAAGAGGAGTAAAATGTCACAAATGCTGTCAAAATAAGACAACTCCTAGATTATGTTATGGACCAAATAAATTATGTCACTCGCAAAGTGGGGCTTTGTAGATAGGGGGAAGGATATGCTATATGTAGTTCATTGATAATGAACGCCCAAATTGTCTGTGGATCTTCCTCCTCTGTGAGGCTAGTTGCAATGAAAGCAACTATGGTACCTCCAAGCAAACTGAGACAGAACTTGGAGACAGATTTGAGACAGAAACTGGAGCTCACTGGAATATAAAATCAATGTAAAATGATTTTTCTGTTGTTTACATCCACCCACCCAGGAAGTCACATCATGACTGATCTACCTTCTTGAATTGTAGATAGCATCTAGCTCAATTCAGTACATGGAATAGAGTGCTGGATGTGGATTAAGGAAGACCTGAGTTCGTTTCCAGCCTCAGACACACACTGACCCTAGGCAATTCATTTTACTTCTCTCTGCCTCAGTTTCTTCATCTGTAAAACTGGGATACAATAGTACTTACCCTCCAGGATTGTTTTGAGGATGAAATCAGGCAATATTTATAAAACACTTTGCAAATTTAAAGTGTTATATAGGTAATAATTGTTTAATAATTATTTATATAAATCATTATGTAGCACTTTGAAGTTTGCATAGTATTTTATAAACAGGTCATTTTGTGAAAAATTGTGCTAGGAGCAATTATTAATATTAGTATTATTATCATCATCTCTGGGATGTTCTGGATAGCTTAAAGTAATAAAACTGGCATTTACAAAGAGTTTCGTATTATACAGAATGCTTTGCAAAGATGATATTACTTAGTACCAACAATTATCTTATTATAAAGATACTCTAGACAATATTCCCCCTTTACCTGCAAGGAGCTAGTTGAGTCTCTGAAAACTTACATGACATTTCCATAGTCTTATTTATCATGAATGTTAGATATGAGGTTCAAATTTGAATCTCTGAACCATAAGTACAATCAATTGTATCACTGTCTCTTGGTGACTCTTGTGAATGGGTCACCTAAATACAGAACTGGTGGCAGCATCCTACCTCATCACCAGAAGGCTGGTATATGAAAAGGACAGTCTGGGGAATTCACTGCCAGGAATAGAAATTGTGATTGAGTGTTTCCAATCAGTTCACTTGAATTGATGAGGGGTCATAGAAACAGAAGTCAGTGAGAGTGAGCAGATCCTTTTTAAAATTTTTAATAATATCACTATTGTAAAATACTGGGAATTGGGAATATTAAGAGGAATTGGGAATGAGTGGGTTGGGCGATCCCCAGTTATGCACATAGAGACAGGACTCTAAGGGTTTGGTTAGTTGCTGTATCTAAGCTCAAGAATCCCTCCAGTTATGTTCTTCCAACTGATTCACAGGGAATTTTCCGGAGCACACCTTTGGGAAATGATGCTTTTAACTCTGTAGTGGATCCAACCCCTAGAAAGTAAACTTTTGGTAATTAGAGTATCAGAAATGCCTTCAGGAATCCATTCATTTCAGATTATTGGATATGACGACTTCAGGTTAGTTTGGAGATGGCTCTGGTCATGCTTGTGATAGCCTCAGGGTCATGGACATGGCAAACCCTTAGTTTTGATTCTTCAGTGGTCAACCATTTCAATGACATAAGAACAACTAAGTAGGATATGTGAAATTGCACTAGATTTAGAGTCCAAATACTGCCTTTCCCAATTAATACCTAGGCGACTCTTCTCTTTTCAGGTCAATTTCCAAATCTGTGGAACAGTAACTGGAGAACTGGACTTGGAGTGAGGAAGATCTGAATTTGAATCCTATCTAAAAGACTACTAATTGTGTGGTCCTAGGCAAGTTACAAATCTCTGCCTCAGTTTCCTCACCTGTAAGATAGAAATGATGATATCACCTACCTCACAGAGTGCTGAGGATAAAATAAGATTACTATTACACCTTCTATTATCTCTTTGGATGATTTAATTCAATTGAACATGATGAAATGATTAAGCACCTAGCGTATGTCAGGTCCTGTGGTAAGCATTGAAACTGAAGACAAAAAAAATTAAAATCATGTTCTTTCAGTTATATTCTGCTGGGTATATAAGATGAATACAGAATGGAAACTTGGTCCCTTCCCATGCTCAAATTCCTTGATGCAATGATCCCATCAAGATGATAGCTCCTCTAGGCCTTAAGAGATGGTTTTTCTTACTTGCTGTGAACTATCTTAACCATCACTCACTGAACAATCTTCTGGTGAAGACTTTCTTCATGAAGTCAGCCAATGGCAAGGTTCCAGTAACTTGAATCCTGAACTCAGGGCCTTTTCAGCTAGACTGGATTTTTCAAAATGTGGGTTCTGTTGGCAGAACCTTCTGGAGCCCAGTCTCATATACTCATGAGGAAATATTAGATGAGTTCGGTAGGAGACAAAAACCTTTCATTGCTCTAACTGCTGTGAGCTGATGCAAACATTGTGCAGAGCAATTTCGAACTATGCCCAAAGGGCTACAAAAATATGCATACCCTTTGACTAGCAATATTGCTTCCAGAAATGTATCCCAAAGAGACCATAAAAATGGGAAAAGGTTTCACATGTACAAAACTATTTATAGCAACTCTCTTTCTGTTGGGCAAGAACTGGAAATAGAGGGTATGCCCATCAACTGAGGAATGACTGAACAAGTTGTGGTATATGTATGTAATGGAATACTATTGTGCTCTAAGAAATGATGAGCAGGAAGATTTCAGCGAGGCCTGGAAGGACTTATATGAACTGATGCGGGGTGAAGGGAGCAGAATCAGGAGAACTTTGTACACAGCAACAACCACAGTGTGCAAGGATTTCTTCTGGTAGACTTAGACCTTCACAGCAATGCAAGAATCTAAAACATTCCCAATGGACTCTTGAAGAAAAATGCCATTCACATCCAGAGAAAGATCTATGGAATTAGAAAACAGAATGAAGCAGAATATTTGCTCTTCTGTTATGTTTTGTTTTGTTTGGGTTTTTCTCATGATTTCTCCCATTCATTTTAAATCTTCCATGTAACATGACCAATGTGACAATGTGTTTAATAAGAATATATGTGGGGGGCAAGCATGTCTCCTTTGCTTTCAGTCCAGCCCCCTTACCTGGTCTGCTGGGTGGCCACCGCCACTACCACCATTGGCAGAATGAGTTTCCTGAAGAGTTCCTTCCACCCAGTCCAGAAGATGGGCTTCGGCAGCAGCAGGCCAACACCCAAGCAGTGCTGGATGGCAAGGGCCTGGGCACATTTGTACCTTCTACATCACTGAGAGTCACCTGCCCTGGTTAGATGGTTCTGGAATAGGATTTTTACTGGACTAGCGCACCATTAGTTTACATGCTATCTCCAGGGACCTAAATGACTATCCACAAGAGCACTTGTACATTATGGTCAATGTGCAATTTGGAGAGGAAGAATCAAAAGAACTAAAAGAAACTAATGGTGGAAGGGGAAGGAGATGAGGATAATGATGAAGACACCGAACCAGTTGCTGAGTTCAGATGTGTACCAAGTGATAAGTCAGCACTGGAAGCACTGTTTACTGCAACGTGTGAATATCAAGCTTTACTTCCAGATTCTGAGGATGAAGATTCAGATGATTATGATGGAGAAGAATATGATATGGAAGGACAAGAACAAGGACATTTTACACCTTTGAAGAAGGATTATCTCATTTAACTGCAGAAGGACAAGGCACTCTAGAGTGACTGGAAAGAATGCTTATTGAGTCTGTGAGCAGCCAATACAACATGGCTGGAGTAAGGACAGAAGACTCTGTTAGGGATCATGAAGATGGGATGGAGACAGATGCCACACCAATGGTTGCTGGACAATTTGAGACTGCAGATGCTGATCACTGAAGATTACTTATGCTGAGAATAGATTCCACATATAACTGAAGGAGGAAACTTTCTATCTTTCCTTAGTGGAGAGGCAGAGAAGAAATGTCTTTTTTCCCTCTGCAAAAAATGACCTAAACCAATTCTTTCTTCAGGCAGATTTATACTGAGGCTACATGAATCACCACCAGCAGAAGCTTACACTCTTTATTAACAGGAATGGCTGAATTCACCCAAGAGGATATTTGTGTCTTGTTGACTCAAGAATCCCATGCCCAGTTGCAGTCATCTAGGCCTGTAAATCCTCCTCTCACAATATTCATGTTCCATAGAGCAGGAGGCCCACATGGTGCAGGGGTTTGGATAAGAATAGCAGGTGGGATGATGTACAACCATATACGCATATACATATATACATCTATACTCATGTATATGCATGTACACAAACATGTGTTTGCATATGTGTGTAACAGCACTTGCTCCTAGAGAAGTGGAGATTAAGAGATCTCAGAGGCTGGACTCTGCTCTTTTGTACTCTGAATCAATCAGGTAAATGCCCATGGGGAATATCAAAGCCTGATTATCTTATTCCTACATCTATAAATAGCCTAATTAACTGTTCTACCATGTTCTATAAACCTCTATTAACATAAGCTGGGAGCTTCTGACAACCTTTTCTATTTTCACAGTTCACTTTAGTCTGAAAAGTAAATTTTATAATTCTAGTCTGTTGTGATAAATTGGTCTCGAAAGCTATTCCCTCTTAGATTCCTCTGAAAATGTAGAGAGGCTGGGGTACATTCCTTAAAATACTGAAGATGAGAATCCCTTTGTCTTTCTTACAGCTAGATAAATGAAATTAGGTTTCATATGGTAAAGAAAAAGAAATGTATGTGTAGAACCCATACAAGATTGCATGCCATTTCTGGGAAGGGGTGGGAGAAAATCTAAGATTTATGGAAGTGATTGTACGAAACTGAGAGCAAATTTTAAAAAAAGTAAATAAGGGGATGAAGTTAGATAGGCTAAGAAAGAGAAATCCTTTAGGGGTGAGGGGATTGAAAGCCATCTGGGTGGAGTAGTGGATCAAGACTGTTATATCTCACCTTAGTTCAAGGCTAACTGCTATTGTAATGTATCATCAATGAGTCTCATCAAACCAAGAACATGTAAGAATATGGATGACTTTCATTTCTGTGCTGAAAGGGAGTGGGGCATTGTTTTTAGTGAAACATAAAATTTAGAGATGGGGGAAAAATCACCTTGTTCACCTTGGCAGAAGTTAAGCTTGGCACCTGTGTCAAATAGAGGCATAATTACTCTTGCCAACCCGATACCTCCTAATTTTTTTTACCTGGTACTGTTACATGGGCAGCTGTACATCACACAGGGTAGAGTAATGAATCTAGATTCAAGACTAACCTGTCCTTAGTCGTTCATTTGGGTATTTACAATAGACAAAATGACTCAGTTCCTCAAAGTTATTCTTTTTTCAAAATTAATTAATTTATTTTTAGCTTCCATAAGATTTTGAGTCCCAAATTTTCTCCCCATCTCTCTCCTCCCACCCCAAGACATCATACATTCTTTTTACCCCTTCCGCAAAATCTGCCCTCCTTTTTATCACACCCCTCCCTTCCCTTACCCCAATTTCTATACCCCATTGCTTATATTTCTTATTTCCCAGTTGCATGTAAAAACATTTTTTAAGATTCATTTTTTAAAACTTTTAGTTCCAGCTTCTCTCCCTTCCTTCCACCCCACCCATTCCCAATGAGGAGGCAAACAACTCAGTATAGGTTATACATGTGTAGCTATGCATACAACTTCCATAAAAACCATGTTGTGAAAGACTAACTATATTTCCCTCCATGCTATCCTGTCCCCTATTTTGTTCTCTGTTTTGACCTTGTCCCACCTCTAGCTTTCAGTAAGGATCAAATGATTTGTAATGTCTTCACAAAGCTTAAAGTGCTGTATGTATTCTAACTACGATTTTTTATCATTATCTTTATAGAAGTAAATTTAATCATGCTGTTTCCACATCAACTATACTCAACAACGCACCCCTTCCCACCTCCCAACCCCAACCAGAAGTACCTGAATTGTGAGTCTGGGTCCCCAGACTCTGATAAGACGAACTACTGATTTACAGAAATATACCTTCAATTCACTTCCAGGCTATTTGTAATACTCAGCAATATCCCTCCCCCACTTTTTGTCTTTCCATATAATAAATTCATTAAATGAAGGTATTGTCATGTCTGTGTTTGTATTCTGAGGACTCAGCACAGTGCTGGCACATTGTAACTACTTAAGGAATAAATTGGTTAATGAATTATTAACTTGTATAATGTAATGTTTAATGTTTAATTGGAACTGCTTAATGAATTATTATGGCCAAGAATTTGCACCAAAATAGAGATCTGAGATCAGAAATGATGCCAAGCATGAAAATTTTTTAAGTTTCAGAGAAGGAAAGTGCTATGTAGTTCATCACTAAAGGGAAACTGACTTCTATTCCCTCCTCAATCGTGGAATGGTTACATTGCAGGAAATGATACTATTGGTCTGCGTTTAGTACTGATGAATCTAGTTGCAGCTGGACAATAGAAATAAAGAAGGAAAAGGATAAAGGCAAGAAGAATCATTTCTAATATTTTAAAATTAGTAGAAAACAAACTCACTCATAAGAGGATAGCATGTAAACTGAGGGGGAAAGGAGGGAAAATGACTTATGTGTCCACATACTACAGTTACCATAATTTTGACTAAATGGAAACTTCAAATCTGATCATCTTCCATCTCTGTCTTTGCACTGGTCATCCACACTTCCACCTGATTCAACCCATCTCTTCTTTAAAAATGCAATTCAAACATCACCTTGCACCACATGGACCTTTCCCGGCCCCTCTGACTGTGAGGAGCATCTCTCTCAAGCTACCTTGTATTTCAGTATTTTGTATTTACATGCAGTTATTCTTTTTACTGGCTTTATTTTTATTTTTATTCACAGAGTAAAACTAGCAATTCCATAAATATACTGCAATCAAAATATGGTGATTGCACATCAAATTGCAAATCTAGTATGTGTGTAGACATACACAGACATATGTATACATATGTATACATACATATATATACATATATATATACGTGTGTGTGTGAAATCATTCTATACATTCACTTGCATTTATCATTTCTGTCTCTGGATGCAGATAGCATCTTTCTTCATATGTACTTAATAGTTCATTTGAGTATTTACAAGAGTCAAAATGACTCAGTTCCTCAAAGTTATTCTTTTTTAAAATTAATTTATTTTTACTTTTCACGAGATTTTTGAGTTCCAAATTTTATCCCCATCTCTCTCCTCCCACCCCAAGACATTATGCATTCTGTTTACCCCTTCCCCCAATCTACTCTCCCTTTAATCACACCCCTCCCTTCCCTTACCCCAATTTCTATACTCCATTGCTTATATTTCTTATTTACTACTTGCATGTAAAAACAATTTTTAACTTTAGTTTTATAAGACTTTTAGTTCCAGCTTCTCTCATTTCTTATCGCCCCACTCATTCCCAATGAGGAGGCAAGCAGTTCAATATAGGCTATACATATGTAGCTATGCATACAACTTCCATAAAAGTCATACATATGATTAGCAGGCAAAAACTTGACTAAAAGCCAGTAAAGTAGACTGAGAAGGAGCAGTCAGAGAGGTACCAGGAAAATCATGGGAGGATAGTGTTATGAAAACCCAAAGGGAAGAAAATATAGAGGAGAGGGCGATTAACAATGTCAGAGGCTGTAGAGAGATCACGAAGGATGAATATTCAGAAATTGTCATCAGTTCTTGATAGTTCTGGGGTTATAGATATGCTGCATTTAAACTGTGCCCTTGTTATCCTTTCCTTCACAGGTTTCAGCTGCATGTTTCCTTTCCTTAGTTCATGTAACTAACCCATGATTATTCCCACTAAAAATGACATTTTTTCATTTGTTTTTCTTTCTCAATCACGTGTAAACAAAATGTTTAACATTCCATCTTTAAAACTGAGAGTTTCAATTTCTCTCTCCCTCCATCACTTCCCACTCTTTGAGAAAGCAAGCAATTTTATGTAGATTATATATGTGCAGTAATGCAAAACATTTACTCATATTGCAATAGAAAATACAAACCAAAAAAAAAAAAAACTGACACCAAAAATGACAAAGTTGTTTTTGCTGTTTTTAAGTATGTTTCAATCTGCACTCAGACATCATCAGTTATTTCTTGTGGATAATGGATAACATTTTTCATCATAACTCATTTGAAATTGCCTCTCGTTATTGAATTGCTGAGCATAGCTAATCATACAGAGTTGAAAAAAATCCCATTTTAAGCCACAGAAACTCATAAAGATTGTCAACTTGTAGCAAAGAGAAGTGGTCATCTGCACAGAATGAAATTTAGAGCTGTCCTTAGGAAATAATGTATTCCTTATGTGTTGAGGTCTTATGCTTGTGATATTCCCACAAGCTAGAGAAAAAGTTCTTAATTTCATTTGGCAAATGAAGAAACCGAGACCCCGTGAGAATAACTATCTTGATGAATATTGCAAAGCAATATTAGTGACAATTCTCAGAGTACAACATTGGCCATTCCATGGGGAGAGTTATGAACGTAGGTTACTGGAGACCTAGTTTCTCTTTCTTCCCAAGACTCTGAACTACATTATGGCTCACGAATGTAAAGCTTCCTTAGGGCTGCCTTCATATCTTTGTTTCTCATACTATAGACAATGGGGTTCAGGGTTGGGGTGAGGATGGAGTAAAATACAGCAGCTAGGCGCCCTTGAAGTGGGGAGTAGCCATTAGCAGGCCTCATGTAGGCTGAACTACCTGTTCCGTAAAAGAGGATTACTGTGATGAGGTGGGAGGAACAGGTGGAAAAGGCCTTCTGGCGACCTTGTGTTGACTTGATGCGGAACACGGTGGTGACAATCTGGATGTAGGAGAGGACAGTAAGTACAAAGCAGCTCATGATCACACAGCCACCAACCACAAAGCCTGCTGCCTCATGTTTGTGGGGTTCAGTGCATGATAATTGGAAGAGTGGTGGGATATCACAAAAGAAATGTTCCACCATGCGGCCACAGAAAGATAGGGTGAAGGTATTGGCTGTGTGGAAAGAGGAGTAGAGGAGCCCACTCAACCAGGCCACACCCACCAGGGCACAGCAGAACTGTTGGGTCATGGTGGACCCATAGGTCAAGGGCTGGTATATGGCCAGATAGCGGTCATAGGCCATGGAGGTGATGAGGAAACACTCGGTAGCTGCACAAAAGATAAAAACAAAAAGTTGAGCTGCACATGCTGGAAGAGAGATGAATTCTGAGCCAGCCAGGGCAGCAAAGAGGGCCTGGGGCAGTATGGTGGAGGTGGAACACAAGTCAGTGAATGATAGATGCTTGAGGAAAAAGTACATGGGTGTGTGGAGATGAGAATCCAGAGTCACTGCTGTGATGATGGAGATATTTCCAAGGACAGAGAATATGTAGATGAAAAGGAAGATAGCAGCACTAATAGTCTGCAGTTCAGGAATGACTGAGAAACCCTGGAGTATGAATCCAGGAACCCTGCTGCAATTGGTCATTTTCTGTTCTCTGAGAAGTCCAGCTGCCATCGCAGATCCACTGGAACAGGTGAAGTAGAAGAATTCTGGGAAAGAAATGAAGACCCTGGAACAACATCAGAAGACCTTAGGTGCTTTAAGGTTTTTTTTATTTTTTTATTTTTCCCTTGTCTTTAAACAGAGACCTCCCTACACTGTAACCTATCAGAACTTGTAAAGAGCTTAGGGGTACGTCACATTACCTACATTTTTACGTGTGGTAGCCTTCTGCAAAAAGTAGTCATCTTCCTGGATTCCATAAGTGATGAAAGGTAGCACATTTCACTTTATAGAATTGTATCATGTTTCATAATGATTCCTTCTATCTAGCCAAAAACCTTCCTTCTATAATTGTATGTCTATGTTTCTGGGACCATACAAAAGCAATACAAAGTAGCATGGGACAGTAGAAAGAACATTACAGTTAGAATTGACAATCTTAATTTGCATCTTGTCTTGGCCACTCATGTTGACTTGGGCCTGTCACTTCATCTCTTGTAGGATCAATTTTGTTACTTGTAGAAGAAAGTGGCCTGGCACAAACAAACTCAATGAAACAAAGATTACAAGGGAAATAGAAAACTGGGGAAAAAATTTTGCAACTAGTGACTGTGATAAAGGCCTCATTTCTAAAATATATAGAGAACTGAGTCAAATGTACAAGAATACCAGTCGTTCCCCAGTTGATAAATGGTCAAAGGTATACGTACAGGCAGTTTTCAGAAGAAAAAATTAAAGCTCTCTATAGTTACATGAAAAAATACTCTAAATCACTGTTAGAGATACGCCAATCAAAACAATTCTGAGGTATCACATCACAGAAGAGAAAGATTATAAATGTTGGAGAATATGTGGGAGAGTTAGAAGATTAATTTATTGCTGGTGGAGCTGCAAGCTGATCCAACCATTCTGGAGAGCAATTTGGAACTACGCCTAAAAGGATAAAAACATGTGCATACCCTTTGATCCAGGAATATTGCTTCTAGGATGGTATCCCAAAGAGATCATAACAAAGGGTCCCACATGTACAAAACTGTTTATAGCAGCTCTCTTCGTGGTGGTCATGAACTGGAAATCAAGGGGATGCCTTGATTGGGGAAAGGCTGAACAGGTTGTGGTATATGAATGTAATGAAATATTATTCTGCTATAAGAAATGATGAACAGGAAGACTTCAGAGAGGCCTGGAAGGACTTATATGATCTGATGCTGAGTGAAAGGAGCAGAACCAGGAGAACTTTGTACACAGCGACAGCCACAGTGTGAGAGGAGTTTTTCTGGTAGACTTGGCCCTCCACAGCAATGTGAGGACGTAAAAAATTCCCAAGGCAAAATGCCTTCCACATACAGAGAAAGAACTATGGAATTGCATCACAGAATGAAGGAGACTGTTTTCTCTTATATTTTATTTTGTTTTATGATTTCTCCCCTTCATTCTAATTTTTTTTTTGCAACATGACAAAGGTGAAAATGTATTTAATCACAATGTATTGTAGAACCTATATAGGATTGCACACTGTTTTGGGCAGGGAAGGGGGAGGGAGAGGTTAAGGAGGTGAAGGGAGGGAAAAATCTAAGATATATGGAAGTGATTGTAGAATACTGAAAACAAATAAATTCACGAATTAAAAAAGAAAATGATCTGACTAGAGAATCTAATTGATAATATTAACCTCTTCCCAGATCTACATCCTATAATCTTTCTTCTGCATGATAGTTCTTTGAATGTTTGAAGACAGCTATATTTGTCCTTCGTTTTCCAAGAGAATCATGACATCCCAGAAACAATGACATGACTTGCACTTGACTTTGTTTTGACTGAGGGTTGCTGTGCAAGGTCACCAGTTTCACTTTCTCCTCCTAAGCCATCAGGATTCAGTGACCAGATATTCATCAGGATGACTGGAGATGGCCCAGAATACAGTGGGTGACCTTAACATTTTAGGCTAAGGCCTCTTCAGGTGCTCACTTAAAGTGAGGTGATGCCCATTTAGTGAATAGGCCTCTTTTAAGAACTAGTCAAGTCATGACCCATTTAAATATAAAAAACAAACAAATAAATAAATGAATCAAGGTGGAAGGGCAGGAGTCTTAGGCCCCTTGGGGTTGTTGCAAAGAGAAATAGTTACTATTGACATTTATTCTAAGCCAGGAGGGACCAAAAAATAGCCATTAAGTGGAGCTTAGGCAGAGACACATTGTCATCCAATGTATGGGCTTCAGAGGGCACTGGGTTTAATTCAAGAAAATAAAGAATGAAGGGGAAGAAGAGAAAAAAAAGAAATAAAGCTAGAAAGGCAAAATAGAAAAAGAACAGAAATAAAGACATCTAGCCAGTAAACCCCAAGTTAACTGGGCAGATTCTGGCCTTCAAAATTTATCTTCTTTTGAAGAGGTGAAGGAAGGAGAGAGGCAGAGTTTGAAAGAGAGGATGAACTGAGTTACCCAGCTAGATGGGTCCACCTTCCCAATGACATCTCTTTGATAAGCTAAAAACAATAGTAACCAAAAAACTCATGGTTCCCTCAACCAATTTTCAATAGGAAGATTTCTGAACCTCTCAGTCACATTGTCACACTGCTCTGAATGTTGACAATGTACCTCTTAGAATGCTGTGCTCAGGATGGAAGATGATGCATTTTCTATGTGGTTTAAGCACTACCCTCAAACTAAAGAAAGAAGAAAAGAATGTGCTTATTTAGAAGAGAAAAAGGGGGATTATTGACCATAGTTCATTCATTAGGCAAGTAAATCTACTGTCACCTCCATGTGTCATCTCCAACAAAACCTTCATTTCTTTGTTGACACTGTTACCCGTGTCTACAATATTTTCCTTCCCCTTATTTATGTGTTGAATTTTTTATCACCCTTTAGAGTCCAACTCAAGCCTCATAATCTCTAGGATCCCCCTGGTTTGTAATGTTTGCCTTTCCTTTCATATTTTGCTTATCATTTCTCTGATGAAATCATTGTCCTCTCCCATATTTCCTTTGATTTTGAACTTCACTACATGCTTCAGCTGCCTCCTCAGAGTAGAAGTTCCCTGTTTCTCTTTGGTCTTGTCATCCTGGGACAACCCTCCACTCCTGTGCCTCCTTTGCCCGTTACTGGAACAGCCATTTTGAGGGCAGCTATTACTCAATCCTCTTCTGACCCTCTTTCTGACATTCCAAACACTATTACTATCTCCTGTGTTGGTACCTTCCCAGATACCTCCCCACTCTCACAACTAGAATGTATAATTTGTGAGGTCAGGCACTGTCTTTTTCTTGTATTTGTTCTCTGACATTCACCGTAGTGCCTGCCATACTATAAGTTCTTAATAAATGTTTATTGGCTTTCCCAGCAACAACAGCATGGCTTACATTCATACAGTGAGTTACAGTTCACAAAGCAACTTACACCTTGTGTCACTTCATTATGAATACATGTACCACGCTATGAATTTGTCTTATCCCTTCTCCATCTATTCCTTCTCTGCTTCTTACAAATATATTCAGGTAGTAGTAGTAGTAGTAGTAGTAGTAGTAGTAGTAGTAGTAGTAGTAGTGATGATGATGATAACTAATATTTAGAGATTTATGCAGATTTTTTACATATATGATTACCATTGATAGACACCCTGTGAGATACATACCACTGTTCTCCCCATTTTACAGATAGGAAAACTGAGTTGTAAGAGGTTAAATGGCTTCCCATGAGTTACACAATGAATGATTATAACTCAGACTTTTGTCAATTAAAATACACCACTGTATTCATTTAATCACCTTGATTATCCATTTCCATTCCATTAAAAGAAACAAAGAAATCTGTCACTTGACATTGCCACTTATTTAAGCTACTTTCCTGTATCTCTTTCCCCCTTTACTGCCAAATCTCTAGAAAGAGTTGTCTTTGCTAACCCTGGTAGCTGTGCCCATAATGTTTAATCATTCTAACTTTTTTCTTCAATTCAAACAGCCTGGGGTGCACACTCCCACAAATACTTAAGAGAGGAGTGGTCTTAAACTTATTTAAGTAATGTGTAGGACATAACAAAAAGAACAATCCACAACTCTTTGCATATCATGGCCTAGAAGTTCATTCTTTCTTTGCACAGTCCTTGTACAGCACCCCTAAAGTAATGTAACAGTAAGCACCCTGACATACACAGGGGGTCCTGTTATCACAGATTCTTAGATCTGCGTTCAAAAAGGAAAGCAACTTTCAAGGGGTTAACAATCACTTTAATCAAGCACATATATCATTCACCTAGGTCAGGGGAGTCAACACTCTGAACTTCAAAGAAAATATAGAGAAATCAAAGATCAACAGACATGGATTCATCTGCCTAAATTCAACAGACAGGTCCAACTGTCTGCATAGTAACAGAGAGGGAAGCACCAACATCTGGGTTTTCAAAGTCATGGGGTTTCCTTTAGCAGCTTTCAAGAGTCTTCTTGGCCAAACAAACACTTCCAGTCAGTAAGCTCCACAGTAAAACCTCAACTCAGAATATTTATACCATTTTTAGAATCAGAGGGAATCATAACACTTGAGAACCAGTTCCTCATTACAAAAGACTTGGGCCTTCCCATAAATCTTCCCTAATCAAACTCTCCCTTAATGGGCATGCCCTTTAATGGGTGGGGAAGATCTTTAATCACATTGAAATAATTAACAATACATATACCGTTTCTAGTTAAAGAAATTCTTGTATCTATACTTTACTCCTTATAAGGACTCTTGATTGATAAAGGCAACATTTAATTAGAGGCATTTGATTATACTAAAATGAAAAACAGCAAAAGATCCTATTGAACTTGTCACAAGTGACAAGAACAGCAATGATGATAGCTAACATTTATACAGGCTTACCCATGCACCAGGGAAACTAAGGTAAATACATGTGAACTGATTTGCCCATAGTCATGCAGCTAGTGTCAGAGGCCAGATTTCAACTCAGATGTCCTTGACTCAAAGTTCAGTGCTCTATCTACTGTCCCCAACTGCCTCCAGCTTCTCCATAGATGTAGTATTTTTGCTGGGCAGTGACTCATTTGAACTGCTGAGATCTACTCATCTCATAAGTGCATGTCTGGTAGTCTTTTCTGCTGCAAAAATTCACATTTCTTGATATTTTTTCTTTCTCATATGATTATTGTATCCACATCTATCCTCTGATGTATGTATCCACTCACAGCTGGATGCGTTGTCTCATAGGAGTCCAGTAGCATTATTAATATAGCCAATGTGTGTGTGCTGGGCAAGGGGTTTGGGGGTGGAGTTATCAGGAATGGAGGAGAAAGTCCTTAACAAAGAACTCGATATTGAACTCAAATTCAACTTTCTGAAAAGTGCCCAGCCATTTAAAGTCTCTAGATGCCTGTTTGCCAAGTCAATTGCCTGTTCTCCTATTGACTCAAATAAGTTCATGTTTCATAAAAGGACCACAGGATGTCGACACATCTTGTTTACACTTTCGGATTCCATCATGCACAACTATATATTTTTATTGCATTGGCTGAGTTTGGGTGGAGCTGGGGCTGGGGAGGGGACCATGTCCTTCTTTATCACCCCATGAAGCTTTTACTTGATCCTGTTTGATAATAATGTTCTTTCTCTTCAAATTACCTTGTACCAAGCAAGTAACACACATTTAATACTATATGCCAGGCATACAAAGAAAAAGGAAGAACAGTCTCTGCCCTTAAGTGAATCTTTATACATGTTATATCCCTCTCTTGAGGGCATGGATTTTATTTTTCATTTCCATCCATAGTGCATAACTCAGTGTCCAGCATATATTTAGTATACTTGTATATGTATGTATAATCACATCTGTATTGTTTTTTTTCAGTAGCAATGTATGGCTGTGGGAATTAGACTATAAGGAAAACCAAATCTACAGTTCCAATTGTGGTCCTGGAGAAGACTATTTAGTATCTCTTGGACAGCAAGGAAATTAAATCAGTCAATACTTAAAGAGGTTAATTCAGACTATTAATTGAAATGACAAATACTGAAACTTAAATACTTTGGCCACATAATGAGAAGATAGAATTCATTGGAAAAGATTCGAATGTAGGGAAAGTTTGAAAGGAAAAAGGAAAGGGAATGGGAGTGGATTGACGAGATAGAAGTATCTCGGAAGAAAGAGCTTGGACAGACTTCAGGAAATAGTGAAGGATGGAAGGTGTGACGTTCAATGGTGTGCAACGATCCATGGGATAATGAAGAGTAGGGCATAACTGAATGACTGAACAATATCTGTGTAACACGTGTGCATATGTATATTTGCATATACGCACATATATAACTATATGCAAATACAAGTAGGATTGTGTGTACATATGGATGTATATATACATACATGTGGACTTAGGTGTCTATGTCTTTTATCATGTGTATATGTATGTTTATATTTATGTATTATGCATTATGTATGCATGTATAAAGTTCAACTGAATTCACTATATGTAAGTTACTTGAGGACATTGAGAATCTCCTTTCTATATTTTTAATCTTCTCTAGTATCTAGGTCAGGGATGTATATAATAGACATTTAATAAAAAATTGTTAGTTTTATCGGAAAATCTCTCACTTATGAATAATACATTTTATTTTTAGACTACTTGAAAGCATTCTTTCTTATATAGAGTTAAAAACTATCTTAAAACTTCCACCACTTCCTGTCTTCTAATCAATCTAACATTCTGCCACCCACAAATCTTATGAAATCTCAGTCCTCATCACCACCATCTTCATCATCATCACCAACAACAACAGTAATTTGAAAGAAATCCAGATAGATGTCTGGGCCACAGAACTAGAGAACTGCATCTAAGTTGAAGTCAGTCCATTAAACACTATTCTGCTCATTCTGAATCCAACTGAATGTATCGTCATGTACCTTAGCATCTCCAAATCTTCTCAATGAGGATCTCTCTGGTGAAGTTCTCTATTAAATGCCTTAATGAAACCCAGATATTCATTGTCCTTGGTTTTACTCCAAAGACTACAGTAAGATCTGGAACTAACCTTGGAGATGATCTCCTCCTGGAATCTTAATCCTTTTATATTACTGATCCCTTTTCCAGTATGGTGAAATCTATAGAGACCTCAAAATGAAATTTTAAATGGATGTAATGAAATATTTGGTATGAAACCAACTATAAATATGTTTCTATATAACTACAGAAATACATACAAAAATATATACAAAATTTTATTGAATAAATGTAGGATATGAGTAAAAGTATATCATCAGCTATTGCCAATGTGGGGATTTCTTCTTGCTGGACTTTGTAGATTTGTGTTGAAGTATTTTTGGTTTAATTTCATTTGGGTAAGGGGAGAGACAAATTAATAAAAATGTTTTTTTTTTTTAATGAAAGAGAAAGCAAAGACCTTTAAGAGGCAGAGATGAAGGAGTTTCTTTTATGTGGGGGATTGTCAATGAAAAGGAAGGGGAAATCCTGAGTTTGAGGAAACAGGAACTTGGCCAGATTGATACAAAATAGAGTGCACAAAGGGAAAAGACACAAGTAAAAAGTAGGTAATGTACTTGGTCCAGCTGTCAATACTACACTCCACCATGTCTTGTGTGTATATACTATAATAGACAGTGATAAGGGTGAAGAAGAGGAGAGATAAAGGCAAAAAGAGGGAAAAGTAGAGGCAAGATGAGGAGCAAAGTGAGAGAAGATATGGGAAATGGAGAGGAGAGAAAAGGAAAGGAGATATGAAGGAAAAGGTGAAGAGAAGGAAGGAGAACAGGGAGGAAGAAAAAGAGCAGAGGAAAGGAGTATTGTGGAAGGATGATGAAAGCGAGATGGTAAGGACAAGGGAGACAGAAAGGAGGAAAAGGTGACAAGTGATGTCAAAAAGACAACTGCTACATCTTGTTTTGGACCAAACAAATTATGTGACTCAAAAAAAGTGCCCTTTTTGGGGGGAGACACTGTGTTTAGTTCATTGATAATGTACCCCAAATTGTTTTCTGAGGTTCTTCCTCTTCTGCGAGGCTAGTGGCAATGAAAGCAACTAGGGCACCCCTAAACAAATGATTTGAGACAGAAACAGGAACTGATTGGAACAAAGAATCAATATAACATGATTTTCCTGCTGTTTACATCCATCCACCAAGGAAGTCACACCATGATTGATTTACCTTCTTGAATTGTAGACAGCATCTAGCTCTATTCAGTACACAAAATAGAGTGCTGGAGCTGGAGTAAGGAAGGTTTGAGTTCAATTCCAGTGCCAGACATAAACTGACCCTGTGCAATTCATTTTACTTCTCTCTGCCTCAGTTTCTTCATCTGTAAAACTAGGATACAATAGTACTTACCCTCTAGGATTGTTTTGAGGATGAAATCAGACAATATTTATAAAACACTTTACAAACTTCAAAGTACTATATAGATAATAATTATTTAATACTTAATTATTTGTATACATCATTATGCAACACTCAAGTTTGGAAAGTATTTTACAGATATTAGCTCATTTTGTGAATAACTGTGCTAAGAGCAATTTCAGTATTGGTATTATTATCTTCATCACTATAGAATGTTCTGGAGAGCTTACCATAAGCTCTTTGCTAATATCACCTAAATACATACCTGGTGGAAGTATCCCACTTCATCACTAGAAGGCAAGTTTGTGAGGACAGTCTGGGAAATTCACTGCCAGAAATGGAAATTTTGATTGTCTCCAATCAGTCCAGTTGAACTGATGAGGGGTCAAAGAAACAGAAGTCAGTGAGAGTGAACAAGTCTTTTGATAATTTTTAAATAATAAGTCACTAGTATAAGATATTGGGAATATTTTGAGAAACTGGGAATGAATGGGTTGGGTAGCGAGGAGTGGTCCCCAGTCATACACTTAGAGTTAAGACTCCAAGGGTCTCATTAGCAGTTAGATGTAAGCCTCAAATCCCTTCAGTGAGGTTCTTTCAATTGATTCATGGGGAATTTTTCTGAGCACCCCTTTGGGAAATGATTCTTTTAACTCCATAGTGGATTAAACCTCTAGGAATTAAACATTTGATGATTAGAATATCAGAAATGCCTTCAGGGATTCATCCATTTCAGACATCTATTGAGTTGAGGACTTCAGGTTAGTTTAGAGATGGCTCTGATCACCCTAGTGATAGCCTCAAGGTCATGGAAATGGTCAACCCTTAGTTTCAATTCTTAAAGGGGCATCCATTTCAATGGCATAAGAATAGCAAAGTAGGATACGTGAAATTGCATTAGATTTAGAATCCAAAACATTCCTTTACCAATAGATATCTGGGAGAACTTGGACAGATGTTTTCCCTTTTCAGTCCAATTTCAAATCTGTGGAATAGTAACTGGAGCACTGGACTTGGAGTGAGTTAGACTTGAATCTTGCCTCATATACTACCAACTGTGTTGTCCTAGGTAAGTTACAAATCTCTGTCTGCCTCACTTTCCCCATATCTTAAATAGGGATAGTGATATCTTCTACCCCACAGAGTGGTAGTTAGGGTCAAATAAGACAATATATGAATATTATTACTATTTCTGTTGTATCATCTCTTTGAATAATTCAATTCAAATTTAAGATGCATTTATGAAGTACCTACTATATGTCAGGCACTGTCATAAGCACTGGGACTGAAGACAAAACATTTTAAAAATTATGTCCTTTCACTTTTATTCTACTGGAAATATAAGATGTAAATAGAAAAGAAACTCGGTCCCTTCCAATTCTCAAATCCCTTGATGCAATGATCCTAGCAAAATGATGGCTCCTCTAGGTCTTCAGGAATGGCTGGCTTTTCTTACTTGCTGAGAAGTATGTCAACCATCATTCAGTGAACAATCCTCTAATGAAGGCTTTTTCTGCATGAAGTCAGCCAATGGCAAAGCTCCAGTAACTCTTGAATGGTGAACTCAGAATCTTTCTAGGTAGGCTGGATTTTTCAAAATGTGAACTCTATTGGCACAACATTCTGGAGCCCAGTCTCATATGCTCAGGAGGAAACATTAGATGTTTAGTAGGGGCCAAGAAACTTTCATTGCTCTAACTGCTGTCAGCTGATTCAACCATTCAGAAAGCAGTTTGGAACAATGGCCAAACAAAAAGGTGCAGACCCTATGACCAGCAATATTACTTCTAGGACTGTATCCCAAAGAGATCATAGAAATGAAAAGAGGTCCCATATGTTCAAAAATATTTACAGCAGCTCTCTTTGTGGTGGTCAAGCACTAGGAATCATGGGGATTCCCAACAATTGGGGAATAGGTGAACAAGGTGTGGTATATGAATGCATGAAGTACTATTGTGCTATAAGAAATGATGAACAGGAGGACTTCAGAGAGGCCTGGGGGGACTTAGGTGAACTGATGCTGAGTGAAAGGAGCAGAACCAGGAGAACTTTGTATGCAGTAACAGCCACAATGTTCGAAGACTGATTTTGATAGACTTAGCCCTTCACAGCAATGCAAAGACCTAAAACATTCCCAAAGCATTCTTGAGGGAAAATGCCATCCACATCCAGGGTAAAAAACTATGGAATTGCAATGCAGAATGAAGAAGAATATTTTCTCTTATATTAAAAAAAGAATCCTCCATTGCCTCTTAACAGTGCTGAATAGAAGCACTGTTTAGTGACATCGTTCTGGCTTTCTTGAAGTTGTTGATAAATTTTGTCCTTGTTTCATGATTTCTTCATAAAACACATTAAGAGGATAGAAGATGAGAGTTCTTTCCATACAGTACTTCATGCTTTCTAAGGAAATTTGCATATGTAATGTATTTTGAATACATTTAATTCAAACTCAGCAGCTAGACTGAACGATGGTTAGAGTGGTGGACCTAGAATTACAAAGACTTGAGTTCAAATCTGGCCTTAGATTTTAGCTGTGTGACTCTGCACAAGTCACTTAACCCTCTTTGCCCCAGTTTCTTCATCGCAAAATTATCTAGGGAAGGAAATGATAAACTTCTCCAGTATCTCTGCCAAGAAAACCCCAAATGAGTCAAGAAGAGTACAACAGGATTGAAAAAAATCATTGAAGGAACACAAACTCACCACTCATTACCTTTCCCCCAAGCCCTTCCCCCACCCTCCTTAGAGGGAAGGGCTGCACCTTCTTCCCAGTCCCTCATGCTGGAAACATAAAAACTGTCTTCTGTTCCTCACTATCTATCATCCCCTCACTACCCCCCATATCCAACCGGTTGTCAAGGCATGTAGATCTCTCCTTTGCAATATCTCTCAAATACATCCTGTTCTCTCCTCTGCTATGGTTACCAATCTTCATCACCCTACAACTTGACTACTGCAATATCTCCTTGGGGGGAGGGTGGTCTATGTGTCTCAAGTCTCTCTGCACTCCAGTCCATCTTCTATTCAGCTCCCAAAGTGATTTTCCTAAAGCACAGGTCTAAACTCCAGTGACTCCCTATGGACCACAGGATTATATACAAAATACTCTGGTGTTCAAAGCCCTTCACAACTGACCACCATTACCTTTCCAGTCTTCTCACACCCAGTGCCCACCTGCTCTTCCATCCAGTGACATTGACCTCTTGACTTTTCTATAAATGAGATATTATCACTCAGATCTCAGTATTTTCTCTGGCTGTCTTCCATACCTGGAATGCTTTTCCTCCTCTCCATTTACTGACTTCTCTAGCTTCCTTTAAGCCCCAGTTAAAACCCCCTTTTCCACAGGAAGCCTTCACCAACTTCTTTTAAATTCTAATGCCTTTCGCTTTCTATTTTTCCTGTTTACAGCTTTCTCTATATACTTGTTGACTTGTTGTCTCCTCCATTAGATAGTGAGTTCCTTGAGGACAGAGGCTATCTTTTGATTTTTTTTTTGTATCCCAAGAGCTAAGCACAGTTCCTGGCATATTGTGGATGCTTATTGACTGGATGGCTCATATGAGTGCTCTTTGCAGGGATCAGTTACCCTATATTCAAGTTACCCTGTAGGTCTACATTGCTAAAAATATCCCTCATGTATTCTCTTTAATGTGTTTATTTGTTAGTAGCACACCAGAGGATACAATTAGCTCATATCAAAGTTATTAAGTGTACTATCATAGCAAGACTATTTGCAATGGAAAACCCACCCCACTCACCACTCTAAACTTAGGACAGGATCTCCTGTCAAACACTACAAAACAGGAATGTCAGCAAATACAGGGATCATACATGTGGGGTCCACATGTAAAACTGGTTGCCCCCAGTACTATTCTTTATTGGGGGAGACATGTTAACTGATCTTTCCCAGGTTCTCTGTAGTGCCTATTGATCGGTCTTAGTTACTGGTTAAACTAAAAATCTTGGCCTGCGCCCTGCTAGGCTCTGTTAGAAAGTACAGGAATAAGTGTTCTCTAAGCAGCGAGGTGGTGCAGTAGACAGAGTACAGGGCCTGGAGTCAGGAAGACCTGGGTTCAAATTCAGTCTCAGATACTTGCTCTGTGACCCTGGGCAAGTCACTTAACCCTGTTTGCTTCAGTTTCATGATCTGCGTCATGCTCTACAGAAGGACATGAAAATCAACCCAATACTTTTGCCAAGAAAACCCCAAATGGGATCATGAAGAGTAAGATGTGACTGAAATGACTGAAGAAACACAGAGAATAGTAATGATGGAGTCCTAATAGAGCTACGCCCCCATCCCAATAGTCTAACTTCATTACAGACCCATGATCCCTACCAAACTACCCCACAATATCCTATCTTCTTCATACATGGTCACTAGAACAACAGCTATGTCCCTGAAACTCATAGTTTTCACAGAAACAGCAAGTGTGGAAACCCTGCTACAGCCTCTACCCAGTCATATCTCCCAGACTCATTGCCATAGAAATAGATACGGTCCCGTGGTCAATCATAATCACATCATCCATCATCAGATCACAATACCTAAAGATCTATCTTGACCAGACAGGACCACAATAGCTAGCCAGTTGGAGGACATCATGGCCAGAATATTTAACCACTGAACCACAGGTGGTCCTCCTTAAATACTCCTCCTGCCTTTTTAATATTAATCATATTCCTATATGTATGTAAATTTTTGTTATGTAATTGGATCCTTATCCTATAAAAATTCATCTTGTTTTGTCTGAAGTTGCTGTTTTCTTGTGGAACTTAGCCCTCTTCATGAGAGAGACATCAATCTCAATAAATGCCTATGCTTTGATTGGAGGGTTCTGACTCTGAACTCTTTGAGAGGGTTCCAGCACAACACATCATGAAGCATCAACAGTTTTTGGTTGTAGCAGATGGCCTGTGTCCCCACATGGCTCAGTGATGTGGTGAAGAAGAAAGACACGGGAGGTGGGAGAAGAAAGACCAACTCCACTTTATTGATCTCAGGGTCCAAGGTCTGGGTATTTATAGACAGAATCTGCAAGCCTAGGAGACATTCTGCTTGTCTCTGCCCCAGTGATTAAATCAGTCTTATAAGATTGATTTAGTCAGACTGTGAGCCTAGAGGGCATCTATTTTTCGTATCCCTTGTTTTCTGTAATCCTCTTGTTTGTCTCATGGAGACAACAGCATCCTGGGGGGCATGGAGAGCCATTCCGGATGAGCACAGTCTCAAAGAACAGTTTCCCCAAAGGTCTATCCTGATCTTGTCAACCGCATTCCACCCTGGCCCTCAACATTTGGTGTCCCTGGGTTTAAACCTCAGCACTAAAATCAGTAGGACATACCCAGTTCTATTACTTTGTAATCTTGGCCTATCATGTGCTACTCCTCAGGAGATTATCTGTTCCAGAATCAAAGTTAACGCTGTTTGAATTTTCTCATTTTACAAGATGCTTGGGTTTCCTTTTCGACTCATGTTTAAGCACATCGCCAATGGCCATGTGCTTCTGCTACAAGATGTCATTGTCAGCAGGGGAGAGAAAGAGGAGAGATATTTACTTCTACCAACTGATCTCTGTAAGAGTCTCAAGATACATGTCAGGAGCACAAAGCTACCCTAAAACTCAGTCCAAAAAACCCACTGCCTTCTCAATATTCTCAGCTGTCATCCTTCTTCCTCAGTAAAAATTTCAGTTTCACTTGGTACTGACAACTGAATGCATAGAGGGGATGCATAAACCTTTTCACAGACAGATGTGACCATTCCAACACTGAAAGGGCAAATCCTCACTACCCACAATCTCGATTATCTCTGTTAACTGTCCCTTACTTAACTGCAAATGGGCCCACTCAAAAGAAATGTCTTCTCTCCCTTACCCTAAAAAAATAACAAAATCAGTTAGTCAAAGTTCAAAATCTTTCAATTTCCTCATTTGAGTCGAGGAGTGTCTTGATCAACTGCCATACTCCCCTAACATTATTTATTTCTACAATAATGCAGGGAGGTATTATTGCTATGATTCTAATTTTACAGAGGAAGAGGAAACTGAGGCTGAGGTGATGTGCCATTGCCATGCTGGGTGTGGTCATAGAGCTAATGTCTGAACCAGTATTCAATTTAGATTACCTGACCCCAATTCCACTCTTTTTCTTTTCCCTTTTGTCCTTCAGGTATCAAAGAAACACTCTAGTTGAGAAAGAAGTTGCTCTGATGGAGCTATGATCTCAACAATTATTATAGAATAAATTTTTAAAGTGAGATGATAATAGTGACAATCCTTTCTTCTTCTCCTCCTTGACATTCTTGGTATGGGTCAGGATTCAATTTTCACTTAGATAAGTAATTAAGAGAAGCCCAAACCAAGTTCTATATGAGTTGAAAGAAGATAAATAAAATTACTAACTTGGGGTAGTGGTGAAGCCAGGAAGGCCTTCCTGATGAAGGACACTGAGAGTCAGTAATTCCTGTGTTTAAATTCTGCCTTAGGAGGTTAGTAACTGTGATCACCAGAAAATTACTTAACTTCTCCATGCCTCAGTTTCCTGTAAAATTAGGTGGTTAGACCTGAGAGCAAAAAATAAAAGACTTTATCCTTTCCAGTTCTAACTCTATAATTTGTAACATTTGTAACATAATTTGTAAAACCATCCTCTGATTTTCCTTGATTTTCTCTGCATGTATGTGTGTACATACACACACGTATACTTATATACACACATGTATATGTATCTATATATAGGTATGGGTATATATACATATGGGAATATATATCTATATACATACATATACATATGTATTTACACATATATTTCTATACATATATGTATAAAATCCAGTTTCTGCCACATAATTTTCCTTATTTATTATTTTGTTAGGTTTCTGTATTTAATTTGTGGGACATCTTAATATTACACTATTCATACTTTATATGTAATAAAGCAATCCTTTTGTCTGTATATGCTATATTATTACAAACTTAGGGATATAGATATTTAAGGTCAATATTATTTTGTTGCCTATGATATCTTGAATATAATTCCTTTGTTTGACTATGTGCTTTTGATGTTTAATTGAATGAAATTCTTGATTTTCTGGAGTCAGTTAAAGCAGGTGGAGTTATTTGATTTTAGGTTTCTATTTATTTAATTAATTTGCTTTTAGTTTTCAACATTCAATTCCACAAAATTTTGAGTTTCGATTTTTTTCCCCATCTCTCCCCTTCCCCCCACCCAAGACAGAATGCATTTTAATTACTCCTTCCCCCAATCTGCCCTCCTTTCTATCACTCCATCCCATCCCTTCTCTTGTCCCCATTCCATTCCATTTTCCTGTAGAGCAAGCTAGATTTCTATACCCCATTTCCTGTATAGCTTATTTCCCAGTTGCATGTCAAAAGAATTTTTGACAATCGTTTTTAAAACTTTGAGTTGCACATTCTCTCCTTCCCTCCATCCCCATTTATCCTCATAGAGAAGGCAAGCAATTTGATGTAAGTTATACATGTGTAGTCATGCAAAACACTTCCGTAAGTCATGTTGTGAAAGACTAATTTACCTCTATCCTACCCTGCCCCCAATTTATTCTATTCTTTCCTTTGACCCTGTCCCTCCTCAAATGTATTCACTCCTGATTGCCCCCTCTTCCAATTTGCCCCCTCTTCTATCATCCTGTCCTCTTATCCCCCTTGCCCCATACTTTTCTATAGGGTCAGATAAATGTTCATACCCAACTGAGTGTGTGTTATTGTACTGCCAATGTGATATTCACAGCCCTTACAGAGGCTATGAATATCATGGTGCAATTCTGAATCACAAAATACAACAGACTCTTCACAGGGAACTCAGAACCCAAACATTTATTCAGGCACTGAAGAGCCAAGCCTATCACAGCAAAAAAGACATCTATCCACATATGTATTTATATATGTATGTATGTATTCCTTTCAACTACCCTAATACTGAGAAAGGTATCATCAGTTGCAAATATCATCTTTCCATGTAGAAATGTAAACAGTAAAGCTTTAGTAAGTCACTCATGATTTTTCTTTCCTGTTTGCCTTTTCATGCTTCTCTTGAGTCTTGTATTTGAAAGCCATACTTTCTATTTTATTCTGATCTTTTCATTAAAAATGCTTGAAAGTCCTCTATCCATCGAATGTCCATTTTTTGCCCTGAAAAGTTATATTCAGTGTTGCTGGGTAGGTGATTCTTTGTTTTGATCCTAGCTCCTCAGACCTCTTTAGACATTCTTGTCATAGTCAAAACCCTCTGGTCCCTTAAAACAGAAGCTGCTAAATTTTGTGTTATACTGATTGTGTTTCTGCAGTACTTGAATTGTTTCTTTCTGGTTGCTTACAATACTTTCTCCTTGACTTGGGAACTCTGGAATTTAGCTAAAATTTTTCCTTTTTTTTCTATTCATTTATAAATAATTTATTTGTTTTCAGTTTTCTACTTCTTCTTACTTCTACTTTCTACTTCTGAAAGTCTTAGATTTCCCTCACTTTTTCCCAGCTCCCTCCCCTCTCCCTTTCCGAGATGGCATGCAATCTTATATGGGTTCTGCACATACATTCTTATTAAACACATTTTCACATTGATCATGTTGCATAGAAGAATTAAAATGAATGGGGAGAAACCATGAGAAAAACCAAACCAAAGCATAAGAGAAAATATTGTGCTTCATTCTGTGATCCAATTCTATGGTTCTTTCTCTGGATGTGGAAGGCATTTTTCCTCAAGAGTCCATTGGGAATGTTTTAGGTCCTTCATTGTTGTGAAGGGCTAAGTCTAACAAAAAAAAAATTCCTTGTGTACTGTGGTTGTTACTGTGTATAATGTTCTGGTTTTGCTCCTTTCACTCAGCATCAGTTCATACAAGTCCTCCCAGGCCTCACCGAAGTCTTCCTGTTCATTATTTCTTCTATTGGCTATAATATTTCTAGGAGGTTTCCTTTTGGGATCTCTTTCAGGAGCAATCAGTGGATTCTTTCTATATTTATTTTACCCTCTGGTTCTAGAAGATCAGGACAATTCTCCTTGACAATTTCTTGAAAGATGATGTGCAGGCTCTTTTTTTGATCATGGCTTTCAGGTTGTCCCACAATTTTTAAATTGTCTCTCTTGGATCTATTTTCCAGGTCAGTTGGTTTTTTTTCCAATCAGATATTTTACATTGTCTTCTGTCTCCTGATTTTTTTGGTTTTGTTTCATAATATCTTAATTTCTCATAAGATCATTAGCTTCCATTTGCTTCATTCTAATTTTGAAGGAATTTTTTCTTCAGCGAACTTTTGGACTTCCTTTTCCATTTGGCTGATTCTGCTTTTTAAGGAATTGTTCTCCTCATTGGCTTTTTGGACCTCTTTTGCCATTTGGGTTAGTCTAATTTAAAAGGTGTTATTTTCTTCAGTATTTTGGAGTTCTCCTTTAACCAGCAAGTGACTCATTTTTTCATGTTTTTCTTGCATCATTCTCATGGCTCTTCCCAATTTTTCTTCTACTTCTCTACCTTGATTTTCAAAATCCTTTTTGAGCTCTTCTGTGGTTTGAAACCAATTTGTATTTTTATTAGAGGTTTCAGATGTAGGAACTTTGACTTTGTTGTCCTCTTCTGGTTGTAAATGTTGATCTTCTTTGTCACCAAAGTAAGATTCGGTAATCTAATTGTTTTTCTGCAATTTGCTCATTTTCCTAACCAGTTGCATGAATATTTACCTCTTTGTTAAGGTAGGGCTTTGGTTCCAGTGTGGAGGCAATACTGCCCCAAACTTCCGGATTTTGTGTAGCTACTTCCAAAGATATTTCTAGGGACCTGTAAATTTTCAGTTATTCCAGTGTTCTATGATCAAAGGATAGGTGTTTACAACTCTCCTGGTCTGTGCTCTGCTCTGTGAGTGTCCATAAGCCCTCTTTTTCCACCTTGGAACTCTGAGAAGAATTCTCTCTCCAACACTACTACAAGTTTCCCACCCCAGTGCTCCTCCTGGCCCCAATACCGACACCCAGAACTAAAACCCAGACTGAAGCAAAGGCAAAGCAAAAAGAACACTGCCTCAGTGGCAGCAAAGACATCCTTGCAATCCCCTTTTGATTAGCAGCTCAATCCCCCTATCATCTGTGGGCTGAGAGCTCCAGAAGCAGCCATTGCTGCTGTCAGCACTCCTCCCCAGAGTTGAGGTTAGACCACTTTCTTCTCTCACCCAAGTCCCAACAGACTTTTCCTACGATCTTCTAAGTTATCTTTGGCATGTGTGGGTTGAAAAATTCTGGCATTTGCCACAGCTGCCAATGACCTAGTCCACTGATACCTGTTCTGTCCCACCTCTGCCAGTACAGCCCATGCTGGACTTCATGTTTCTCTCAGACTAGTGCAGCAGACCTTTCCTATTGACCTTCCAAGTGGTTTTGGACTGGAAATTTGTCATTTTGTGGGTTCTGCTGCTCTCATATTTGTTCAGTATTTCAGTATATTTGTTCAGTTAAAATATTTGGAGGAATTTGGGGAAGAGCTCAAGCAAGTTCCTGGTATTACTCTGACACCTTGGCTCTGTCACTTGGAGTTATTTTAAACTTCTCATTTCCATTAGTATTGCTAGCAAACTGAATTGTATTTTGTGTAACAAAGGCATTGTGGGGTTGCATATTCTAGATAATTTAGTAAGCCTAAAAATCTCCCTTCCCTCTTTTTAAAAAATAAAATATAATTTAATGCATTTGCATTCAAGATTGCCTTGTCTTATTTATGTATCTGTATGGGATTATACATGCCCCCTCCAATAGAATGTAAGACACTTGAGTGCAATTACTATAAAAAAGGGAGTTATTTTTGAGTCTCAATTATATTTATATATGTCTAGCTACCTGAATTGTGTTTTGTGTCAACTACACTTCATTGGGTTCTATATTTTGGCCATTTAGTTAGCCTGTCTCTCCTTCCTTCTTTTTCTTTTTATAATAGAATTCCATAAATTTGCATTCAAGATTATCCTATCTGATACATGTATATGTGTGTCTATACATACACATATGTATACACACAAAAATATGTAAACAAAGATACACTTTCCCTCCCCGTCAATGGAGTGCAAGCTCCTGGGGGCCAGGATGGTTTCCCTTTTGTTTTTCTATCCTTAGCATTTGACACAATGCCTGACACTTAGTGGGTGCTAAATAGATTGCTTGATAGATGATAGATTCTAAGTTATAGTTAGATTTATTTATTTTTTCTCTTTTGTAGGATGTGATATTATTCATTTTGTTAGGAAGGGAATTAACAATCTTAAGTACATCTAGAAAAAAGAAATTAGTGTCCAGAGAATATAAAGAAGTATATGATAGAGAAGTGAATTTGGAATTTGGAAATCAGGAGTTCCAATCCCCCTTAGGTACTTTCAGGCTGGGTGGCCAGGGCCAAGTCACTTCATATTTTGAGCCTCAGTGTCCACATTTGTAGAATGGGAATATGTTTTATTGTTAACCTTCTGGGGTTGTTGTGAGGTTCAGTTGAGGGAATACATGTAGAGAATGGTCCAATACATGTAGAGTAGGTCTTATCTAAACATCAACTCTTATAACAGCTGGAATGGAGGCAGGGAATCGCTATTAATGCATCATATGAAGATCAACTTAAAGAACAAGCAAAATTTAACTTGGAGAAGACTTAGGACAGACAAAAGAGTTGTCCTTATTATCTAAACAGAAGGAGATTAGACTTGTTTTTCCTCACCCAGCAGGCAACATCATGAGCAATGGACAGAAGTTTCTGAGAAATATCTCTAGATTATTTGTAAGGAGAGACTTACTAATGACTAAAGCTATCCAAAACTTGGGAAGGCAGCAAGATGCACCTGGGAAAAGGCTGTATCTGGAGCCCTGAGTCCTGGTTTGCAATCCCAGATCTGTCACTCATTACCTGAGAGACTGCCTGCAAGATAATCTCCCTGGTTCCAGTTTTCCTTTCCAATAAAACAAAGAGCTGAACCAGAAGAATAGTCAGGTGTCTTATCCCTCTAAATCTTGGTATGGACTAGGTTGCCTTTTAAAGGAAGTAGCAAGTCTCCTTAATCTCAGTGCCTTATAACCCTCAATGTTTCTTGCCCATATCTCCTACATGGGCAAGATCTCTATTACATGTTGTCTCTCCTATCAGGACAAGAGCTTCTTGAGATCAGGAACTGATTTTTGCCTTTCCTCATGCCCCCCTTGTTTAGTACAACACCTGGTGCATAGAAGTAGTGTAGTAAATGATAAATGACTTGACTTGACAATAATTGGAGGTTTTTCTCACTTAGGGGCTGGATAATGACATCAAAAATGGGAGGGAGAGGCTTCTTACCAAAGAGAAGACATGGCAAATTGCTGATACTGAATACAAGATCTTCCCAGGGTGGAAAGATCTACTTGAGTTGGTGATTCAGTGGTATAACTTTCAGGTGACTGGGTCACCTTTATACACCATGAGATGGATTAATTACAATTTCCTTCCACCTCAGGGGTTCTATAATTCTTTTAATAGTCTGCTTTATTTGATGAGTACTACTCCTGTTCCAATAGTGGAACATATATTCACCCAGGCACACACAAATACATATGCACATGCACGCATGCACACACACACACACACACACACACCACTAAATGCACTTACTATGTTTTCTACTTGTAAATGATATTAATTTTAAAAATTCCCCTTCCTGACTTCTTACTTTTAGACTAGCTATTAACCACAGTCCACTATCCCTTTCTACCATCTTCCCTAATTTTTTTATTTCTTCATCCTTAATACCCATGATCAGAATGTTCTTTCCTTTCAATCAATCAATCAGTAAACAGCTATTTGTTGAACTTTTGTTATATGTACATAACTATACTAATTGTTTGGGCTACAAAGAAAAAAAATAGCCCATACTTAAATGCATGATCTGTTTCGGTAAAGTCACGAATTCTTTTGGAGAGCATTGTTTTCCTTTTCAGGATTCTTATGAACTATCCTTTATTAACATGTCTTAATCTTTATCTAGTAATAGAAGTCAAGGTCACTGTCTTATAGTTTTTAAGCTGCACACAGTTTTACTTTCAAAAAATGGTTCATTTATTTTGTCCAGTCTTGTAGACTCTGTCTTAATTTATATTGTTTCCTACCCCTGCCAAAAATCACTGATGGGCTCAGCAACTTTTGCCACCTATTTTTTTTTAGCAGCCTAGCGTACAATTCATCTAGGTCTGGTAACATGAAACTAGCAGATTTTAAGCTCCTGGCGAGAAGGAGTGCCTTGCACATTGTAGGGTCAAAGTGAGGAGAACTATGGAAAAACAAATTCTCTCCCACCACCACTTCATTTATCTTAAATTTTCCCTCCATGCTAGCATTTTTTTTTTATTGTCTTTCACAGTCAAAAGAAGCTTCTTCTTGGAATTCTAACATGATGTCCTTCAGGGTGCATAACAATCTCAAAAAGACTTTGAAAGAAACATGTAGCCCCTATAAAAATGCATATAAGAACACTAACAGATGAGCACATAAAGGGAATTTGGGTATGACAGTATTTATCTTTCGGTGGAAAATTCTGATGAAATAATCGGTTCTCTGGGGGATAAAATGGCCCAGGGAGAATGCAGGAACATAGAAATAAAATTAAAACTTAAAAGAAAAAATGTATAAATAGGAGATAAGTCGGTATCTCTACAAAATAAAGGAAATAGATTTCAAAGCTCAATGAAGTATGCCTCTCCAAGAAAACTGTGAAGAAAGAACAAAGTATTACATACCATACTGAAGGGAATCATATCAAAGAAATACCTTGAAGTACTAGAAACACAGAGAAATGGATAGTTCAAAAATCCACAGAATATAATCATAATTTTTACTGATTTTATCCAATCTTAACTCATGCAAAAATGTTGTCAAACTCCATAGTGTCATTGTCAAAGAAAAAATATCATAAACACTCAAGAGAAAATAATTCATGATATCAAAAATCATGAAATTAGGTAACACAAGACTAGCGAATGAGAATGAGAAATTATAGATGATACAATGCTATATATTACAAAGAAGGTGATGCAAGTCACCTTAGGAGAAAGGGGGAAATTACAACTAATCAGTGAACCAGCTAAGTCTAGTATTATGTACTGTGCTCCATACTACTGTGTACAATATTCTCATAGGGCCAACTTGTTCCTAATTTCACAGTTTAAAATTTTGTCAGAATTTCATTTCTGATTTTGATGTTTTTTTTTAATTTCCATTTGCATATGAATGTGGGTGATATTTTGGTCTCTACTTTTCATTGACCACAAGGAAAAACAAATTTGAGATGTTAAAGTTGATTTCAGAAGATAATATTTGAGAATTGAAATTGAATAGAAATGGGTTAAAGTATAGGAATAATAATATCCTGGTCTCAGAGAAGGTATACCTGTCAAAGTGAGGAGAGGGAAAGAAAATTTATTTGCTTAGCTTTAGAAAATTATTAAAGAGGGCTAAAAATGAAGGGAGTGAATAAAATGCCCTACACATAATTACCAAGTTATATTTTATAGCTATAATATAGGAAAAATAATCACATAATCACAGGCCATGCCCTCTATATGAAGCCTTTCTTGATCCCTCCAACTTCCAGTATTCTCACTCTAAAAATTATCTTTTGTATATGTCTATGTGTATATGTATATAAATAAATATACACACATGGATATCCATATACATACACATATGGATATGTGTGAATGTACACATAAATGCATGAACTAAACATATATTATAGACCCCTCACACACACATTCTTGCCAGATAGGACACGGATGGTGAAAATATTATTCCATTCTTGGTTTTGTATTCCCGGAGCCTAGTCTTTAGTAGATATGTTAATAACATCTTCTAAACAAACAAGGTTGTTTGTCGATTGACAGAAAAATATCAGTTGAGAAAGCCATAAGAAAGAAAAATCTGAGAAAAAATCATAGTAAAATTCCTGATCTCAAATATATGTATGAATGACATATGTGTGCATATACTGCACACAAACACACTAAATATAGTCATTAATCAAGACCTACTAGAAATCCTAATTTTACTTTGTGATAACACTGAAACTTGATGGAATGAAACTAGTTATTTGAACATCACACCAGAAGAGTATCTGATATTCAAAATAAACAGGATACTGCCTTGAACAAACAGATGAAATTTGAATTGAACTAAGGGTAAATAAATGCATTCTAACCACCTACTCTTTCTTCTTGGATTTCCTTTTTCATGCTAAGGATTTTTAGATTACCCTTCATAGTCTAAAGATGCTTCCACTAGGATTTCAGACATGATGGTGTTCAGGTGTTCAGTGTTTAATGACCTCAAGAGGAGCTACACAGCAAGGAGAAATTCAGGCACCAAAGGGATTAACCATAGTAGATGAAGATAAATGAAGTAAAAAAACAAAACAAAACAAAACAAAATAATGGACATCATTGGCAGCAAAGTCTATGACACAACATTTGAAAAGAAAGAAGAAGTAGTTTAAGTAAATTATCAGCCTATCATAGAGGCATGTTCTAATACTGATAAGAGACCTCAGTTATCCCTACATCTGCTAGAGCTCTTAGTCTGCCCAAAGCAGAGAAACCAATCTGACTAACCTTAATGTTAACCTAATAATGCCTACAAATGCAACAAGGTGCTTGTTTTGCTTAGGACATTCCAAAACTAGTCCCAGGTTTCACAAAGAGCTATCTGCAACCATACTCATAACAAATTCAAAACCTATGGTTTTCTTTTTCCTTCTATAGTCCTTTTTGTCTTTTTTACTTCATACCTAGCCTGTGTAGGGGACAACAATTGTGTTTGACAAATCTCCCCCACACTTACATCTATAGATGATCATATCCCTGTGCCTCACTTAAATCCAATCAATGAGCGAGTCAAGACATTACCCTCATGTCATTGGACCTCTGTGAGAAGGAAGAATCAGCAACAACAACATTCCTTGATCTCTAGTCCATTGTTTTTTTTTTCAATAACTATAATATAAAGCGGGACCTCAAAAACATGGCAGCCTTTTGTTTTTGTTAAAGCTTGTAATTATAACCTCATAGGAAGGGAACCTAGAATTCATCATATTCAACCCTTTAATTTTACAAATGAGAAAAATAAGGCTCAAAGATACTGTTTCTTGACCATAGTCTTGCAACCAATAAATATGTGATGCATTATTTGAATCTGACTCTAAGTCTATCATGATTTCCACTACAAAACATTGCCCTCCACTTAGCCATTTGAAGCTTTAAATGTATGGATGGAGGTTGAGGCTGATGGTTTAAGTCATGTTGTTATGAAGAAATACTTTACCGTATTTGAGATATATTTTGAAGGAATGTAACAAGGTAAAATGAAGGCAAAAACAAATGTTATCAGTAATAATGAATGTCAAGGGATTGAATTCATCTAAAAGAAAAAGAAGTGAATTGCCAAATGGACTAGAAAATAGATACAACAGTGTATTCCCTATAGGATACATCTCTAAATCTGAAGGACAGAAGTAAGGAGGAATTCAGTGGGTTGGAATCAAGTTTATTATGCTTTAACATACTTTTTTAAAGTCATCATTATAATCATGATTTCAAAAAGGAACCAACAAAAATAGATATCATCAAGAGAAACAGATTTTCTTTGGTTTTCTCCTTCATAATTTGACAGATCTTTTTCATCAGTATCATATTGTCTCCTGAATGTGTAAAACACAAAACCATATGAACATTTTTAGTAAATAGACAAAAAACCAAAATTTGTTGACTGTACCTATAAAAATTCTACAAAGAAAGTTTATATAATTGAATACTTTATTAATATACTTATTAATTAGTAATGGAATGATTGATACATTGATTATATATTGTTGCTAATTAAACATTAATGGCAATACTTAAAGAATACTCTTGAAATAATAAAGAAAACAAACATGTTAATAACTCCAAAAAGAACAACATATTGTAATGCTAATGAGATTAAAGAAGATGTTCCCCACCCATTAATGGTGTCTGCCAATTAAGAGGAGTTTGATTAGGGAAGATTTGTTCATCCTTTTCTGTGAGAAAAGTGTGACTGTCTTCCCCAAACCAGTAAAACGTAAAGCAGATAAAGAAGCCTATAAAACATTATCACAAAAGTGTGTCAATACTAAGTAAAATACTGGAAAACTTACTATAGCAATATGTACAAAAATATAGTCATTGTAAATTAATTTGAGTAATACTAGGAATGCAAGGATGTTTCAAAATTAGACAAAAGACTACCACAGTATATAATATTAACATTATAAAATAGGAAGCAGAATGATGTAATGGATAAAATCCTTATTTGGGAAAAAGAATACCTAGTTTAGTTTCCACTTCTGACACTTAACATGTAGCTGTAGTCAGGTAGTCAGGTTATTCTCAGCTAATAATCTGCTGCATTGGATAGAGTGCCTTTATCAAACAGTCTAAACTGATGAAATCACAAATCTTTGTTTATTAATGCAGTAGTAAAAAAAGTTATTATTCTATTAAAATATTAGGGAAAAAAAACCTCTGTTAAAATGCATTATTACTTATACTATGTCAGCTAAGCTAGCTTGCTATCTCAAAACATTTTTCTCATTAGACTATAGACAGTTTCTTTTACTTTCCCAGATGTCCCAGAGTGAATTTGAGTGGAATTAGGTTTTCTGGCATCAATGCATATTAAAACAAACAAAATGAAATAAAATAGTGATTTATGTTAAAATAGCAAATAGCACAAGAGCAAATAGGCTATGAACAAAACCATTTAAGAGTTGGCAACATTTGTAATGGATAAATGTTGAAACTTTCCCAGTAAGAAAAGGGATGAATCAAGCTTGTCTACTATCCCAATTATAATTTAATATAGTTCCAGAAGTGTAATAATTACAGTAATAAGAAAGAAAAAAATGAGAGAATAACCATTGAATGGCAAGACAAGAAAAAAATCTCTTTTTGTAAATTATAGGGTAGTTTTATTAGAAAACCATAAGGAATCAACAAAAAAGTAATGAAAGCAAATAGCTTCAGGAAATTAGCAGCATATACATCCACAGAAATATATATTTTTTATTTCCAAAGCTATTTCCACATATTCCTATTAAAAGGAAATTAAAAGAGATAGAAAGAAAAATGCCCCTTCAAATTACAACAAAATACATTAAATGACACGTATTTACAATAAAGGAATGCATCAATAAATTACGGGATATGAATGAAATATAATATCACATTGAAAATGTTAAGATCTCAAAGAATTATGGGAACTCTATGAAATGATGCAAAGTAAACACAGAAGAAGCAAAGGAAAAATATACATAATTGCTACAACCACACAAATAAATGTAACATTTGGTGGCAACAAAACTCAGAGTGAATGTATAGAAATATTGAAATTAATTTATAAGGTTTACATAAGTCTTTTAAACAAATGAAAACTTAATAAAGTATAAATGTTTGCATACTGTTAATCACAGTCACTCTTTTCTCTTGTTTTAATTGATTCCTGTGAGGAATTTTGCTTTGTGAGGATGGAGTATTCTGAGGTTTTGTTGAGTGTAATAAAATTAAAAAAATATTAAAACAAATAAATATTTATACATGCAGGCTAAATCTCATATTTATTTATTATTTTACAAACATATATGCACATACAAATATATGCATATGTATACATACCCATATGTCAACATTTTAACACGGAGAACTTATATAGTCTATGCAATATTATAGAAATAAAGAAAGCTCTAAATTATTGGAAGGATATTCAGTGTTCACAGTTGATCTCTGCTAAGATAGTGAAGATTTCATCTAACAAAGCAATTATTAAAAAGATAAAGTTAATTCCTAAATTAATCTACAGATATAGTATTATATAAATCAATTTACTGAAGACACTCTGTATAATTAACTCATAAAAATTCATATTGAGAAATAAAAAATTATGAACATCAAGAGAATCACTGGGAAGAAAAAAAAGATGGAGGAAAGAATGCAACCAGATCTCCAGTTATTGTGAAGTGATAATTATCAAAACTATCTAATATTACATGAGTTATTTTAATTTATCAACACATATGTTAAAAAATAAAAACTTAGACAAATGTAAATAGCAGGCTTCTAGTGTTTGATAAATCCATAAACACAAACTTTTGAGGAAGGAATGCCAGAATTGCTTGGAGAAATGAGTAGCAGTTTGGCCAATAGAAGTAGTGACACATCAAAAACAAAATAAATCTTTTGATGACAGTGATCACCATTACCATCCCTCTGACTCTCTTATCTCACTGACTTCAGGTAGATCCTATGCACCCCAAAACACATAATACACCACAATAATTAGGAAATCCTCCATATCCATTTGCTTACAACAAGTATTCAGTTTTCACTTCAGAAATACCCAAAGGGTCTTTGTCTTCTGAAGTTCATTTCTTGAAATGCCAAGAAGAAAACAAAAAAGTTGAGTTTATTAATGGATTCCCCAAGGCTGTAATCTTCCCCAGTCCCTCACATGAGGTCAATGGAATGCCCAGGTGATTGAAAGCCTGGAGCAAAATTCAGAAGACTGAACAAATTGTGGAGAGGAGGCAGATGACTAAGTAATTAGCCTTCACGTTTTCTTATTATTGTCCCTGGCAAAGAAGGGCACCTCCAGGGACCAGGTGCTCATTAAAAGTAGAAGTTGGCAGATTGGAATGGGAATTCAGCAGGAACTTTTTGGCCCAGTCAACAAGCATTCAAATTACTCTAAGTCACTAAATGAGAAGTTCTATAGGGAACCCTTATTATCTTCTCCGGTAAAGCAAGTGAAGTCCAGCTGGGAAAACACCCTGTTAGAAGGCAGATGAGGCAACAACATGTCAAACAAAACTGTATTATTTACCAGAAGGACTGTTTGGTCTCCATGACCTCCTCAGCCTAACCAGGCAGATTGTCATTATATATATTTTTTGCTCACATTTCTAGATTGTATCCCTCTCAATAAGCTTTCAAGAGAAGTCATGGGAATATAAATCTCTTCATTTCATGGATAAGGAAACTGAGTCTAAGAAATGAGTTACCTGTTTTCACAAAAATAAAGATTTCTGACTTGGGTTTCTGATCTGTCTTTTGATGCCAAGTCCAGCCAGTCCATGTTCTTTTCTCTACCCTGTGCTGACTCTTGACAATTCGAAGATGCCATAAAACCAGTTATCCTGACAAATATATGGGATTGTAGGGTTTTAAGATGGAAACCACTATTATAAAATAATACATAATATTATATAATAATAATAAATCATAAAATAATATGAAATGATAATAACCGTTAACATTTATATAGCACCTACTATGTTCCAGGCATTGTGCTAAATTCTTTGCAAATATTTCACTTGATCTTCATAACAGTCTCATGTGGTAGTTGATGCTATAATCCCCATTTTACAAATGGGGAGATTGAGGCAAACCCTTTGCCGATGGTCACAAAGCTAAGAAGTATCTGAGACAGTCTTCCTGATTCTAGACATGGCTATAGAACATTACCAAGCTTCTGTATCTGAGGCAGCTAGATGGTATAATGAAAAGAGTGCCAGCCTTGCAATCAGGAAAGCCTACTAGTAATATAATGATATATAATAATAACAATAATAAATAATATAGTTATTATATATAATATACATAATATACTATTATATGCTAATATAACAACTGCATAGTAATCCTGCCTCAGACACTAACTGTCTGAATGAGTCCCTTCACCTCTTTCAGCTTCAGTTCCTTCATCAGAAAATGGGAATACTTACTGTGTTATTCATCAGATGTCACTTTGAGGTAGGTAGGCTATATGTTATTATGCCTATTTGATAGATTAGGCAACTGTTTCCAGAGGCAACAAGTATTAATGACTTCCCCAAGATCATAGTTCAAGCCCAGGTGTTCTGGTCCCCTGTGCAGTGAGATTTCTTTTTGTTAAACCAAGAATCTTAAACCTTGAGACTATGGGCAGTTATGTAGTCCTTCTCAATGGCCCAGTTCCCTTTACAATATCTATTGGTGACTTGTGATATGTTTAGGGTGGTATAATGGGAATAATGAGGAGACCTGAGTTTAAATACCATCTAGGTCAAGTGATCCCCCTCTCTGAACCTGAGTTTCCTCATGTGCCAAATAATGATAATACTATTTATGCCACTAACTTTATAACATTGTGGTAAGAAAAGGCCTTACATAAACTTCTGACTGTACAAATATGAATTATTAACCACAATTTCTCATTGGAACATTGGATATAGAAAGAAATACCCTCAGGGACCAGTTCTCTCCTAACCATTTTTATAACTGAGGAAACTGAGCCCTAGAGAAGTTAAGTGAATTGTCCAAGGTTACAGAGCTAGAAGGGAAAAAAAATGAACTGCATCCTATGATACTCAATCAAGGCCTCCTTAGTATCAAGTCTTTTGTGTATTTAAAGTTCTGTAGTAAATATTAATGGGTTTTTCTAGTGGGACATTACCAGGTTTGGAGCCAGGACATAGATGTTTAGTTCCCCTTTGTGATCCTTGCCAGATATTTGTTTTTAGGCAATTCAGTTAATCTTATCAGGCCTCAGTTTCCTCATCTGTTAAAAATGATGATAACGCAGGAACTTCAGCATCTCACAGGGTTGTGAGCCGCAAGTGAAGTATATGTATGTGTGTGTGTCGGGGGTGGGGGTGGATTTTGGAAGGGCAGTCAGATGGAGCAATGGATAGAGCACTGTGTCTGAAGTCACGAAGACCAGAGTTCAAATGTAGCCACAGACAAGACTTACTAGCTCTATGCCCTTGGGCAAGTCACTTAACTGTGTCTCAGTTTCCTCATCTGTAAATGGTGAAGGAAATGGTGAACCACTCCAATATCTTTTTTCCCAGAAAACCTCAAAATAATGTCACGAAGAGTTAGGCAAGACTTAAAAATGACTGAACAATGCTTTGGAAAATGTTCTGCAAAATGTAAGCTGACCGAAAAGGTCCTTTAGACCTTCACATTTTCAAAGGACTTCCCTGATAATGAATGTGTAGAGGAGTCCAGATATTTTTAGCTGTATTTTGCTGATGAGAAAATTAGTATCTCTAGACACAACTAGTTGACTTGCTTAAAGTCACACAGTAGATGATGGAGGGAGGACTCTTCTGATGATAAATTAATTCAGCAATCTTGGTGCTAACAATCCTCTGGCTTTCAAAGCTTGTCTTCATCAGCCCCATTCTGATCTTTGCCGTCTTCTTATATGTAATTCCCTTCACGTACTTTATGGTTACATAACAGTGGTCTCCTTGCTATTCCTTGCACATGGCACTCCATCTTTGGCCTCTGGGTATTTTTGTTGGTTGTCCCCCATGCCTGGAAGATTTCCCCTCTTCCTCTCTGCCTCTTGGCTCCTCTGACTTCCTTCAGGTTTCCCCAAGTGTACCTACCTTCTTCAAGAAACCTTTTCTGGTCTTTCTTAATGCTAGTACCTTCCCTGAGACTAGCCCCTATTTATCCTGTCAGTTGCTTATTTGTATAAAGTTGTTTGCATACTGTCTCTCCATTGGACTATGAGTTCTTAGAGATCAGGGATTATCTTTTGCTTTTCTTTGTATTGCCAAGGCTTAGCACAGCACCTGGAACATGTTGTTGTTATTGTTGCTGTGGTTCAGTGGTGCCTGACTCTTCATGACTCCATTTGGGGTTTTGTTGGCAGAGATGCTGGAGTGGTTTGTCATTTTCTTCTCCAAATTATTTTACAGATGAGGAAATTGAGACAAACATGGTTAAGTCACTTGTCCAGGATCATCCAGCTGGTAGGTGTCTGTGGCTAGATTTGAACTGAGGAAAATGTGTCATCCTGATTCCAGGCCTGGTGCTCTATGCACCTAGTGCCCAATTTCACTGAGATCTAGTCACAAAGCCTGAACGAAACAGAGTCACATTTACAAAGGAAACAATTTATTAAAAAGCTTGATGCGGGAAAACTCTGTTGCATTGTTTGAACCTAGTATTGTTTGGATGAGAAAGCAGATCTGTTGTTTAGAGATCAGATTTGTTCAACACTTAACTAAGGACCTAGGTTATGCTGACCAGAAGCCCAGCTAGTCCAAAGACTGATGCAAGAAATGTGAAGAGTTTTCTCCCATTATACATCTGAAACAACACATGTATTTTACCTGGGAACTGACTCCATGCTGGCCAATCAGCGACTGATCCTTCTTCCTGTGTTTGAATCCTATAGTATGTGGGTCCTTCCCACCAAGACATCTACTCCAAATAAGTGAAGAGTGGGTGGATGAGAACAATTGTTCCAATGGTCATGAAGGTGACTAAAGCAGGTGCTGTGGAGAGTTTAGAGACTGGAGTTTAAAGACACCAAGGGGGTCTACTGCATCCCACACCATCATCAGTCAACTTGATTTTTGCTTGCCACTGAACTTTAACAACTCAAGAAGAAAGAGTAAAGCTGATGATGAAGCAACTTTGTCTCATTTGAATCCAGTTCATACACAAGACATTACTCCCAATACCATTGGTCTTCTTTGACCAAAAACAACATAAGGTGTAACTTACAGGCACTTACCACCCCTTTTTCAGCTCTCTCCCTCTGTTGAATAACTTAATAGACTTCTTCCTAAATTATTCACTCTTGGGTTTTGTTCTTAGCCTAACATTAATTTTGAACAATATTTTATATTTAGCAAAGTAAGAACAAAAGCCATAAATCATGATGTTATAGAATATCCACATTATTTAAATGTATGCGTGGATCTGCCTCTCAAAGATTCAGAAAATGCTAGACAGAAAATAAGCAATCTCAAACCAGTAGTGTGAGGGAAGATACAGATTAGATAAAGCATTTATTAAGGGTTTACTAAAAGGTGCTAATCTCTGGGAGTACAGATGCAAGCCAAAAGCAAGATAATTCTTTCATCAAGGAGTTTACATTACAACAAGGAAGGCAATGAATGAGCCTGAGATGAAAATCAGAGAGGAAAGGATGGAAACTACTTGAACAGAGTCAGGGCCCCTAAGAAATCTAAGGAGTCATTGGCTGAGTCAGGTTTGGAGGAAATGTGGTTGGCAGGACTCCTTCAAGTGGAAGTTCTTGGGAAAGACTCATCAGAGAAGAGACTTGGTTTATAACTTACTTCTTTTATGCTTTTCTTGTAAGTGGGTAAAGGAAGCATAACCCAGAGGCTAACTAATGCTGAACTCAGTCATCCAGTAGGGCAGAAAATTAGATAATGACTCAATGAAATACCACACACTCAAGGAAGAAACAGAGTACCTCCAGTAGACCAATTGATTTAAGTGAAGCAAAAGTCACATTGAACACTTTGCTAATCTAGTAAGTGAGTGCAATTGAGAGAATTGAAAGAGAAATTGAACTTCAGAATATCAGGTTATCCATGATCTGGGAGAACGAGAGCAATGAGGATTCCCTCAGCACTTTTGTGCATCAGGATGGAGTTCTCATATTTAACCAGAAGGTGGTGCTACTGGCCAATAACCTTGTCATAATGAATTAAAAGGACCAGGAACTGGGATTTCTGAGCTCATCCTGAGAGTCACTCTGTTTCACTAAACAGAAATTCCAGGGAAGTACCATAACTACTAGTGCTAGAATAGAACAACCAGATCCCCATGTGTCCTACTGAAAAATATTTAAGCTAGAAATTCAAAAAAACAAAAAACATCTTGATACAGAGTTCAATTTTCAACTAAGCAGATATCTCCCTCACTCACAAGGTTGCTGTGAAAATCAGTTACAATAATATAGGTCACATTCTTTAAAAACTCCAAAGTGATATATGTATATTAATCATTATATTATAAAATGTATTATTCTTCAAGTGTAGTATGGAATAGATGGAAGGAAGGAAGATGACAGAAGTATTTAATTAACATCATTATGTGCCAGGCATTGTGAGAAACACTTTATAAATATTACTTCATATGATGATATAATGATGAGGTGGATGACATTGGAAATCCCTTATGAATCTGAATATTCCATAATCTTTGATGCTATAATTTCCATTTCCACTAACATCACAAAGACTTGAACGTGATTGAATAGCAACCATTTACTAGAATCATTTCTCATCCCAAGATCTTGTGTATCAGTCTTCTGCTCAAAAATCTTCAGTGTTTACCTGTTTCCTATGAAATAGACTCTAATTTCCTCTTCCAGGCATGCAAGGTTATAAAGTCGCAGATGATCAAACCTACAAGTACATATTGACTACCAACTATATGCAAAGATCTGCATCCCAAAGAGATCATAAAAAATTAAAAAGGACCCAAGTGTACAAAATATTTACAGCAGTTTTTTTTTGTGGTGGTAAAGAATTGGAAATTGAGGAGATGCCCAACAATTCAGGAATGGCTGAAGAAATTATGGAATACAAATGTAATGGGATTCTATTGTGCTATAAGAAATGATGAGCAGACAAATTTCAGAAAAACCTGGAAAGTTTACAAAAACTGATGCTGAGTGAAGTGTGCAGAACCAAGAGAACATTGCATATAGGGACAGTAACAATGTATAATGATCAAATGCAATGATCTAAGACAATTTCAAATGACTCACAATGGAAAATGCTATTCACATCTAAAGAAAGAACTATGGAGTCTGAATGCAGAACAAAGGATACAATTTTCACTTTTTTTCTCTTTCTTGTGTTTTTTCCCTTTTGTTCTGATTCTTCTTTTTTTCTGAGCAGTCATTTCATTGCAACAGAATAGCAGAAAATGGCAGAAAATTATAATGGGGAATTAAATAGGGTGTCAAATGCTGGTTGCCACCTCAAGGAAGAGGTGCAAATAAGTTCTGAAAAGACTAGGGAATAATGTGATCAATAGACTCTACTTTGTGTTTTCACTTTCTTTCTTTCTCTTTAAATTGATTTATTTATTTTTGCTTTTCAATATTCACTTCCACAAGGTTTTTCTTCCAAATTTCCTCTCCATCTCTCCCCTCTGCCCACCCCAAGAAAGTGTGTATCTATTCTGATCACCCTTTCCCCCAATCTGCCCTCCCTTCTACCACACCCTTCCCTTCTCTTATCCCCTTTCCCTCTATTTTCCGATAGGGCATGGCAGTTTTCTATACACCATTGCTTGTATGTCTTATTTCCCAGTTGCATATAAAAGCAATTTTTAACATATGTTTTTAAAACTCTTTGAGTTCCAACTTCTCTACCTTTCTCCCTCCCCACTCATCCCCACTGAAAGGGCAAGCAATTCAACATAGGTTACACATGTGTAGTCATGCAAAACACTTCCATAATGTTTATGTTGTGAAAGACAATACTTCTCTCCATCCTATCATATCCCCCCATTTATTCTGTTCTCTCTTTTGACTCTATTCCTCCTCCGAAGTGTTTACTTCTAATTACCCCTCCTCTCATTTGCCCTCTCTTTCATCATTCCCCACCTCACCCTACTCCCCTTAATCCTTTCCCACACACTTTCCTGTAGTGTAAGATAGATTTTCATACCAAATTGAGTGTGCTTGTTACTCCCTCCTTAAGCAAAATCCAATGAGAGTAAGGTTCATTCTTTTCCTCTCACCTTCTCCCTCTTCCCTTCCATTGAAACACCTTTTTCTTACCTCTTTTATGGGAGAGACAATTTAGGCCATTCTATTTCCCACATTCTCCTTCTTCCAATATATTCCTCTCTCAGCCTTCAATTTTATATTTTTTAGATATCATGTCTTCATAGTCAACTCACCTTGTGCCACATATATGTGTGTGTGTGTTATGTATGTATGTATGTATGTATAAAATCTCTCTAACTACCTTAGTACTGGGAAAAGTCTCGAGTTATATAATCTTTCCATGTAAGAATATAACTTGAGTGAGTTTCTTATGATTTCTCTTTCCTGTTTACCTTTTCATGTTTCTCTCAATTCTTGTGTTTGAAAGTCAGATTTCCTATTCAGTTCTGTTCTTTTCATCAAGAATGCTTGAAAGTTCTCTATTTCATTGAATGACTATGATTTCCCCTGGAATATTATACTTATTTAGCTGAGTAGGTGATTCTTGGTTTTAATCCTAGTTCCTCTGACCTCTGGAGTATCATATTCCAAGACCTGTTCCTTAATGTAGAAACTGCTAGATCTTTTGTTATCCTGATAGTATTTCCACAATACTCAAATTAATTCTTTCTGGCTGCTTGCAATATTTTCTCCTTGATCTAGGAGCTCTGGAATTTGGGTACAATATTCCTAGGAACTTTTCTTTTCAGATCTCTTTCAGGAGGTGATTGGTGGATTCTTTCAATATTTATTTTGCCCTCTGGTTCTAGAATATCAGGGAAATTTCCTTGATAATTTCACAAAAGATAATGCCTAGGCTCTTTTTTTGATTATGGCTTTCAGGTAGTCCCATAATTTTTAAGTTGTCTCTCCTGGATCTATTTTCCAGGTCAGTTATTTTTCCAATGAGATATTTCACATTGTCTTCTATTTTTTTTCATTCTTTTGGTTTTATTTTGTAATTTCTTAGTTTCTCATAAAGTCATTAGCTTCCAAGTGTTCCATTCTAATTTTTAAATAATGGTTTTCTTCAGTGAGCTTTTGAACCTCTTTTTCCATTTGACTAATTCTGCTTTTTAAAGCATTCTTCTCCTAATTGACTTTTTGGACCTCTTTTTCTGTTTGGGTTAGTCTGTTTTTAAAGGTGTTATTTTCTTCAGCATTTTTTTTTGGGGGGGGTCCCATTTAGCAAACTGTTGACTCACCTTTCATGATTTTCTTGCATCACTCTCATTTTTCTTCTCAATTTTTCCTCCACCTCTCTTACTTGATTTTCAAAATCCTTTTTGACCTCTTCCATCAATTAAGACCATTGCATATGTTTTTTGCACGTTTTGGATGCAGAAACCTTGACTTTTATGTCTTCCTCTGGTGGTATGCTTTGTTTTTCCTCATCTGAAAGGCTTGAAGAAAATATCTGTTCACCAAGAAAGTAACCTTCTACAGTCTTATTTTTCCCCTTTTTTGGGCATTTTTCCAGTCTGTTACGTGACTTTTGATTCCTTTGTCAGGTGGAGGGTATACTCTAGGGACCTGTAAGTTCTCAGTTCCTCCAAGGTGGCATAATCAAGGGAGAGCAGTTACCTCCTCTCCTGGCCTGCACTCTGGTCTGGAAGCAACCACAAGCTTTTCTACATAGGATCTGTGAGTAGAATTCCCTCTCCAGAACCTCCACCATCTCCACCACACCAGTGCTCTTGCTCACCCCATGACTGGCACTCAGAACTGAGACCCAAATCAGCTGCTTGATTCCCCCAGGGTATTCAGTAAAGTGCTCCAAAAATGGAGGCTGTGCTGTATTGCCATAGCCCTTGCCCTGGGTCTAAGGCCACACTTTGCTCCCTACTCACCTAGGTGAAAGAGCTTTCTCGCTGACCGTTCAAGCTGTCTTTGGCATTTGTGGGTTGAGAAATCTGGTAAATGCAGCTGCTGCCCATGATTCCATGCCCTGAAGCCTGCCCAAGTCCTGTCTGAACCCTGCTACAAGGACAAGGCTAGATTGTGCTCTGCTGTAAGCCTGGTATGATAGACCTTTCCTGTAGATTTTCCAGGCTGTCTTGGGCTGGCAATCTCTTTCACTGTAGTTTTGTGGCTTCTGTTGCTCTAGAATTTGTTTAGAGTCATTTTTACAGGTATTTTATGGGCTATGGAGGGAGAGCTACAGCAAGTCCATCCTTCTACTCTGCCATCTTGGTTCTGCCCCATCATAGCTACCTTTTTGCACAATTTTAAACTGCTTTCTAGGATGACTTTATTTTCATAGCTCTATCAGCTAACACATTACTGTGCCTATCCTTCAACAGCCCCTGCAAGATTGATACTCCCCTATTTTACAATCTTGGCTGGAGGCCATCTCAAGTCACTCTGATCTGTGTCTTACCCTCTGGGCCCAGATGGCTCTGGAGGAGAAAGTGAGGCTGGTGACTTTTCACAGCCCTCCCTCACTTAAATACAATTCACTTGCAAGTCTTGGCATTACCTTCTGGATGCTATGGTCTTCTTCAAGAACTAAGGATAAGCAATAACCTGTGAGTAGTGTAGGATCTGCCCTACTGGGGACACATCTGGCTAATTGCCTTCTCCAACCCTCTCCTCTCCTTTTATCCTCTCTTCTCCTTTCCTCTTCTTTGCTCTCTCCTGTTCACATATTGCATTTACTTGCAGGTGCTCTGCCCAAAGGAGTATAAATTTTGATCACAGAAATCTGGAAAGATATCCTGGAGTTTCCCAACTAGATTACTTTCTTAAAGACCATACCTTGAACCTAAATCACTCTGACTCTCATTGATTGACTAACAGATGTCAGCCCAAGTCCCACCTGGCCATTGTTTGGACCCTTTTGTCTCAGAGTGATATATCTATCTATCTATCTATCTATCTATCTATCTATCTATCTATCTATCTATCTATCTATATAGTTTATTTTGCCCAGAATTCCAGAGGGTCTTCACCTCTGGATTGATTATTTCCCAAGATTGATTATTTCAGACTTGGTAAAAGAGTCCATTCTTTGTTTCTTACCTAGCATTAATCACTGAACCTGCATTGCTTCAGTAAAACTGAGGGAAAGACCTAAGATTACAAAGACTAACACCTCCCACTGCATCCAGGGCTATCTCCAGTCATCCTAATCTATATCTTACCACTGCACTCAAACGACTCTGGAGGAGAAAATGCGACCAGTGACTTTGCACAGCACTCCCTCACTTTAATCCAATTCACTTGAAAGTCATGGCATCACCTTCCTGATGTCATGGTCCTCTTTGAGGGTGAAGGACAAAGAACACCTATTATGATGATTGTGAGGGGAAATCATAGAATTGTTTTGATTTTGTTTTCTCATTATCAGTGTTTTGGAATATTCTTTCCTATGATAATTAATAGTTTATAGTTCTTCATTAAAGAACTAATTTCTCATATCCTTTGGTCCTGAAATTGTCTTTTCTTTTCAACTAAAATATCTATTTCTTCTCCCCCACATTGGAGAAAAAAGAAAAGAAAAAATATCTAACAAGCTCTTTTTAGAATTTCATCCTGATTCAGCCCCTTATCACCTATGGAAATGATGAATTTAGTCCCTATTTTATTCCAATTAGTATTACTCAATCTAGTGATTAGATTTGTTATTCTAGTCTAATAATTAGATAAGGTTATCTAGATTTTTTTTTATGTTAGGTCTCAAACTTTAAACTACAAGTTATAAGTTCACTTACTTATTATTAAGTTAATTTGCTTAACCATGGTAGGACTTCCACCCTTTCATGGTGATGAGTAGGTAATCAAATCCAGTGAGGTGGAGATGACCTAATGATATGGAAAGTCCCTCAGCCATTTTTGTGGTCCCTCTGTCCTTTATCATACCACTTTATTACCCTACATGGAGAAAAGAACCTACATACACTTGGCCAACAAGCCTATGAGCACTTGGTCAATGGATGACCTTATCTACATGTCTGTCTACTAGACCATATAGATGCTTTGTTATGATGACCATCAGCCCTGCCAATACATCTTTCTACTGGTCATCTTCAGTCCTCCTGGAGAGTCAGGATATAGGTCTCTCAACCAATGAGATATGGTGTTTTATTCTGCCTCATCATCTGGGTATCAAGCACTATAAAACTAAGACTCCAGAGTAAGTGGGCATCTCTAATCATGAGGAAGATTCGAAATCCCATTCATTAAAGTTGTCCATGTTACTTTAATAAATGGTTATTGGCTTGGAGCTCTGTCTCAGTAGCTTTTATTACAGATTGGATACACCTCATGCCTTGACTCTTGCTGTAGTTTTCTGGTTTGATTTCCTGATTTATGTGTCTTTCAATTCTAATTGATCCTCTACTCAGCTAACAAAATGAATTTCCTAAAGTGAGATCTTATCATTTCATTCTCCTAGTCAATGTTTTCCAGTGGTTTCCTATTGCCTCCAGGATCAAATATAAAATCCTCTGTGTTTTGTTTTTATATTAGAAGTATTTGCATTTGCCTCTACTCCATGAATAGTATAATAAAATTTTAAAAAAGGAAAACTAAAAATATAGCGATTCATTTGAAAATGCATGTCAGAGTCCACATTTGCGGCACCCTTCTCTGTATTTTTTTTTTCCATTTTTTAACTAACAGAAATCTCTTTTCTCTCCTTTCCACCTATCAGCCCATTGAAAATCATGTATTTATTTTATGCTCTGCAAGATTGCTAATTTTATTGTTTCAATTAATTTTAGTTGATTCTTTGGGGTTCTTTAAGTGCTGTATTGTGCAATCTGCAAGCAATAATAGCGTTTCTCCTTTATCCATCTTTATGTCCTCAGTTTCCTTTTCTTGTCTTCTGGCTATAATCAACATTTATCATACTGTGTCACACAGAAGTGGCAACATGATGCATCCTTGTTTCACCTCTGAAAAAAGATTTCAGTTAGTCTCTGTTTATACAGTGGTAGCTCCTAGTTGTAAACATATATTATATCATGTTAAGGGGAGGACCATAGATTAGCAAGTTTTCTTTCACAGAAATGGATATTGTGTTTTGCTAATTTTTTTCTATTTCTATACTAGTATTACCATATCACTTAAAAATATTAATATGACTGATTAAATTTATAATTCTCATCATAGTAAATTAATGTTAAATTCCTAGCTTAAGTCCAATCTGGTCATAGTATATAATCTTTGTGATATATTACTTGAATTTTTAAGAGTTATTAATATATTTAAATTTTTTTCATCATTTATAGAAGTAATTCAGGGTTGATTCAATATTAGGAAAACAATGAGCATAATTGATCATATCTTTCTGCGGGGAAACTGAGGTAGATTCTCCCCAGCCCCTTGCATGACCACCACATGACCTAACATAAGGAACATAACTTAAAGTTGATATGCTTAACTAGGAGTGCCAGAGAAAGTGGGAGAATTAATGAAGCATGTGACCAGGGGGAAGAGACCCTTATCTGAAGAGTCTTAAGACTCCTTAAAGGAGGAAGTGTCTGCGTTCTTTTTTTTTTAAATTTATTTATTTATTTAACTTTTTACATTCATTTTCACAAAATTTTGGGTTCCAAATTTTCTCCCCATTTATCCCCTCCCCCCACTTCCAATACACCAAGCATTCTAATTTTCCCTATCACCAATCTGCCTTCTCTTCTATCATCCCTCCCCTCTCTTGTCCCCATCTTCTCATTTGTCCTGTAGGGCCAGATGACTTTCTATTCCCCATTAACTGTATTTCTTATTTCCTAGTAGCAAGAACAATACTCAAGAGTTGTTCCTAAAACTTTGAGTTCCAAATTCTCCCCATCCCTCCCTCCCCACCCATTCCCTTTGGGAAGGCAGGCAATTCAATATAGGCCATATCTGTGTAGTTTTGCAAATGACTTCGATAACAGTCGTGTTGTATAAGACTAACTGTATTTCCCTCCATCCTATCCTGCCCCCCATTGTTTCTATTCTGTCTTTTGATCCTGTCCCTCCCCGAGTGTTGACTTCAAATTGCTCCCTCCTCCCATTGCCCTCCCTTCCATCATCCCCATTTACCTTAATTTCTTTTAAGATATGGTCCCATCCTATTCAATTCACTCTGTGCTCTCTGTCTCTGTGTGTGCGTGTATGTGTATATGTGTGTTTGCATGTGCACACATGTACATGCGTGTGTGTGTATGTAGTCCCACCAACTACCCAGATACTGAAAAATCTTAAGAGTTACAAATATTGTCTTTCCATGTAGGAATGTAAACAGTTAACCTTTGGTAAGTCCCTTATGACTTCTCTTTGCTGTTTACTTTTACATGCTTCTTCTCATTCTTGTGTTTGAAAGTCAAATTTTCTTTTCAGCTCTGGTCTTTTCATCAAGAATGCTTGAAAGTCCTCAATTTCATTGAAAGACCATATTTTCCCCTGAAGAATTATACTCAGTTTTGCTGAGTAGGTGATTCTTGGTTTTAGTCCTAGTTCCTTTGACTTCTGAAATATCCTATTCCATGCACTTCGATCCCTTATTGTAGAAGCTGTTGGATCTTGTGTTATCCTGATTGTATTTCCACAATACTGGAATTTTTTCTTTCTAGCTGCTTGTAATATTTTCTCCTTGACCTGGGAATTCTGGAATTTGGCCACAATGCTCCTAGGAGTTTGTCTTTTTGGATCTTTTTCAGGCGGTGATCTGTGGATTCCTTGAATACTTATTTTGCCCTCTGGTTCTAGAATGTAAGGTCAGTTTTCCTTGATAACTTCATGAAAGATGATGTCTAGGCTCTTTTTTTGATCATGACTTTCAGGTAGTCCCATAATTTTTAAATCGTCTCTCATGGATCTATTTTCCAGGTCAGTTGTTTTTCCAAAGAGATATTCCACATTGTCTTCCATTTTTTCATTCTTTTCACTTTGTTTTGTGATCTCTTGGTTTCTCATAAAGTCATTAGACTCCATCTGTTCCATTCTAATCTTGAGAGAACTATTTTCTTCAGTGAGCTTTTGAACCTCTTTTTCCATTTGGCTAATTTTTTGAACCTCTTTTCCCAATTGAGTTAGCCAATTTTTCAAGGTATTATTTTCTTCAGCATTTTTTTTTGAGTCTCCTTCAGCAAGGTATTTACCCGTTTTTCATGCTTTTCTTGCATCTCTCTCATTTCTCTTCCCAGTTTTTCCTCCACCTGTCTAACTTGATTTTCAAAATCCTTTTTGAGCTCTTCCATGGCCTGAGCCCACTGGACATCCACCTCGGATGTCTGGGATAGAGCGGCCCCGACCTCCACGTCTTTCTCTGATGGCAAGCATTGTGCTTCGTCATCAGAAATGAAAGGAGGAAGGAACATCTCTTCCCCAATAAAGTAGCTCTCTATGGTCTTATTTTACTTCCTTTTTCTGGGCATTTTTCTAGCCAGTTACTTGACTTCTGAGATTCCTCTCCACCTCTGCTTCGATCTGCCCAGCTAGTGCTTGGGGTCTGAGATTCAAAGGCTGCTTCCCAGTCTCAGGACTATCCGCAGCGGGGGCGGCTGCTATTCAATGTGAGCTTAAGTTCTGGTGCTGGGGTGGGGGCAGGGCCACCTCCCAGGCTCAGTTTCCTCAGGGGCTTTACGCAGAGACCTTCAGTAATGGAGCGGTTGGGGCAGGGCCGCCTCCCAGGCTCAGCTCCCTCAGGGGGTTTATACAGAGACCTTCGGTAATGGAGCTCCTGCCTGCTCGAGGAGTCCCGGGCCACCACCGCTGCCTCCGCTGCTCCCTCTGCTGCTGCCTCCAAAGGGGGCCCAAGTCACGGAGACACCCCGCTCCCGTCTCGGCCAGCCTAGACGTCTCTCTCACTGACCTGTAGTGCCTGTGGGTGGCGGGACCTTCCCAGCCCCCGGAGATTCTGTCCCTGAAGCCTGCTCAGATCTGCTCCTCTGGGGCCATGGCCAGGGCAGCACAGGGGTGGGCTCTGCTTTCCAGGGCACGACGGATCCCTGGGCTCTCTGTGTTTCTGTGTGCCTTGCAGTGATCCAGAATTTGTGGGATGTTCTTCTTACAGGAAATTTATGGGCTGTGGATTCGGAGCTAGCATATGTGAGTCTTTCTACTCCACCATTTTGGCTCCTCCCCAGGAAGTGTCTGTGTTCAAGGATTGGGCTGATCCCTGAGCACATACATCAAAGTCAACAGCTGGAACTTTAGTCCAGAGTTCCTTCTTTGTTCTAACAGCCCTCTTTTCCCTGAAGTTACATGTATAAAGGGATTGAGTGAGAGGTGGATCTTTGGAGGTTTTTTGCTGCAGAAGTGGGGACACCTGTTTCTGCTCTCCCAGCCAGGACATTTTTCAACTGCTTCCCTCTTTCAGCCTCCCCAGTTGCCAAAGTGTTGGAGCTCAGACTTGACTGGTGAAGCATGCTTTTCCTTTTTCCATTCTATCTTAACTATTATCTAGTGTGTCTATGTATGTCATTGTATCTTAAAATTCAAACCTAAAGTAAAAGTACAGTCTACATAACCACTTTCAATTACACCTCCTTTGACTGTTTTAGGCAAAATTCAAAAAGTTTCTTGCCTGGGGTCATACAGCCAGTAAGAGTCTGAGGTTAGATTTGAACTCAGAAAGATGAATCTTCTTCTCTCCAGGCCTAGCACTATATCCACTGAGTCACCTAGATGACCCATCTTTCCTTGTATTTTCCCTAATACAGGAAAAATGATCAGAATATCCAAACACAGAAGACAAAGAAATCACAAATTAGCTACAGAAAACAGTAACACCAGCAACAGCTATGCTGCAACTTTGAAGACTCAAAGTAGTTTAATTTAACAATTCCATTAACAAACAATCAATTTTGCAAGTGGCCTGGCAAAAGACTTTCAGATACCAAGAAACTGGTATATTTAGGAGTGAGGCACAGCAGAAAAAGGGAAAGGGGAGGTATCAAGATGAACAAAGTAATTACAGAAATTTTTTAGAAAGGGAAACCCAAAACAAGTGCCCCAAAAGTTTTAAGTCAATGAGGAATACAGAGAATAAAGAAAGACAAAAAGATTAAAAGACTAAGAAGAAATGAAGAAGTATAAGGATCATAAATCAAAGAATAAAAGTCTATAATCGATAACGAGAAGCAGTGAAGGTATTTAGGGAATAAAATTCAATTTAGGGGGGAAAAGCTTAGATAATGATCTTTAAAACAAGTATGAACACACAAAAAAAATGAAGGGAAGGAAAGAGAGGGGGATTTGATTCAACTATATAACTGAGTGGGATAAGAAAAAAAATTAAATAATTTGATAAAAACAAGAAAGAAAAAGGAACTAATTGGCAAAATTCCAAAACTAAGAAATGAGTAGAAAACAGGATGGTAGCTTGAAGGTGAGAGGAAGAGAGTCAATGAGAATAGAGTTTACTTACAATAAATTAAGCTAAAATTATTGAACAGTTGCAAGTACTGTACAGAGGAAAGGGGAAAATCCTAATCTGGAAAAAAAGATAGAGACAAATGGAGGAAAAGATAAACTTAAATTTCACAACATTAAATGAAAATGGGTTATACAATCCAATAAAATGAAAAGAGTAATAGATTGAATAAGAAGCAAAATAAAATTGAGTGACTAGAAAAGTTACTATGCATCAAACAGTATAAGAAAACAGGAGCTGAAATCACAAAGCAAAAATAAACATTTAAAAAATTAAAAAATGATAAACAAGGGAACTATATTGAGCAGAAAACAACCAAAGATAACAAAATAATATCAATATTAAACGTATATGTTCCAAAGACCTCAGCTTCTAAAATCATAAATGCAGCATATTGTAGCTATAACTAAGACAGAAGTGAAACATAACTACAAGAATATTTAGAGAGTAATACAATATTGATAGGAGATTTTAATGTTTCCCTTTATGTTTTGAGTGTCTAACAGAAAGATGAACACAGGGGACAATATGAGATTGAGCAAATACCTGGAGAAAGTGGAGCTAAGAAACTTATAACACTTTCTAAGTGGGACAGCAAAAGAATATACGTATTTCTCACTACCACTGAGAACTTTTACAAAAATTGACAATGAATTAGGGCACAGAGTGCAAACAAATGTAGAAAGTCAAAAATTTTAAATACATACCTTATAAATCATAATGTGATAAAATAATTACTGCATCAACTGAACACAAACTAAAGATAAAGACCCAAGTGGAAACTTTACAATGAATTGCTAAATGATGATGAAATAAAAGAACAAATCATAAAATAATAGTAAATAGATAAAAGAAGGATAATAATGAAATAACATACTAAAATCCCTAGGATGCATCTAAAGGAGTCTTTGGGGGAAATAATATTGCTACAAACATACATTAACAAAATTTAAAAACACAGGATTGATGAACTGAATATATTTATGTTTTTTAAATAGAAAGACAAGTAAATAAACATAAAATAACACAAAAGATGAAGTTTTATGAATTACATAAGAAATAGGTAAGCCAGAAGCCAAAAAATGAAGTAAAAATAAAAGGTGGTTCTTTGAAAAGACTAATAAAGTTGATAAAACTTCAGCAAATTTGATTTTTTTTAAAAAGAAGAATACAAAGTAACAAAGGAAGTAATGAAAAAATGTAAAGGAAGGAGGTTTACCAGTACCAGATCTTAAACTTTTTTTGTATTTATTTAGTATTTAATTTTCCCCCAGTTACATATAATCAACAATTTTTAACGTTATTAAAACTTTGAGTTCCAAATTCTCTCCCTTCTTCTCTCCCCTCTCTCACTCATTGAGAAGGTAAGCAATTCCATATAGCTTATATATGTGCAATCATGCAAAACTTTTCCAGAAGAATCATACTGTGAAAGGCTATTCCCACTATCCCCATTTATTCTATGGTCTCTATTCTTTCACCCTGTCCCTCCTCAAAAGTATTTTGCTTCTACTTATCACTTCCACCTTTCTGCCCTCTTTTGTATCTCTCTCTCTATCTCTCTGTCTCTCTGTCTCTCTCTCTCCCTCTCTCACACACACACACATACACACACACACACACACACACACACACACACACACACTTCTCTTACCCCCTTCTCCTTCTCCTTTCCTGTAGGGTAAGATAGATTTCTATACCCCATTGCCTATGTATCTTATTTCTCAGTTACATGTAAAAACAATTTTTTACATTTGTTTTTATAACTTTGAGTTCCAAATTCTAACTTTTCCTCCCTCCCTCCCCATCCTCATTGAGAAGGCAAGAAATTTGATATAGGTTATACATGTTCAGTCATGCAAAACACTTCCAAAATGATCATACTGTTTCATTTTACCTTGTCCCTCCTCAAAAGTGTTTACTTCTGATTACCCCTTTCAACAATCTGCCCTCCTTCATGCCACCTCCTCCTCTCTTATCACCTTCCCCTCTACTTTCCTACAGGATAAGATAGATTTCCATACCCTGTTGAACATGTATGTTATTTCTTCCTTAAACCAATTATGAGGAGAGTAACATTCACTCATTCCCTTTCCCCTCTTCCCTGTAAAAGCTTTTACTTGCCTGTTTTATGTGAGAAAATTTATCCCATTCTACCTCTCCCTTTTTTCTTCTCCCAGGACATTTTCCTCTCACCCCTTATTTTTTTTTAGATATCCCTTCATATTCAATTTTTCTGTGCCCTCTGTCTATATGTATTCCCTTCAACTACCCTCGTAATGAAAAAGATCTCATGAGTTACAAATATCTTCTTTCTATACAGGGATGTAAACAGTTAAACTTTAACGAGTTCCTTATGATTTCTCTTCCTGTTTACCTTTTCATGATTTCTTTAAGTCTTGTATTTGAAAGTCAAATGTTATATTTAGCTCTGTTTTTTTTTCTTAAGAATGCATTAAATTCCTCTCTGTCATTGAATATTATTTTCTCCCCTCATGGATTACACTCAGTTTTGCAGGGTAGGCGATTCTTGGTTTTAATCCTAACTCCTTTAACCTCCAGAAGATCATATTTCTCCAATCCCTTAACGTTGATAAATCTTGTGTTATCCTGATTCTGGTTCCACAATACTTTAATTGTTTCTCTTTGACCTGAGAACTCTGGAATTTGGTTATAATATTCTTGGGAGTTCTCATTTAGGTACTTCTTTCAGGAGATGGTCAGTGGATTCTTTCAATTTCTATTTTCCCCTCTGGTTCCAGAATATCAGGGCAGTTTCCCTTGATAATTTCTTGAAAGACGATGTATAGGCTTTTTTAAATCATGGCTTTCAGGTAGTCCCGTGATTTTTAAAATATCTCTCCTGTATCTATTGTCCAGATCAGTTTTTTTTCAATGAGATGTTTCATGTTCTCTTCTATTTTTTCCATTCTTTTGATTCTGTTTTATAGTTTTTTGATTTCTTATAGAACTGTTAACCGCCGTTTGTTCCATTTTAATTTTTAAGGAATTAGTTTCTTCAGTGAATTTGTGGACCTCTTTTTTCCATTTGACCAATTTTGATTTTTAAGTTATTCTTTTACTATTTGGCTTTTTAACTTTCTTTTACTATTTGACCTAGTCTATTTTAAGGTGTGATTTTCTTCAGTATTTTTGGGAGGTCTCCTTTAGCAAGCTGTTGACTTGTTTTTTCATGATTTTCTTGTATCATTCTCATTTCTCTTCCCAGTTTTTCCTCTACTTCTCTTACTTGATTTTCAAAATTCTTTTTGAGGTCTTCCTTGGCCTGAAGACAATTTAAATTTCTCTTGGAGGCTTTGGATGTAAGAGCTTTGATTTTGTTGTCTTCTTCTAAGTGTCTGTTTTGATCTTCCAAAGTAAGATTCTGTAGTCTGTTTTTGTCCCCATTGTTTGCTCATTTTCCCAGCCACTTAACTGACTTTTTTAACTGTTTGATAAGGCAAAGGTCTGATTCCAGTATGGAAGGTGTACTGTTGCAAACTTCAGCGTTTTGTGTAGCTGTTTTCAGAGATACTTCTAAGTAAGTTTTTAATTCTTCCAAGGTGGTATGATCTAAGGAGAAGTATTTATTACTCTCCTGGCCTGTGCTGTGGTATGTGAGTGACCATGAGCACTCTTTTCTGCTCTGGGAGTGTGAGGAGGGTTCCCTCTCCACCACTGCCACAAGCTCTGCTATGCCAATGCTCCTCCTTAACCCAGGACTGCAATGCAGATTCAAATATAAGCAAAGCAACAGAATTTTGCCTCAGCAAATAGATCCCTTTAATATTCTTCTAACCATTTGTTTGATCCCCTTACTGTCTGTGGGTTGAGAGCTCTGGAAATGACTGCTGCTACTTCCATAGCTGCCACAGCCACCATCACCACCACGGCCACTGCTGATTCAGTCATTCCTTAGGCCTGCTTCAGGTTTAATGGAGCTAGGGTTATGGTGGGGCTGGGTCTGGAATGTACTCCTCTTTCACCCAAGTCCAATAGCCCCTTCCCACTAACCTTCTAAGTTGTCTTTGGTATTTGTGAGTGAAGAAGTCTAGAAACTATCACAGTTGCCCATGATTCGGTCACCCCAAGGCCTGCTCTGGACTTGCTGGGGGCTGTTCAGGCATGGCATGCACTGGACCCAGTGCTCCTCTCTCAGCCTGGTGCAGCACATCTTTCCTCTTAACCCTCCAGGTTGCGAGTTCCACTGCTCTAGAATTTGTTTAGAGCCATTTTTACAGGTATTTGGAGGGGTTTGGGGAGAGCTCTGGTGAGACCCTTCTTTTACTCTGCCATCTTGGTTTTGCCTACACTCTTAAAATAAATTATAAGACAGTAATTATCAAAACGATCTGCTACTGGCTAAGAGATCAAAAGGTAAATCAGTGGAATAGAGTAGATATACAATTTACAGCAGCAAATAAGCATAATTACTTTGTATATGAGAAGTATAAAGACTTAAGACTTTGGGATAAGAATTCATTATTTGGTAAAAATTGTTGGGAAAACTGGAAAGTAGTATGGCACAAACTGGGCATGGATTAATATCTTGCATTATTTAACAGATAGGTGAAAATAGATATATGAACTAGATGAAAGAGAGATTCTACAATAAAATTAGAAGAACATGGGAAATATTGATTATCAAACTTCTGGTTAGGTGAATAATGTAGGAATAAATGAGAGATAGAGAGCAAAGTTAGGTATAAAATGGACAACTTATATTTCATCAAATTAAAAATGTTGTTTGGGTACAAATAAAACAAATGTCGCCAAGAACAAAAGGAAAGAGAAAATTGGGAGGATATTTTTATGGACAGTTTCTCAGATAAAGGTTTCATATCTAAAATATGAAAATAACTATCAAATCTATAAGAATATTGTTTATTTCCCAATAAATGGATAAAGGATATGAAGAGGCAGTTTTTCAACGAACAAATCAAAACAATTTATAGACATGAAAAAATACTCTAAGTCATAACTGATTAGAGAAATGCAAATTAAATCAACCTTGACTGGTTAACGTGATAGGGAAAGTGATAAATGTTGGAGACAATATGGAAAAAAGAAGACATCAATTCATTGTTGGTGGAATTGTGAACTGATCCAATTATTTTGGAGAGCAATCTGGAATTATGTCAAAAGATGTATTTAACACTACCTAAACCCTTGACCTACTAATACCACTACTTGCCCTGTTTCCAAAGATGATTAGGGAAAAAGGAGAAGAACTTCTATGTTTATAGCAGCTCTCTTTGAGGTGACAAACTACTGGAAATTGCAGGGATGTCTATCAAAAGAGGAGTGGCTGAACAAGTCGTGGTATGTGATTGCTATGGAATACTACTATGCTATAAGAAATGAGTTCAATGACTTTTTGTTGTTATTTTCATCTTTCATTGTCAAAGAAGACCATGACATCAGAGAAATGATGACATGACTTGTATTTGAGTTTGTTTTGAGTGAGGGATGGCTGTGCAAGGTCACCAACCTCACTTCTCCTCTGGAACCAACTGAATTCAATGACCATATATTCATCAGGATGACTAGAGAAGGCCCAGGATGAAATGGGAGACCTTTGTCCCTTTAGGCCAAAATCTATTCAGGTACTCACTTAGGGTGAGGTAATGCTCATTCAGTGAAAAGGCCTGTTTAAGAAGTAGTTAGGGGTGGCCCCTTTAATGAGGCAAAGAAAAATAACTAAGTAAGGCTGGGAGGGAAACAGCAACAGTTGCTGTTGACAATCACTCTTAAGCCAGGAGGGTCCAGAAAACAGCTCTTAAGTGGAATTTGTGCAGGGGTCTAGTGTTGTCCAATGTATGGGCTTCAGAGTGGAGTAGGTTTAAGATTTTGAGAAAGGAAAGGAAGGGAAAGAAAAGCAAAAGAAAGGGAAGAAAAGGAAAGGAAAGGAATGGAATGGAAAGGAAAGGAAAGGAAAGGAAAGGAAAGGAAAGGAAAGGAAAGGAAAAAGATCCAACCAGTAAACCCCAAATTAACTGGGAATCCTCTGGCCATCCAAATTTACATTCCTTTGGAGAGGAGAAGGAAGGGGAGAGGGAGACAGACAGGAGAAGAGGAGCCGAGCTACCCAAGCAGTTGTGTCTACTCACAGATTGTTGTGTTCATCCTTCATTGCCAAAGAAGACCATGCCATCAGAGAAATGTTGACATGACTTGCACTTTGGTTTGAGTAAGACATGGCTGTGCAAAGTCACCAGCTTCACTTCTCCTCTGGAGCCATCTGAATTCAGCGACCAGATAGACATTCATCAGGATGACTGGAGATGGCCCTAATGACGAGCAAAATGAGCAGAATGAATAGAACACTATATATAATAATAGCATTATTGTTTTAAGAATGACTTTGAGTGAATAAATTATTTTGTCTATTATAAATATCCAAATTCATTATGAAAGACATATGAAGAAAGCTGATATTTCCATCCAGAAAAAGAACTAAGAAGTAAAAGTATGTATGGAATAATTTTTATATAATATATATATATATACACATACATATTATATGCCTCTTTGTGTATAATGGTAGCCATCTTTAGGGTGGGGGGAAAAGATAAAGAGAAATTAAGGTAATTTGGTTGTATATTTGACAGGGATAGTAAATTACAAATAGTAGATTTGTTGTTTCATGTGCAATCATCTTTTTTTTTTATTGTGCTGTTATGGAAATACTTGTTTTATTCCATTAATTAAAAATAATATAACTTTTTAAAAAAAGTAAAAAGAAGTATAGAAAACTGAATTAGAATTGCAAACAAGCAAAGTGAAATCCTAACAACATCAGAAGTAATATAAAAAAATTATCATAGCCTATTTATATATATATATATATATATTTGCATGCTAATGAAACTGAGTACAAAAAAAAGAGAAAGATGTTCAAAATTATGAAGTGCCCAGATTGTTACAAGAAAAGATAGAGCTCTTAAATAACTTGATATCACAAAAGGAAACAGAACCACCTATAAAGGAATTATATGAATGGAAAGAAGGGAATGGAAACCTGATCCTGGTGGATTCACTGCAGAAGAATTTTTGAAAACTTTTAATGAACAATTAATACTCAAACAACACAAATTACTCTCAGAGACAGAAAAATAAAGAACTCTACCAGTATTTTTTCTTTCTAGCTGCTTGCAAGATTTTTTCCTTGAGCTGGGAGTTCTGGAATTTTGCCACAATGTTCCTAGGAGTTTCTCTTTTTGGATCTCTTTCAGGTGGTGATCGATGGATTCTTTCAATACTTATTTTGCCCTCTGGTTCTAGAATGTCAGGGCAGTTTTCCTTGATAATTTCATGGAAGATGATGTCTAGGCTCTTTTTTTGATCATGACTTTCAGGTAGTCCCATAATTTTTAAATTGTCTCTCCTGGATCTATTTTCCAGGTCAGTTGTTTTTCCCATGAGATACTTTACATTCTCTTCCATTTTTTCGTGCTTTTGGTTTTGTTTGGTGATTTCTTGGTTTCTCAGAAAGTCATTAGACTCCATCTGTTCCATTCTAATTTTGAGAGAACTATTAAATTCAGTGAGCTTTTGAGCCTCTTTTTCCATTTGGCTCATTCTGCTTTTGAAAGCATTCTTCTCCTCATTGGCTTTTTGAACCTCCTTTGCCAATTGATTGAGCCTATTTTTCAAGGTGTTAATTTCCTCAGCATTTTTTTGGGTCTCCTTTACCAAGGTATTGACTCGATTTTCATACTTTTCTTGTATCTCTCTTTTCTCTTCCAGTTTTTCCTCCACCTGTCTAACTTGCTTTTCAAAATCCTTTTTGAGCTGTTCCAGGGCCTGAGCCCACCCGCCACCCCCCTGGGGTGTCTGGGGTACTGAGGCCCTGCCCTCCACGTCTTTTCCTGATGGCAAGGATACGTCCTCATCATCAGATCTGAAGGTCGGGATCATTTGCATTTGTTGGAAAAAACTCTCTATAGTCTTATTTTTCTTCCCTTTTCTAGGCACTTTCCCAGCCAGTTACTTGACTTCTGAGATTCCTTTCCACCCCCGCCTGGATCCGCCCAGCTAGTGCTTGGCCTCTGAGATTTAAATGGGCTTTCCTCCTGCCGGCTGTCAATCAGTGAGCTTTAGTTCAGGTGCTGGGGTGGGGGCAGGGCCGCCTCCCAGACTCTGATCCCTCGGGGGCTTTATGCAGAGACTTTCAGGAATGGAGCGGGTGGGGGCAGGGTGGGGGGCCCGCCTCCCAATCTCAGTTCCCTTGGGGACTTTGAGCAGAAGCCTTCAGTAATAGAGTGGGGTGGGGGCAGGGCCGTCTCCCAGGCTCAGCTCCGTCAGGTTTTATGCGGGAATCTTCCGTAATGAAGATGCTGCCTGCTGTTGGGGGATTCCTGAGTCCTGGGCCGCTGCCGCCTCAGCCGCCGCCCACATCTCTGCCTCCACTGCTTCCTGCCCCCGTCTCTGCGGCCACTGCTTCCTCCTGAGGGGGCCCGAGTCACGGAGACGCCCTGCTTCCCCTCTCCTCCAGCCTGGCCTTCTTTCTCACTGACCTGTAGCTTCTGTGGGTGGAGGGACTTTCCTGGCTGCCGGGAAGCCTGCTCGGATCAACTTCTCTGGGGCCGCGGCCAGGGCAGCGCTGGGGGTGGGGTCCAATTTCTGGGGCGCGCCGGACCCTGGGGACGGGTCTCCAGGGCTCCCTGGAATGGAAATCTCTTCCACTCTGCTTCTGCACACCTTGTATTGACCCAGAAGTTATGGGGGACTCTTTTTACATTAATTCTATGGGCTTTTGGTTTCGGAGCTCGTAAACGTGCGTCCTTCTACTCTGCCATCTTGGCTCCGCCCCCCCCAGCATTTTTTCTATGAGACAAATGTCACCCTAATACCTAACCCAGGTAGGGCAAAAGGGAAAACTATAGAAATAACATTAATGATTGATCTTTCAACAATTCAAAAATAAGTTCTGTCAAACATACTATAGCGATTTCTTCAAGAAATCCCTCATTGTGACCAAATTGGATTATAGCAAGTATATAAATATGGTTCAATATTAGGAAAATAATCAACATAATTATATTAAAAACAAAAACATCATCCAAAACCATGACCATCTCAATAGTTTTGTAAAACAAAAATACCCTTTGTCAAAGTACAAGTCTCAGTTATGCTAAAAAGAAAAAATGCAAGTGACCATGACTTAAGCAATGACTAAACATATTATGCCCTATAAAGGTCATACATTATAACTGTGCTGTAAGAAATAATGAATGTGATGAATACAGAGAAGCATGAAAGAAACCACATGAAATGACAAAAACTGAAATAAATAGAACCAAGAAAACAATATACAAAATGATGGAAAAGGCAGAAAGAACACATGCCCACAATTAAAAATGACTGTTGCAAAATTAAGAACAAATATAATTTAAAAGAAGAGATATAGAAAGAGAGTTCAAAACTACCCTTTCACAGTTATTAGAGGATCACAAGTATGCTTGGACTTATACAATAAATGATGCTGAATTTTTTCCTCTCTTTTTTTCACTTTAAAACATTATTTTATATAAGATGAATCTCTGGGAAGTGGCAACTAGTTGGTGCAGTGGTTTAGAGTGCTAGGCATGGAGTCAGGAAGGCCCATCTTCCTGAGTTCGAATCTGACCTCAGACGCTAGCTGGGTGACCCTGGGTAAGTCACTTAATCCTGTTTACCTCAGTTTCCTCATCTGGAAAACAACCAGGAGAAGAAAATGGCAAACCACTCCAGTGTCTTTGTCAGGAAAACTCTGTGATCGCAAAAAAATCACATACAACTGAAAAACAACAGTGTCTGGGAAAGGGAGGAGGAAGAATTTTAGGGAAAACTTATGCTAATGTAAAAAACTGAAGACATCAATAAAATTTTATTTTCTTCAGTAAAGAAGGTTGCTACAATAGTCCAGGTAAGAGAAGATGAAGGCTTGAGCTAGCCTGCGAGACCCATTCTTGAAGAAACCATGCTAGATCCTCAAGATTATCAAATTAATTTTCTTGCTATTCATTAAGAATCTGGTGCCATCGCCAGTCAACTTGACATGTCTTGCCACCTGCACTCAGATGACTCTGGAGGAGAAAGTGAGGCTGATGACTTTGCACAGCACTGCCTCACTTAAATTCTATCCACTCATAAATCAAAACATCACCCTCATGATACCATTGGTCCCTCTTTGGAAATAAAGAATCAATGACAATGACAAATCAAGACATCAACCACCACTAAGAATCTGTCAACTCTCTGTTCCATGTAGCTTGAAAAATCCATTCTCTTTCCAGGAAAAAAAATTCTAACTTATCCCCCATTCCAATTATGTGACACATTTCCTATTCTACATAATTTTTTCTAAAATTAGTGAAGGGACTTGGAAATTTAATTTTTCTTCTGACTGTGTCAAATATGGACTCATTCCAATTAAACCATGGGATCCTTACAACTAACTTTGTCTCCTTTCCAATCACAGAATAAGCAACAGGGAAAAAAAAAGATTTTGGCAAGTATTGATTTGCCAACTCCCAAGGGTTTCATGGTAACTTCTGAGGCTGGTAGCTCACATTTAAGGTTCCTTGTCCATTCACTTGTTGGATGTGGAAGCTGTGACATTTCAGCAGTCTGTAAAAATGAAAAGAGCACTCAGCACCTTCAAGTCAGCAGCCCTACGTTCGAGCTCCGGTGCTATCTTCTAGCTGTGTGATACCAGGAATGTGACTTAACATATGTAGGCCTCAGTTTCCTCACCTGTATGTAAGAAGCTTGAATTAAATGACTTTTGGAGTCTCTCTCTTCTCTAAATCGTGTGAGCTTGTGATTGGCGCATCATGTTTCCTATGACTTTACTTCTCTGAGTCTGTTGCTTTTTTTGGTAAAAAAGAGTGAAACTTGACCATCTCTAAGAACCCTTCCAGCTCTGATATTCTAAAGTCTATGATCTTCCAGACCCTGCCCATCCCCCATTTCTAATAACTGTGTATGCAAGGGGGCAGGTTGGCACCAGCTCCCCCAAGGTCAGAATTAATGGGGAGACTGGAGATCATGGCCCTGACCTTCACCTGGACCTTTTGATTTGGGAGCTTTCTGGACATCTGCTACTTTACAATTCTTGAGGTTCTACAACCTGGTTGTACAGACAGATCTCCACTATCTTATTTCCTGGTGACCCTGATGGGCAGAATCTTGACAAATGCTCCAGAAGAGACAAAGGAGACTCAGGCTTAACTCAGTGACTCACCATACTCAGGTAAGATAGCCAGAGGTATAAGGATTGGAAAGTACAGTTAAAAGGGTTCTGGACTTGGAGCTGGGTGACCCAATAGCAAGTCTAATACATATCACTAATTGTGGGACATGGAAAAGGTAGGCTTAATAAATATAATTTTATCAACTGACAGGACTTGGGTGGGGAGGGAGAGGGAACAGGAAAAGACTGAAGTGACAAACCTTGGGGAAGGGTAATGTTGCAAAGAATATGGGTTAACTGGAAGCCTAGGTAAGTTTAGAGAGGAGGATGATAATGGGACAGTGCTGCCTCTGAAGTTCTGTGTAAGTAACCGGTTTCATCAGACAATTTCAAAATCCCAACTAAAGCATTACAAAGAAATTTTTGAGGGGGATGAGTGGTCATAGATCTATGACTTCATAAATTCAAAGAATTCTGCATGTATTGAAAGCACTTTCACTAATATAAATTGACAATTTATCTGAGTCTTACTGTCGCCTTCCCTGAAGTAAAGTGACTATTCCTACGTTGATGTGTATCAGAATAATAGAACTTAGCTCGTTCTAACTGTCAGGCCATCCCTCTGTCCTCTAGAAAAACTGAGTAAGTGGGGCTGGATAGAGAGCGCTAAGCCTAACCTAAAAAGAGTATCTAAGCTCAGAGTTTAAGATGTCCAATAATCCTCTACTCAAAAGTGAACAAAATGACCAAATCCACAAAATAACTAATACGTGATTATCCCATATTTGATTTCAGAACTTCAGTGATGGAGAATCTCTCCAAAGTGATTAAACAGGGCTATGTTGCCCAAGGAGAAATCACAGAAACAGATGAGAAACTTTCTTGCATTCATATTTAAGGAGCAGGAGGGAGAAAAGGAGTCCATGAAGATGATTAAGAAAGAATAAATTAAGAGGTAGTTAGAGTTAGAAGACCAGGAGAGATCAGTGTCATGAAAGGCACAGGAAGAGACAGTATTCAGGACAACAGGATAGTCAATGCTATTGGAGTAGGATGAAAACTGAAGTCCTTTCTCTAGGTTTGTACAATCAGCTCACTAATGACTTTGAAAGGGGTGGGAAGTATTGTCTGTGGAAACCATGGTGATGTCTAGGTGTGAGGACTTTTTTGTATCTTTATGTTCTTTCAGTGAGAGAAGTGGATCAACCTGAAGAAAGTAAAATCTACAAGGCTCATAGGAGGACCCAGGCAACTGAACAGGGCTGATCACAGGATCCTCCATGGATGAGGTGAGTCTCAGAAAGGAGCTGGGAAGGAAGAGGTGACTGAGCCAGATTGGCAGGGGAGGGAGTGATTGCTTCTCATGGAAAGTAGTGCAGGACAAGAGAAGGACTGAAACAGGAGAGGGAAACACATGGGAAGGACCGAGTAATATGATAACTCCTCGCCCTTTTATTGTCTTGTATGGGGGTCACAAAGCACTTTTCTTCACCAAGTCTCTGTGTGAGGTCAAATGAGGGTTATTTTGATGAAGGAACAGGCTTAGAAGGAGGAGAAGTTGCACTGCTAAAATACGGTGGATTAAACCAAGTCTTAAACAGAGGACTTGTTACTTCATCAGGCTGTGTTTTATACACACAGACACACATATTTACATATATGTGCACATATGCACATATACCTATATCCATATACATATATACACATATTACATATATATATGTGGGGGGGGGTGTGGGGGTGTGAGTGTATGCATTGTAATCAGATTTCCTTGTCTCTTAGCTTCCCCTTGTGATTCTAACCTATTTGTCATTTCCTATTCAACGTTCTCAGGACCACTGTTGTTCAACAAACACATATGAACATCTGATCCTGCTATATTCAAGGCATGATATTGGGGCTACATTTCTTAAACCCTTGATGCCCCTGATCACTCTTTGACTAATTAGCCTGGACTAGAAAGTACTTTATGGCTGTAAAGAAACATGAGATCAGTCCAAAAATAGAGGGTGCTGGCCCTAGGGTATAGGAGTAGAGTTTAGTTGACCATGTCTTCTAGAGGTGATTTCTGCAAGGCTCTTGACCAAATGACCTCTGAGATCTTTCCCAATACCAAGATTTGAGACCTCTATTTTCTCCTTGATTCAATCAAGACAAATTTGATATTTTTTACACACACATGCACACACAAATGCATAAGCCAATGATAATGACTGAGAGGAAAAATATAGTGTTAGTGTAAAGTAAAGTTTAACTTGGAGAGATTGGCTCAAATTGTTTTTTTAATATTGTTTGTTATGCTGAAATATAAAATGAGAAAAGAAAAAACACATTGCCATGTACACAGCAGACTATAAGAGAGGGTTAAATGTAAATGAATAGATTTTCATTTCAAGAAAACCTATACAATAAATATTGCACATAGTTTCCAAAGCTGCCCAACTTTGCTGTGCTTCCTGGTTGGTTTTCTTTTGTTTTCTCCTGTGCACTTTTTACTCTATTTTTCCCTCCCTGCCCCTGCCCTCCCTCCAAAGAATGATGCACTTAGGTGTAAATGTATATATATAGACATATAGATAGATATATAGATAGATAGATATAGATATATAGATAGATATATATATAGATATATAGATATCTATAAACATAGATGTATACACACATATGCACTCATACACATATATGTCGGACTGTATTCTGTTTATTTCCTCCTAACATCTGCTTCTCTGAAGGTGTATAACATCTTCATAAAGTCTCAGTCCTTCTACATTTTTCTAAATCAATCAGTTCATCATTTTCCATGCCACAACAATATTGCTTTCTGGATTCAAGCAGCATCTTCCTTTACAGAATCTTTGAGGTTAATTTGGGTATTTTTAATGGTCAGAATGACTTAGTTGCTCCAAGTTGTTCTTAAAATAATACGGCCATTACAGCACACAATGTTCCACTCATTTCTGTCTTCATTATTTTATGGAGGTCTCTCCATGCTTTTCTAAAATCACTGAGCTCATCATTTCTTATAGCAGAGTAATATTCCATGACAGACATACACCACTATTTGTTTAGCCATTCCTTGATGGACAGGCATCCCCACAATTTCCCATTGTTTGCCACCAGAAAGGGAACTGCTATGAATAGTTTAGAATATGTAAGTTCTTTTTCATTTCCCCTAATGCTCTTGGGAAACAGACCTAATAGTGGTATTGCTGGGTCCAAGGATATAGTCAGTTTAATAACTCTTTGAGCATAATTCCAAATATCTCTCCAATCAATCTGGTTTTAATGAAGACCATTTCATAACATCCATCCTTGCCTCAACTCTGACTGGGAAATTCCAGTCAGTCTAAAGAAGGATTTCAATGTTTTGAGAACTGACCTTAGAGGCAAGACAACCTGGGTTCATATTTCAACTCTGGCACTTACTGACTGTGTCATCCTGGGCTAGTCATTTAACCTTAGCACTCTGGACAGTTCTCCAAGACCATAAGTTGTAGAGGAAGTGTTGCCCTCATTGAAATTTGATAGGGAGAAATATAAAGTCAGACCTGATTTCAGAAGATCAATTTCCAAGATACAAAATAGGGAAAATGTAAATGTAAAAAAACAAAACTTTGAGAATTTTCATGGATCTCAAGCTAAATAGTATCCATAGCCTCAGGAGTGAGATATGACAAGCCCGGGAAGCTAATATGTCCAACCCTTGACTGTGTGACAAAGATATATCAACCAGGGCTGGAGAGCATTTTGGACTATTAAGCTTAATTCTGGTCCCACACTTTGTGAAGGGCATCGATAAACTGAATGGCTTCCACAGGAGAACTAGTAGGATGGTGTCTGACTTCAAAATCAGGATTTATGAGATTGGATCAAAATGCACTGAGGGTGTTTAGTGCATTACCAGCATTTAGCATAGCATCTGGCACATAGTAGGTGATTAATCAATGATTATTGATTGATTGAAGATGAGAAGACTAACAAGACACAGAAATGATAGCTTTGTTCATTGAAAGGGTTGGCATATGGAAGAGGCAATAGACTTTCCCTGAATGTCCCCAAAGGATTGGCCTGGTATCAAGATACAGTAGTGGGAATGAAACAGATTAGAATTGTTTTCAGTACAAACTTCCTCTCATTGAGAGCTCTCCACAAATGGGAAGTTCTCCTTCACAAAAGGGAGCCCTCTTCTCCTTTGCTTCCACCATCATTCGGTATCCGAATGAAAGAGGAAACAGCACTGTGAAGCCAAAAGAGGCCTTGGTTACAAGACTGAAGATCTGGGTTTGAACCTTTACTTTGTCACCTGTGTGATTTGGGGCAAGTTACTCCACTGTTCCAGGTCTGAGTTTCTATCTGAAAAATGAAAATTTGGGTTAGATGACATCTAAAATCCCTTCCAGCTCAGAATCTAGCATTCTGTGACCTCATAATCCTACAAATGCTGGATAACCACTGGTTAGAGATTTCTCTGAGGCAATTCTAACTCGGGTATGGTTTGGACCATATAAATTCTGAGATTCCTTACCACTCTGAAAATCTGTGATTCCCTGACCTTATGAAATACTGGATTACATGCAAAATAAAAGAATCAGAGCATCTTGTGAACCCATTGTCAAAAGTTGGAATCTACTCTTCAATATGTTCAACAAATAGTCATTGAACCTCTTCTTTAAGACTTCTAATGATGGGAAGCTCTCTTCTTAAGTCAGTTATTACACTTCTAAGTAGTGGGGAAATTTTTTTTCCATATATACAGCTGAAACTTGCTTTTCTATAAACGTTTCTGTTGAGACTATGATACTATTGGTTTCCATAACTGAATGTAACTCATGATAATCATCATAAAAGCTGACACTGATATAATGCTTTAGGTTTTGCAAAGCACTTAGCAAATGCTACTCAATTTTATCCTCATAACAATCATGGGAGGTAGGTGCTATAATTGTGTTCATTTTATAGACGAGGAAATTAAGATCAGTTTCAAGTGAGTTGCTCTGGTTGACAGGACTAGTATGTTTCCGAGGTAGGATTTGAACTCATGTCTTCCTGATGCCAGATTGAGTACTCTTTCTCCTGTGCCACCCAGCTGTCTGTCTGATCCTCTTCTATATGATAGCCCTTCTGATATTTGAAGGGAGCTATCAAGTCCCACACCCACTCACTGCAAGCCTCTTTTTTTCTTAGTTAAATATCACCAGCTCTTTCAAACACATGCTATCCGAGAACGTAAGAGAAGAGTCCAATGATAAGGAATGTCTTGACCACAAACCCAAAGATTTCTATAACTGTTCCCATTTTGCTCACCTCCCTGTAAGGTCATTCGGTCCTCTCATAGTGCCATATGTGTATGAATTATCATTATCATCTAATAATAAGAACAATAGCGAAAATAATATTATCTATTGTCACTTAAAAGTGAGGATTGTATAATATAAAGGCATATAATATATACAATGTTAATGTTGTACATAATATATTAATGTGGTAGTACAATATAATATTAAGGGCACTGAATTCAGATTCTTAAGGCTTGGGTTTACATTTTATCTCCACTACTTCCAAATTACAAAACTCTGGTCAATTTTAAGCTTTGCTTTTTCTCCCAGTAAAATGGGAACGTTCATATCTATACTACCCACCCTGTAAGGATGTTGTGAATAAAATGCCCCATCAGCCTGAAAGTGCTACAAAAATATAACTATGGCTAGTTTTGTAGCATCCAGAATGCATGTTCTTTCTCTACTCCAGTGATTCCTTGTTTCTGCTCGGTTCCAATGTAACCTTCCATTAAGCATGGAAAGTTCTTCCCTAGCTGGCCATACTGTCTTTCAAGTCTTCTTATTCATTTTCATGTAGGTTGCAGTTCAGCCACATTTTTGTACTTCCCATTCATCTCACACAATGGCCCATTTCCCAAGTCTGTGCCATTAAACTGATTGTCTGCCATATTTGGGATATACTACCTCCTCATCTCTGACTCTTTAAAGCCCTGGCTTTTTATCAAGATTCAACTCAAATACTATGTTCAGCAAAAGGCATCCCAATCTTCCTTGCATGCTAATAGTGCCTTACCCTCCAGACATATTTTGAATGTTTCTGTTTATGGACATGTGATCTCTCCTGTTACAATGTAATCTTGAGTGCAGGGACAGATTTTTACTTCTAATTGTATTCCCAGAGTTTCATATAGTTCCTGATGCATAGCAAGCACTTAAAAGCGCTATTAGGTTGATTAATTACTGCCCATTCTTCCTCCAAATTGGTCTATTTATCATTGTGACAATATTTAATGCCATGAAGACTTTTCTCTTTGTCCTTAGCCTGACAGACGTTGGGACGAGGCCAACATGACCCGGGTCCAGGAGTTCATCCTGCTCGGCTTATCGACAAGGCCAGGCCTACGTGGTGTCCTCTTTGCTGTGTTCCTGACCCTCTACCTGCTGACTGTTTTAGAGAACACCATCATCATTCTGCTCATCTGGAGCCACACAGAGCTCCACAAGCCCATGTACTTCTTCCTGGGGAACCTGAGCTGCCTGGAGATGTGTTATGTCTCAGTCACGGTGCCCACCCTGCTTCTTGGGCTCTGGTCAGGGCCTTGCCATGTCTCCTTTACATCCTGCATGACTCAGTTGTTCTTCTTTATCACACTTATCTGTGCTGAGTGCACACTCCTAGCCTCCATGGCCTATGACCGCTATGTGGCCATCTGTCGTCCTCTTCACTATCCAATACTCATGAGACCCCAGGTCTGCCTCATGTTGGCCATAGTCTCATGGATGGGAAGCCTTAGTGTTTCTGTCATCAAGACAGTTTTCATTTCTGGACTTTCTTACTGTGGTCCCAATGTCCTTAACCACTTCTTTTGTGATGTCTCCCCACTGCTCAATCTCTCTTGTACCCATGTAGCACTAACTGAGTTGGTTGACTTCATATCAGCCATTGTCATCTTCTATGGTTCCCTGACGGTTGCCCTGGTCTCTTACATGGCCATTGGGGCAGCTGTGGTGCGTATGCCCTCAGCTGCTGCCAGACTCAAGGCCTTCTCTACCTGTGCTTCTCACCTCATTGTAGTGGGTATCTTCTACTCAGCTGCCATCTTCATCTATGCGCGGCCCAAGCGCATGGAAAACATGGACCTGAGCAAATTGCTATCTGTCATTTATACAGTGCTCACACCCATGTGTAACCCAATCATCTACTGCCTGAGGAATAAAGAGGTCCAAGGTGCTCTTCAAAAAACACTATACAAACTTAAGATCAGTCAGAGTTCTGTCAGCTAGAATTATAGCTAAGAATTTTATCCCCTTAGTCTGTTCCAGTAGCCATCTTCTTCCTTCAGAATTTTCCTGTTCTGCTCTCACAGTCCTCCAGGCTCAGGACATTATTGGTATGTTGGATGTACCCATCTCTCTTGCTTCCCACATCGAGTTATTTGCTGATCCTTCTCAGTTACTTGACCCTAAAAATGAGCTGTGATCTCATTGCAGCAGAAAGAATCTAGATGTGAAGTCAAAAGATCTGTCTACCCGTTCTAGTTTTGCCACATCTTAGGTAAGTCACTTATCTTTTGGCAGCCTCCGTGTCCTCATTTATAAAATGAGGAAGTAAAACTAGAAGATCTTTCAGCTCTATAGTTGTGGTCCTATGAATTCCTGAATACATTGATTTCCCTTCCCTGCACAAATTATATCTGTTCCATGCACTCTTTCTGTCATATTCTTGTCCATGTATCTTTTTTTGTTTTTAAATGCTTCACTCCAGCTGTGTCAAACTCAAATGGAAATTTATCTCTACAGAACACATATTTCCTTTGAAAACCACAAATTTATATAATCTATGTTGTATTGTATTTTATTTCTCTTGTTAAACATTTCTCAATTGCTTGTGACTGTAAGTCAGAAGTTTTGCAGCTATTTGTGGACAGTGTGGAATGCAAGTTTGACCCCTATATTCTATTTCTACTGTGTTCTCAGTGTCCTCAACACCAAAGTGTTGCACCTCATTCTAAGGCTTTCATTATTTTGAAATGTGAGAGATTCTCAGGCTGTTGTACCTTGCTCTATGTAACTGCCTTATCTTCTTGACATTTGTATTTAAACCACTTTTTGCACACCATCATCACCCATATCCATTCTGTCTACAGAAGTCACCACCCGAATTTAAACCTTTCATCATGATTATAGAAACCTCCTTTCTGGTCTCTGTGTCTTTAGTCTTTCTCATTTTCAGTACTCTATACACACAATGCCTCCTTCAAATAAACTATTTATCTTTTGTATGGAGGGTATGAGCAAGATTTAAAATATACCTAAGGAGGAACTCTAAAACATATCATCAAAGAGTTGTATGCTAGGAAGAGAAGATGAGTTGGTGAAGTGACAGAACTAGAGATGACAAATGGGCAGTTGGAGTAATTAATCAATCATACCTCAGAAGATTGCACAGAAGGTCTCCATCATGGCAAGCAGATCTCTTTTGGTGAACTTTCAGTAGGACATGGACCAGATTGCCTGAGGATGGGTAGATCTGCCTAGGCCAGCATCTGCACCGTTGAAGAAAACTGCCAAATGAATGGGATCATATGGAGTGTCCATTGTACTTGGCAATGGGGAGAGAGGATGGATATTTGACTGCATGTAGAAATTAGGTAGCATGGATCCAACCCTGTATACATCCTTGGACATGGATAATAACCCAGGAATCATATGAGAGGAAACACAAGGGAATGGAGCCCCTACCACATCCAAAACAAATGTGTTAGACCATAGAGGACATTGAAAAGTACCAAAAACATAATTTCAGAGTTCCAAGGCATCTCCTAGGCCTTCTAGTCTAATATGCACAAAAATAGTCCCTCCATAGCTCATAACTATAACTATACCTCACAATATTAGCTAATTGTTATCTAATATAATCTAATGATTTTAAAAGAAAGTAGAAATGAGATAAAGTCAGAAGTGCAGGAGGCTTCTTGGTGACCCTCTTGGCCATCACACAATATCCCAACAGCCTTGGTCCTCCACCTCACCACCCTGTGTCCCTCTAATTGGAAAGTGGAACCATGAACTCTAACCCTCTGTTTAAGGAGATAGCTCAGCTCAGAGCATCTCATTTTTCACTTGGCTGCACAATTTTGAAATTTATTTGATTTTCACACCCTGACACCTCTCTGCATTACCATCTTCTTGTTATATGTTGTCTTCTCCCATTTGAATGGAAACTCCTTGAGGGAAGAGACAGTCTTTTTTTTGGTATCTGTATCTCTAGTGCTTTTCCCAGTACCTGGCACATAGTTTAGTACCCACTTAATAAATGTTTTTTTTAATGTACTAATACATTTATTAGTAATATCACTGAGAATTCAATTCACAATTGTGATATGACCAGCAATTTGGGGAAAGGTCTTTATACTTCTGAGACACCTATGCAAAAAACAATTCTAATCAGGTAAAAAAAACATTTTGCATCAGATTGTTGGGTAAAGAGTTGTCATAATGCATTTAAATAATATGTAAAGTGTAAAACTAGCATACCAGGGTTCAAAACAATTATCTAAATAAAAATAACTTACAGTGGGTATAACGATTAAAAATTCCATATGAAGTATAATTTAAATGTGAAAATTATTCTATTTCCTTAAAAGAAATAAAGATTCAAACAAACTTAATAATGTCACTCATTCTTCAAACTGGGCACATCAAATCCAGCGTTGTGTGAGTTTATTTTTATTTGGAAGTGAAATTAGAACTTTTAACTATTAATACAAATGCCAAGATAATACATAAAACATCCACAGGTACTTTTTTTTTTTATCACTTTTTGAATTGTTCATAAACATTTCCTACACAATCCAACATACAACAGAGAAATGGTACATCTTTCTTTCAAATCTGCATACAATGGAAAAACAAGTATATATATATATATATTATATATATATATATATTTTTTTTCTTACAAAGTTTAACTAGTAGACACCAGGCAAGTTGACAGTTTTTTATAGTCTACAAGTGAGGAATTATCTAAAAATAATCAAAATTTATTCAGCTTCAGTCATTTTCATAACCGTGTTATTCTGATTAGTAAAGCTTGCTGCTAATCAGGCTTCAGGTGTGTACCTAGACCAATTTGTGGTACTGCTCCCAGCTTGGTTGTTCTTCACAATTATAAATATAGAAAATTATGCTGCAAGTAGGGGCAAGCATTCGCAAAAACCAGCTTGTTGCATGAATGAATGTGATGCAATTTCTTCCCAAGCCATGGGCTTTCAAGTCATCAAGTTGTCACCAGGACTATTTGCTTATTATGTGTCCAAGAAGATACTCCTATATCCACAGAGGAGCTGAAAATCGATCAAAATTTATAGTGTTTAATTAGTGCTGCTTTTGTCTAAGGGGAAAGATTTATCCATTTGAGATTTAATGTCTTAAAAAAATGACCACCAAAAATAGGTTCACTATATTTAGTTTAAAAATCATAAAATGTTTCTTACAAAAGAGCATTACATTCTGCACACTGCTCTGAATGGATGCCAGGGGCACGTGGACTATTGATACTCTGTGGACTATTGATACTCTTTCTCCCCTGTCCCCCCCAAAAAAAATTACAGTGACCACAAAGCAAAGTGTTCACAATAGTTACAGGAGGGGAAAAAATCGTTATTATTATTTTTACCACCAACAATGAACAAAAATAGAATTCACTCTATCTGCTGCTGTTTCAAAATTTCAACGTTAGTTTTGCTTGCCCTTCCCCCCTCCCCCCATTTGTCAGGAACTAAAACATTACATCTGGTGAACAGCAAAGATTTCACTACACCTATGAAGCAAAGGAATGTTGACTTTTTAAACAGAAACAGATAAAAAAAAAGAGATGCAGGACTCCTTCAGTTCTTCACTAGCCTTAGAAAAACTTTCCAGAATACTGCTTCACACTGTTTTGCAGTAAATACTGTGCATTCTGCTTCTGGTTCTGTGTTCCTGTGATGGTAATAATTCAATCCTCAGATCCTCCCAAAGGCTCATCAATTTTGATTGATGCTCCAGACTCATGACGTATTTGTTTGATTCGCTGACCACCTTTGCCAATAATAGATCCAGCCAAATCTTTGGGAATAGTTACTTGTGTTGTAATAATGGGTCCACCAAGATCACCATATGAGCCATGGCCCCCTGCATAGGAATAATCATATCCAGAACCACCTGTAAACTCATGGAACTCAACCTGTGGTTCATAAGCCATCTGCCATTCGGAAGGACTCCATGTATCTATTGCAGAGTCCCAAGTCTCATCAGTACTAAAACCAACCATGCCATCATAACGGTCACCGGGTCTTCCTCTTCTGTCATAAGCCATAAGAGCTCCTCCTCTAGGTGGTGATGGTGGAGGAAGAGGAAGATTTTTGAGCTCTGCTACTACCCCTGCCGCCACGTCCAGGAGGAGGTGGCGGGGGTCCTCTGCGAGGGCTCATGTCATCATAATCTCTTATAGATGGGGGCATAAGATGCCCACCACGACCTGGGGTCATTCTATCAAAGCCTCCTCTTCCCCTCGTGGGAAATCCTACAGGACGTCCTCAATGATCATCAAACATCATTGTGAAACCACCATAGTCATAGGTTTCATCATAGAAATTGAGATCGTAGGGTTGTGCATGTCCTTTAATGGGAGACTCAGATATAAGATCCAGTATGATCTTTATGCACTCCCCAACCCTATCAGGCTTTCCCCCAGTAAGAACAACTCTATCCGTAGAATGAGGACAGCATTCCTGGAAAAGCTTGATAGCTGTCTGAGTGTTCTCTCGAAGTTCTTTGATTTTAGCACCTTTGACCCCAATAATTCCTCCTGCCAGACTGTGGTGAATCAACAGTCTTAACTCGCCGTCAAAGTCACTTCCTTTATCGTGTTGGTAATTTAAGCATTCCACAGTATCAGATTCGAGCAGGAGCAGGCTGGTTGCAGTGGGTGATGGCAACTGCAGGCCCTCTTCCAAGGTAGGGATGATTTTCTTCAGAATTTCTCCAATTGTTTCAATATCTGCACTGATACTCAATATGTGCTCGGGGCCACTGCTGTCTGGGACTGAAACACTGGCATTGTAGTCTGTACGAAGTGCTTTAATATTTTTGCCTCCTTTTCCAATTACTGCTCCAGCATTCTTGCTTTGAAGAAAAACGCGCAGTTCAACCATCTCGTCAGTGTTTCTAGATATTTTAAAGGCCTGCTCCTCCTCCGTATCTTCAGCAGGTCGTTTACCAAATTCACGATTGGTTTCAGTATTGGGGAAGGTTTCTTCTGGCTGCTCAGTCTCCATTTTCTTAGATTAAATGGGTAGACAATCGCACGAGGCTGCCTTCTCTTCTATGCCGCCACTGCCCCCGTCGGTCCAAGCTAAACAGACAGTGAATGTAGGCCCCTCACTCCCCTCCTCCCCCACTTAATAAATGTTAACTGATTGATGTACCAGAGATCGGAGTATACAAGGACTAAAAAGGGCAGAGAACATATATATTTTTCCACTGGAAGAACAGTTGATGTAGCAATAAAAATATTTCTCTTGATTTATTTTCTCCAAGATGTTCAGTGTCAAGGAAGGAAGAAGATGAGCTGTGTAGAAGAGTGATATACATAGCTAGGTGGCATAGTGGATATGATATTAGACATGACACCAGAAATATCCAAATCCATAATCTTGCATCAGACAGATGTGTGATCCTGAGCAAGTCACTTCAACTGTCTGCCTCGGTTTTCATATCTATAAAAATTAGGGTAATAACACCTATCTCTCAGGGTTGTTGTGAGGAACAAATGAGATTAATAACGTATGTAAAGTGCTTGCAAATGTTAGCTATTATACAGAAAACAATACTGCTTTGGGATGAACAAGTTTCTTCTACTACATATTTGGAAATGCTTGCTTTGTTTAGTATTTGAGTATTTGTTAAGTTCAGAATAAAATGATTAATTAATCAGGTAAAAAGAAAGAGAAAAAATACCAGTATTAATTGGTGTGGTGAGACCCTTTAGCCAAAGTTGGACATTGACGTTGTGTGGTTTAGAAGATACAGTCTTAGAGGAAAGTGGCAGCTCTCATGTCCATGATGTCTTTATGATATGCTGCATGATATTTAAAAATAATATTATCTCATAAGGACTTGCATGCAGTTAGAACCAAGCTCTTACCCACTTTGAAGATGATAATATGGAATACAGTGTATAGACATCTATACCGAGAGGTTCTCTCCCTCTCTTTCCCCCGTCCCCCTTCTTCATTCCCTTCCTTCCTCCATCCTTCACTCCCTCCCTCCCTCTCCCTCCTCTCTCTCTGTTTCTCTATCTCTCCCTTTCTCTTCCCACCTTTTCCCTCTCCCTCTCCTATTCCCTCTCTCTTTCCCTTTCCTCCCTCATCCTCCATTCCTTTCCCGGGATTTGTGTTACTTTTTTGAAGAGCCTTAGCTACTACACAGATAACATGGCCAATGGGGGAGCTCGTTCTGGCTGACTGTTCATAGTTGCTATGAGGGCATTCTTTTTATTTTTATTTTTCCCGTGGAGAATTGGAAGGGCAAGAAACTAAATGCCTGTTAATTGAAAAGAAATAAAATTTATAATAAGATATAGTATATGACTAAAACACCTTGAAGTTGTGCTATTACATATGCGCTCTTTATAACACATAGAGGAATTTGAGTGATTAGTTTCAGGCCATAACAACAGCTGCCACTTTTATAAGCTTGAAGGATTTGGAGGGAAGGGCTTTACATATATTTCATGTAGTTACTGCTGGTATTAATGCCCCCATGTAGAGATTCCATTTTGCATTACTATTTTACCAGTTCAAAACTTGGGGGAAGGTTCGTAATAACCATAATATTTCATTTTTCCATATCATTTGAGGTTTGCAAAGTTATTGGGGGTGCATGAGATATTCAGGAGGACAGTGGGATGAGGACTGCAAAGCCTTTTCAGGGCTGCTTATCCACCTTTGGTGTCCACACTTTTCACCCAACTCAGACTCTGCAGCTCCAAGAAGCTGTAGCATGTACAGCCGTAACCCAATAAAAACCACCTTGGTAGATTGGTTAACCTAAGTTGAGGGAAAGCAAGGGATCTCAAACTCTTCTGTGAGTTAGGGAGTATCTAAACCAATCATGAAATCAGTTTGCTTCAAAGTCATAAAGATAACTGAAGCTGGTGCTATGGAATGGTTAGAGTTTGATCAGATATTGAAGATGCCAAGGTTATTCACTGCATCCCTGGCCATCACCAGTTGTCCTGACTTTTGTCTTGCCACTGAACCTCGTGGGCTCTGGAAAACAGAGTGAGGCTGATGACACAGCTTTGTGTAGCTCTGCCTCACTTAAATACAGTGCACACATGAGTCAAGGTATTATCTTTCAATTTCATTAGTCCTCTTCAGAAAAGAACAAAAAACAACCACCTGTGGCTCTATGAAGCTTTAGCATGCACAATGACTACACCCTACAAAACTGTCCCAGGAGACAGGTTAGTCAGATTGAGGCCACCTGACAAGCTTCAAACCATAAGTTAGGGGGATGTCTATCCCAAGCATTTGATGACTTTCCCTGGTAGAATGAGGGAATGATGACAATTTGTTCCAATGGTCAAAAAGGGGCTGAAGCAGATGCTTTGTGGTGTGTGAAGCTTGGTCAGACATTGAAGACACCAAAGTCATCCATTGTATTCAAAGTCATCATCAGTCTTCCAGATTTTTGTGTTGCCACTAAACTTTAATAACTCTGGAAGAGATACTAAGGATGATGACTTTGTGTAACTTTCTTATTTAAATCCAATTCACAGGCAACTCAAGACATCACCCCATGAACTACAAAGAACAAAGGGATTTATGTTCATTATCTAATTCTCAAAAATGTAGAAATTGAGGCAAAATGACATTTACTCTCTTTGTTACTTACACAATATGTAGCATATCTATTAAAAATAAAATTCGTATGTTTTGAAAATGCTGATTTGTTCAGTTGGATGACTAAGTGAATCACTGGGACAGGAATCAGGGAGATAGGATTTCTAATGTGGCCTCAGGCCACACATCAACTGTGTCACCCTGTGCAAGTCATTTAACCTCTCTCAGCTTCAACCAACTGCAAAATGGGAGTAAAAGCAGCACCTCCAACTATCTCACAAGATTGTGAGTATCAAAGGAGAAAACATTTGTGAAACACTTAGCAGGCTACCTGGCACATAGTAGACATTTAATACATGCTAATTTCCTTCATTCTTACTATGTTGTTTCCTAAGATCAGATCTAATTTTAATGATATTTTTTTCAACTGAGATACTCTCTCAGCTTTTTTTGAAATACAATTAGTTGTCACCTTCAGCCCTATACTGTCCTGAATTAATCCTAATTCCATCTGTAACCATTCTAAGAGCCACTATTCTTTTCCCCTTTGCAACATTTTTTTAAATATTGTATCCTTCCAAGATGCTCTAGCTATATTCAATTATTACTTTTATTCATCTCATGATTTTCTTTTGAGGGGGAAATAAAATTTTACTCTTGCTTTAAAACTTGTAAAGCAGGGGCAGAGCCAAGATGGTGGAATACATCTGTAGAAGTTCCCTACCATAACCCATAAAATACCTGTAAAAAATAACTCTAAATAAATTCTAGAATAGCAAAAGCCACAAAACAACAGAGTGAAAGAGATTTCCAACCCAAGACAGCCTGGAAGGCTAACAAGAAAGGCCTATCTCACTGGACTCAGAGCAGAGTGCAGCCCAGCATGGACCACACAGTGTGATAGGAACAGGATTAGAGTAGGCTTCAAGGTGAAATCAGCAGCAGCAGTTCCCAGATTGCTCAACCCACAAATGCCAAAGGCAACTTCACAGATCAGTGAGAAAGTTCTTTCACCGGGATGAGAAGGGAACATGGTCTGGATGCACTGCAGAGGGGCAGCATTCATTTTAGGAACCCTCGGCTTAAAGACCCTGGGGGAATTGAGCAGTTGATCTGGGTCTCACCTTTGAGTGGCAGTCCTGGGATGAGGAGGAGCACTGACTGGTGGAACTGGTGGAGGCTCTGGAGAGGGAATCCTACTCTCAGATCCTAGGCAGAAGAGTGCTTCTGGTTGCTCCCAGACAAGAGCACAGACCAAGAGAGGAGTAACTCCTGTTCCTTGATTGTACCACCTTGGAGGAACTGAGAACATACAGGTCCCTAGAGTATACCCTCCTCTTGAAAAAGAACTCAAAAGTCGAGTAACTGGCTGGGAAAATGCTCCAAAAAGGAAAAAATGAGACTATAGGAAGTTAATTACTTGGTGAACAGGTATTTTCTTCCATCCTTTCAGATGGGGAATAACAATGCATACTATTAGAGAAAGACCTAAAAGTGAAGGTTTCTGCATCCAAAACCTCCAAAATTAATATGCAATACTCTCAGGTCATGGAAGAGTTCAAAAAGAATTTTGAAAATCAAGTAAGAGAGGTGGAGGAAAAATTGGGAAGAGAAATGAAAGAGATGCAAGAAAATCATGAAAAGTGAGTCAATAGCTTGCTGAAGGAGATGCAAAAAGTGATGAAAAAAATAATACCTTTAAAAATAGGCTAACTCAATTGGAAAAAGAGGTCGAAAAAGTCAATGAGGAGAATAATGCATTAAAAAACAGAATTAGCCAAATGGAAAAGGAGATTCAAAAGCTCACTAAAGAAAATAGTTCTTTAAAAATTAGAATGGAGCAGATGAAAGCTAATTACTTTATGAAAAACCAAGAAATAACAAAACAAAAGAATGAAAAATTAGAATATAATGTGAAATATTTCTTTGGAAGAACAACTGACCTGGAAAATAGAGCCAGAAGACACAATAAAAAAATTATGGGACTACCTGAAAGCCATGATTAAAAAAAGAGCCTAAACATCATCTTTCATGAAATTATCAAGGAAAACTCCCCTGATAGTCTACAAACAGAGGGTAAAATAAATATTGAAAGAATCCACCAATCATCTCCTGAAAGAGATCCAAAAAGAAAACCTCTTGGGAATATTGCAGCCAGATTCCTGAGTTTCCAGGTCAAGCAGCTAGAAAGAAAAAAATTCAAGCATTGTGGAACCATAATCCGAATAACACAACTTCTAATAATAATAATAACAACTTCTACATTAAGGGATTGAAAAGCTTGGAATATGATATTCCAGAAGTCAAAGGAACTAGGATTAAAACCAAAAATCACCTATCCAGCAAAACTGAGTATAGTACTTCAAGGTAAAAAATGGTTATTCAATGAAACAGAGGACTTTCAAGCTTTCTAGATGAAAAGACCAGAGATGAATAGAAAATTTCACTTTCAAACATAAGAATCAGGAAAAGTATGAAAGGCAAACAGGAAAGAGATATCATAAGTGACTTACTAAAGTTGAACTATTTACATTCCTACATGGAAAGATAATATTTGTAGCTCTGGAAACTTTTCTCAGTATTTGAGTAGTTGGAGGGATTTCACACACACATAGGTAGGTAGATAGATAGATAGATAGATAGATAGATAGATAGATAGATAGATAGATAGACAGATAGATAGATAGACAGACAGACAGACAGACAGACAGACAGACAGACAGATAGATAGATAGATAGATAGATAGATAGATAGATAGATAGATAGACAGACAGACATAGACACAAAAGAGTGAGTTGAATAGGAAGGGATGATATCTAAAAAAATAAAATTAAGGGGTGAGAGAGGAATATATTGGGAAGAGAAAGGGAGAAATGGAATGGAATAAATTATTTTTCATAAAAGAGACAAGAAAAAGTTTTTTCAATGGAGGAGAAAACAGAGGAGGTGAGAGGGAAAACGTGAAGCTTACTCTCATCACATTTGTCCTAAGGAGAGAATAACATGCACACTTAATTTAGGATGAAAATCTATCTTACACTACAAGAAAGTAGGGAAGAAGAGGACAAGTGAGGTGGGGGTGATGATAGCAGGGAGGACAAATGTGAGGAAGTAGTAATTAGAAGTGAACACTTTTGGTGAGGGACAAGGTCAAAAGGGAGAATAGAATAAATGGGAGGCCAGATAGGATGGAGGTAAATATAATTAGTCTTACACTACATGATTATTATGTAAATCTTTTGCAAAACTACACATATATAGCCTATATTGAATTGCTTGCCTTCTCAGCAGGGATGGGTGGGGAGGGGGGAACGTAGAGAAGTTGGAAATCAAAGTTTCAGGAAAGAAAGTTGAGAATTTTTTTGCATACAACTGGGAAATAAGAAATACAGGTAATGGGGTATAGAAATCTATCTTTTCCTACAAGGAAACAGAGAAGATCGGGATAAGGGAAGAGAAAGGTGTGATAGAAGGGAGGGTAAATTGGGAGAAGGAGTAATCAGACTGCATGATGTTTTGGGGGTAAGGGGAGGGGAGAGATGGGGAGAAAATTTGGAACTCAAAATTTTGTGGAAATGAATGCTGAAATCTAAAAATAAATAAACATTAAAAAACTTAATAAAATAAAATTTGGAATGTACTTATTATCTGCTTAGGAAGTTTCTGATTCTACCTCTAATATTCACTGTATTTCTCAGGCTTATATATAAAGTAGTCATTTAAGAAAAATGTGCTGAATTAAAAATTTGAAGATTTTATTTAATTTTCAGATGCTTTGAGGGGCATGCTTTCATTTTCTTATGATGCCTAAAATCCTTGGGTCCCCTTTACACAAAAAAAGACCAGATTCTGGACTTAGGCAAGGTAGATCAAATTCTGGAACACAAAAAAGGAGTCCATAGTTTTCTCAAGCTCTGTAGCTCAACATGTCGCCATCCCACAATTATAGGAAATATCTTTTACATAGCTTAGGTTTGAGTCATATAATATCTAAGATTGACCTAAAGCAAATTCACAGATGCTTCCTTGAAAAGATATTCAATGTATATCAAGTATATGACAGGTATTTATTTCTTCCACGGCAAAAGAAATGCTTAAAACATAAAGGAGTGATAAACATATATTGCCAAATATTTAACTCAGAAAAAATTAACCCATTATTTATAATACATTTTCACAGAAAGTAGTAGAGACTGAAATTCATAGAAGAAAATAACATAAAGCTCGTAAACAGACACTGAAAACACACATGCATCTCAAAAGATTCATAGAATCCCATAAAAAGTTCTAAAAGCTTATTTTACCAATTACCTGCATGATATTTGTAGTTTGGTAGTGGTTTCTCAGGGTTTTAAGTGTTTTTACACAGTTATCCAAGGAGGTGGATAATGAAAATGTGTGCCTACGCATTCTTTGTAGGAGGAAACAGGTTGATAGAGGTGAATGCTGCCATTTATCAATGTGGCCCTAAGATGTTCCCATAGGTTCCTTCCTCAATAAGATTAATACTTGGACTAGGCAGTCTCCAAAGTCTTATTAACAAGTCTCACACACCCCACAAATCCCACCCTGTGACCTTTTAGACCTTGAACATAGGCTGTTAGGAAGACCCAGCTCCAGAAAACAAACCATTTTGCTATAAGAGAGATTTAATGAGGTCAATCAGCAAATATACTACATGGTGAGATTATCAAATGAATAATGAACCTAGAAATCAAGCAACAGTTGAATTGCCACATACATAGACAAATAGAACAATTTTATAAATTAGCTAAGGCATTTTATTAACTCAATTATTTATTAACTCAGTAACTAGCTTACAAGTCTTTCAAGAACCAAATCCTCTATCATGAAAACAGAATTCTCAGCAATAATCTTAAAAATGTAAGGCACATGTTTATTCCTGGAAAGTGGGTGGTATCTAGGTGAGTACAGTGTGGATTTGGAGCTGGGAAGAACTGAGCTTAAATTCTAGCTCCCTCACTTGTTAGGTAGGTGATACTGAGCAAATTACTTTACCTTTTTCAGACTTAGTTTCCTCAAAAATGTAAAATGGAATTTATAACAGCATCCACTGTCCAGGGCTGCTGTGAGAACCACATAACATATGTTAAGCATCCTGTCAACTTTAAAATGCTTTAAAAAAAAATAAGCTAGGTACTGGTAAGTGACATGCCGTGATGACGGTCCTAGATCCAAATTCAGCCTGAACTTGTGTCTACATGAATTTTTGAACTCCCAGCAGAGACAGAAAGAGAAATGACAGCAAAGCATCCCTCTATTCCTCTGTCAAAAGTCAGTTAAAGCAGATCCAGGAGATTGAGTAAGGCAAGGACCCCAGCCATATGGCCGAATGAAAGGAAATAGTTCTAGAATAATGCCAAAGGGCCACCCTCTTCTTATCAACCAGAGAGAACAGAGTCAACAGATCTCGGTGTAATACTCCAGATTATCTATTGTTTCCCTTTGGGTCAAATATCTTCAAGTCACCTACCTCGAAATAAACTTCTTGAAGGTGAGGGAATGACTACTGGCTCAATCTTGGACACCTTTTTCATCGACATCTTGGAATGATGCAAGTATCAATAGAAAATATTCTATGAATAGAAAGTGGTCTCTATCAGTTCTCTTCACAATATACTTTGAGTACCATGCCTCAGGACCAAAGGAATCCTGCTTTATATTCACAGTGGAAAACTATTCCCTAAACCATTTGGGGATCATATTTCCATTGATGTGAACTAGTTGACATAATGGCTGGTTCTTTCACATCCACATTCATACATGTAGTAGATTTATTGTCTGTAATTTTGCTGTGGATTATGGAGAAATGAAGAAACCTCATCATACAGTTTCTATCTTTGACCTCTCCCTCTACTAAAGATGACTTATGTTGCATCCTTCTCAGATCATAATGCAACAAAAATTATATGTAATAAAAGGCCATTGAAAGATAAACCAAAAATCAATTGGAAACTAAATAATCTAATCTTAAAGAAGGAGTGGGTTAAAGAAGAAATCATAGAAACAATCAACAACTTCATTCAAGAGAATGACAATAATGAGACAACCTACCCAATCTTATGGGATCCTGCAAAAGCAGTTCTTAAGGGAAGTTTTATATCTTTGAATGCCCACATAAATAAAATAGAGAAAGAGGAAATCAATGACTTGGGCATGCAGCTGAAAAAGCCAGAAAAAGAACAAATTGAAAATCCTCAAGTAAATACCAAATTAGAAATATTGAAAACCAAAGGAGAGATTATTTAAATTGAAATTAAGAAAACTATTGAATTAATAAATAAAAACAACAGTTGGTTTTATAAAAACACTAATAAAATTGATAAACCTTTGGTCAATTTGATTAAAAAAAAGAAAGACGAAAATCAAATTACTAATATTAAAAATGAAAGGGGTGAACTCACCTCCAATGAGGAGGAAATTAAAACAATAATTAGAAATTACTTTGCCCAACTTAATGCCCACAAATTCCATAATCTAAACAAGATGGATGAGCATTTAAAAAAAATACAAACTGCCCAGATTGACAGAAGAGGAAGTTAAATACTTAAACAACCCCATCTCAGAAAAAGAAATTGAACAAGCCATCAATGAATTCCCTAGGAAAAAATCTCCAGGGCCAGATGGATTCACAAGTGAATTCTATCAAACATTTAAAGAATAGTTCATTCCAATACTATATAGACTATTTTTGAAAATTGGGGAAGAAGGAGTCCTCCCAAATTCTTTCTATAATACAAATATGGTTTTGATACCTAAGCCAGGAAGAGACAAAACAGAGAAAGAAAATTATAGACCAATTTATCTAATGAATATAGATGCAAAAATTTTAAATAAGATCTTAGCAAAACGAATACAGCATCTCATCATGAGAATAATACATTATGTTCAGGTACAATTCATACCAGGAATGCAGGGCTAGTTCAATATTAGGAAAACTATTAGCATTATCAATCATATCAACAACAAAACTAACAAAAACCACATGATTAACTCAATAGATGCAGAAAAAGCTTTCGACAAAATACAACACCTATTCCTATTAAAAACACTGGAGAACATAGGAATAAAGGGAACTTTCCATAAAATAATATGCAGTATCTATCTAAAACCTTCAGCAAGCATTACATGCAATGGAGATAAGCTAGATGCATTTCCAATAAGATCGGGGTGAAACAAGGATGTCCATTATCGCCACTATTATTCAATATGGTACTAGAAATGTTAGCTGTAGCAATTAGACAAGATAAAGAAATTGAAGGATTAAGAATAGGCAGGTGATATGATGATATACTTAGAGAATCCCAGAGACTCAAGTAAAAAACTACTTGAAATAATAAACAACTTTGGCAAATTTGCAGGTTACAAAATAAACCCACACAAATCTTCTGCATTCCTATATATTAGCAACAAAATCCAACAGCAAGAGATAGAAATCCCATTTAAAGCTAGGGTAGACACTATAAAATACTTAGGAATTTACCTGCCAAAACAAACCCAGGGGTTATACAAACACAATTACAAGACACTTTTTGCACAAATAAAATCAGATTTAAGTAAGTGGAAAAACATCAGTTGCTCATGTGTAGGGTGATCTAATATAATTAAAATAACAATTCTACCTAAATTAATTTGCTTATTTAGTGCCATACCAATTAAACTATCAGATAATTATTTTCTAGAGCTAGATAAAATAATATCCAAATTCATCTGGAAGAACAAAAGGTCCAGAATATCAAAGGGACTAATGAAAAGAAATACTAGGGAAGGTAGCCTAGCTCTACAAGACCTCAAATTGTACTATAAAGCAACAATTATCAAAACCACTTGGTATTGGCTAAGAAACAGAAGGACAGACAAGTTGAATATACTTGGCACTCAAGACACAGTAGGCAAGGAATATAGCAACCTCCTGTTTGATAAACCCAAGGACCCCAGCTTCTGGGATAAGAAGTCACTGTTCAACAAAAGTTGCTGGGAAAACTGGATAGCAGTGTGGTGGAAACTAGGCATAGACCCATGCCTGACACTGCACACAAGAATAAAGTCCAAATGGGTACATGATCTAGGTATAAATATTGATACCATAGATGAACTGGAGGAGCAAAGAATAGTGTATTTATCAGATTTATGGAGAAGGGAAGCATTTTTTACTAAGGAAGAGATAGAAAGCATTATGAAATGCAAGATGGATAATTTTGATTACATTAAAATGAAAAGTTTTTGCACAACTAAACCCAATGCAACCAAAATTAGGAGGGATGTAGTAAATTGGGAAAGAATTTTTACAGCTAAGCTCAGGGATAAAGGCCTCATTTCTAGAATATATAGAGAACTGACTCAAATGTATAACTATACAAGTCATTCCCCAATTGATAAACAGTCAAAGGATATGAACAGGCAATTTTCAGAGGAAGAAATTAAAGATATCTATAAACATATGAAAAAAAGTGCTCTAAATCACTTTTGATTAGAGAGATGCAAATCAAAACAACTCTGAGGTGCCACATCACACCTATAAAATTGGCAAACATGGCAGAGTAAGAAAATGATAAATGTTGGAGAGGATGTGGGAGAGTTGGAACACTAATTCATTGTTGGTGGAGCTGTGAACTCATCCAACCATTCTGGAGAGTGGTTTGGAACTATGCCCAAAGGACTACAAAAATGTGCACACCCTTTCACCCAGCAATATCGCTACTAGGACTGTATCCCCAAGAGATCATAAAAATGGGAAAGGGTCCCACATGTACAAAAATATTTAGAGCAGCACTCTTTGTAGTTGCCAAAAACTGGAAATCAAGGGGATGCCCATCAATTGGGGAATGGCTGAATAAATTATGGTATATGAATGTAATGGAATACTATTGTGCCATAAGAAATGATAAACAAAAAGACTTCAGGGAGGCCTGGAAGGGCTTATATGATCTGATGCTGAGTGAAAGGAGCTGAACCAGGAGAACTTTGTGCACAACAATGACCACAGTGTGTGTGAGAGTTTTTTCTGGTAGTCTTGGAACTTTGTAATTATGCAAGAGCTTAAAAAAAAATCCCAATGGTTTTCTAAGGCAAAATGCCTTCCACACTCAGAGAAAGAACTATGGAATTCATTCGCAGAATGTAGCAAATCATGTGTGTGTGTGTGTGTGTGTGTGTGTTTGTGTATTATGTTTTGATTTGTTGTATGATTTCTTCCATTTATTTTAGCTCGTCTTCATAGCATGACTATAGTGAAAACTTATTCAATAGGAAAGCATATGTAGAACCTATATAGAATTGTATGCCATCATGGGGAGGAAGGGGGGTAGTGGGAGGTAGGTGTGGGAGGGCTAAAATCTAAATTTTATTTTAGTGATTATGGAACATTAAAAAATTAAATTAAATTAAAAATAAATAAAAAGAGGCTTAAATATTTTATCTTTTAAGAAATATTTACAAATAAAAGAGAATTAATAGCCATAAAAAGATGACTTATATTAGTGCCATATTTATAAGATGGGATATTATATTTGTAACAGTAAGCACCTCAACATACACGAGAGGTGGCTATCACAAATTCTTAGATCTGCATTCATAATAGGAAAGGCAACATTTGAGGAGCCAACAATCACTTAAATCAATCACATGCATCATTCCTTTAAACAAGCACATATATTATTCACCTAGTTCAGGGGAATCAGCACCCTGAACTTCAAAGACAATACAGAGGAATCAAAAGATCAACAGACATGATTTCCTCTGCCTGAAGTCAACAGACAGTTGGACCTCAACTTTCTGACCTTAGTTACCAGAGAGAGAAGCACTGACATCTGGGTTTTCAAAGCTGAGGGCCTCCTTAAAGCAGATATCCAAAGTCCTCATCTGGTCAAGCAAACACTTCTAATCAGTAAGCCCCAAAATAAAACCCACACTTCAGAGTCTTCATACACTTTTTAGAGCCAGAGGGCATCGCATCCTTTGAGAACCAGTGCCTCATTAACAAAAAAACATGGACCTTCCTACAAATCTTCCTAGGCCCTACAATGGGTGGGAAAGATCCTTCTTAATAACATTCAAATAGAGGCATTATACTTCTTGATTATACTAAAACAAAAACAGCAAGAGATCTTATTTTACTTGCTATTACACCATCATACCATGGAAAGAATCCAATTCTGGATTCAAATCCAACTGAATTGAAAATCTGTCTCTACCACTTATTGCAAGAGAAATGTTAGAGAAGTCTTATAACCTCTTGAAGCTTTGAGCTGTAAAATGAGGGGTTTAAAGGAGAAACCCTAGAAGTAATCTTTCAGCTCCAATTCTCTGATTCTAGAAGAATCCATTTTCTGCCTCTTATCAAATGGATGCTCTAACCAATGAATCCATGCCCCTACAGTTATCAGCTAATAGATTATGTCCTCTAGTGTGAAAAGAAGGTACAAGACTGGGCCAATCTTGGTACAACTTTGACAGTGAGAACTGATAGCACATGAGGACCCCTGTGAAGCAAAATGTTTTAGAATACAGGTATCACCATTGAGAATGTAAACATAGAAAACCCAGAGTTGTTATACCCTTATCTTTTTCCAGTATTACTTAATCCATTTCCCTTTTAAATATGTAAATGTGAAAAGCTCATAAATGTAGGATTTAAAAAGTTCAATATAATTGGGCTCTGTTTCCCTTGTTTAAACCACTATAATCTCTTTGCTTGTGTGACTTTGGCTTGGCATTTTTTTTCTTTATTAAGGTAATATTTGAATGTGCAAAGTACTTTTAGTGTTAGAAATCATTACCCTCAAACCAAATTGTGAGGCAGACAAAGTTGAATTACCTTTTACAGAGTCATATAGCCAATAGTCTGAAAGCCACAATTGTGCCAGTAATCTGAAAGCCACAACTGTGGGTCTTTCTCAAGCCTTATGTTGTCAATTAGTATGGGGCCTTATTGGAGCCAATATTATTTGATTATACAATAAGTATCCTTTTACATAAATTGGTTAATTCTACTATGGAGAATTTCAGATCAGGGAGGAAGATGTATTCAAATGCACCAACTTTTCAACTTCTCTCATATCATACTCTTACTATGTAGAAACAAAAATTTGAAACATACTGAAGAATGAAAAATCAAGTAAAATTATATATACACAATATATACATATATGTATGTATACATATGTACACATAGATAGTTATGTTGTATATATGTATGTGCATTTACACATATGCATGTATATGTAAATATAGACATGCATTTTTTACTCCTAATATGTGTGTATATTCATGTATATATGTGTATACATTCATACATCTATATATAGCATATATCTCAACTTTTCCTTCATATTTTAGGTTAGTCCTTAGGCTCAGTTAGGAAAATTCTGGTAAATATTCTAAATTTCAACCAAATTATCATCATCATCTATATTTTTACAGCATAGTAAGGTCTGCAATGTCCCTTTTGTTCCATGATGCCATGGGATAAAGTCCACTGAAGTAGAGTCAGAAGACCCAGCTTCGAATCTTACCTTTTTCCTTTGCTAAGTGTTTGAAAGTCTTAACTTCTCAAGGCTCTTTCCCCTCTTCTATTTTGGAATTTGGAAGAAGTTGATTCCTAAGATGCCTTGTGTCTCTAAATCTACAAGTTTATGTGTCTACATTACCATTTTATATGGGGGGGGGAGGAGGAAGGACGTTCAGTAATGGGTAAATGACATTCAAAGCAGGTAAAGAAGAGTCAAAATTCAAACACAGAATCCAAGCCCGACATTCTTTAAAAACAAAATTGCACCCTTCAAACACGATGGTGGAGTGGGGAAAGTGCTGGAACTAAGAGACTAGAGCTCCATAGATAACTAGCTAGATATGTTATCTTAGGGAACAATCCACACTTAACAAGCATTCGTTAAACATCTCTGGTGTTCCAGTCATTGTGTTAAGAACTTGGAAGAGGGTTAAGAACACAATTAGACAGGAATAGGATAGGGCAGAATGGATAGCATAAGTACTAACAAGTAATGACAGAATTGGGGAAACAGGACAACAAGTAGTTAACTGTGGAAACTGAGTGACTCACACTGACTCCATCTTGTAACTCCATTCTGGAGCTAACTCAGTTCCCTTTCAACTGAATTATGGGTCTAGCTCAAATTCTGTCATGTGAAAATAACTTATTCAGTTGTGGGAACTGGGAGAAATCTTTTTTTTTTAACAGAACCATAAATAAAGTAATTTATTTGAAGTAATTGAAGTAATATCAATACTAAACATATATGCACCAAATGGCATAGCATCCTAATTATTTTTTAATTTTTTTAATTTTTTAATTTTTATTTTTTCCTTAATATAAACGTATTTATTTAACTTTTTACATTCATTTTCACAAAATTTGGGTTCCAAATTTTCTCCCCATTTATCCCCTCCCCCCCAATACACCGAGCATTCTAATTTTCCCTATCACCAATCTGCCCTCTCTTCTATCATCCCTCCCTTCTCTTGTCCCCATCTTCCCTTTTGTCCTGTAGGGCCAGATGACTTATTCCCCATTAACTGTATTTCTTATTTCCTAGTAGCAAGAACAATACTCGACAGTTTTTTCTAAAACTTTGAGTTCCAAATTCTCCCCATGCCTCCCTCCCCACCCATTCCCTTTGGGAAGGCAGGCAATTCAATATAGGCCATATCTGTGTAGTTTTGCAAATGACTTCGATAACAGTCGTGTTGTATAAAACTAACTGTATTTGACTCCATCTGTTCCATTCTAATTTTGAGAGAACTATTCTCTTCAGTGAGCTTTTGAACCTCTTTTTCCATTTGGCTAATTCTGCTTTTGAAAGCATTCTTCTCCTCACTGGCTTTTTGAACCTCTTTTGCCAATTGAGTGAGCCTATTTTTCAAGGTGTTATTTTCTTCAGCATTTTTTTTGGGGTCTCCTTTAGCAAGGTATTGACCTGTTTTTCATGTTTTTCTTGCATCTCTCTCATTTCTCTTCCCAGCTTTTCCTCCACCTGTCTAACTTGATTTTCAAAATCCCTTTTGAGCTCTTCCATGGCCTGAGCCCATTGGATATCTGTTTCGCATGTTTGGGATACAGAGGCCTTGACTTCTATGTCTTTCCATGATGGTAAGCATTGTTCTTCCTCATCAGAAAGGAAAGGAGGAAACATCTGTTCACCAAGAAAGTAACCTTCTATGGTCTATTTTTTTTCCCTTTTCTGGGCATTTTCCCAGCCAGTTACTTGACTTCTGAGATTCCTCTCCACCTCTCCCTAGATCCCCTCAGCTGGTGCTTGGGGTCTGAGATTCAAATGCTGCTCCCCAGCCTCAGGGCTTTCAGTGGCAGGCGGGGCTGCTATTCAATGTGAGCTTAAGTTCTGGTGCTCAGGTGGAGGCAGAGCCGCCTCCCAGGCTCAGTTCCCTCAGGGGGTTTATGCAGAGACCTTCAATAATGGATCTGAGGTCCTGTCTGCTCCAGGAACCCCTTGCCACCACTGCCTCTCCTGCTGCCTCCGGAGGGGGCCTGAGTTATGGAGACACCCTGCTCCCCTCTCGGCCAGCCAGATGGGGTCTCTCACTGACCTGTAGCGTCTGTGGGTGGAGGGACCTTCGTGGTCACTGGAGATTCCGTCCCTGAAGCCTTATCGCATCTGCTCTTCTTGGGGCCGCACAGTCAGGGCAGGGCTGGGCTCCGCTGTCCGGTGTGTGACAGAACTTTGGTGCCGGTTTTTTAGGGCTCTCTGGAACGGAAATCTCCTCCACTGTGTTGCTGCGTGGCTTCCACTGCTCCAGAGTTTGTGGGAAGTTCTTTTTACAGGAAATTTATGGGTTGTGGGTTCCACAGCTAACATATGTGAATCTTTCTACTCTGCCATCTTGGCTCCTCCCCCTGGGAGAAATCTTTATTGCATTCGTTGAACCCTGCCCTGTGTGTGTAGGAAGCTAGACCACCTTCTTTATTACTTAGAGACTCTGAACTAAGGATCTCAACTATACTGACCAAAAACCTAGCCAGATCCAAAGATAGATGTAAAGAGTTTTCTCCCAAGCAACCCATGTCTTATCTGAAAACTGGCCCTTACTGGTTAATCCATTCTTGTTCTCATGTTTCTTAATGGTTTTCAAAGACTTTGGAGGAGTGAGTTACCCCTTTTATTGATTTCAGGGAATTGCACCTATTGTATTGGCTTATTTTCTTTTATTTTTTCATTCTTTAGGTTTTATTTGACTGATTCTTGAGGTCTCATATAGTCATTAGCTTCTACTTACCCAATTCTAATTTTTAACAGATTGTTTTCTTCAGTTGACTTTTGCAACTCCCTTTCCATTTGTCCAGTTGTTCCAGTTAAGTTTTGTATCTCATTACTCATTTGCCCAATTTTCCTTTTTAGTTTTTCAGTGAATTATTTTTTAATTTTCTTTAAATAATTAGTCAACTTTTCCTCTACCTCTCTAATTTAGCTTTTAAAATCCTTCTTGAGCTCTTCCAAAAACACTCTTTGGGTAAGAGACCAGTTCATATTTCCTTTTGAGGTTTCAGATGTGAGTAGACTCTCAATACTGCTCATTTCTGAATTCTTGTTTTGATCATTGTCCCCATAATAAGATTCTATGGTCTTTGCTTATCTGGTATGTTTCTTGCTCGTGATGATTGCCTTTTTCCTGGTTTGGGCACAGGGTGCTCTGTCCCACATTTCTTGTACTGAGAACTTGAGTCTTTGTTTGTTGTGGTATCTGGTTCTTTCAGCCAGAAGTTTGATGGCTGTATCTTACCTGGTGTTGAGCTGGCTGGTGTGTGCCAGGGCGGTGACCAGGTGAAGTTTTTGATAGTATCCCAGGGATTATGCTGAAACTCACTGCATGATGTGTGGGGGAGTGGTAGTCTGTCCACAGGAGGTATCCTCCTTTCCTGAGTTAGAGCACAGGTTCACCCAGTGGCTGGTGAACCCCCTTCTGAACTGGTGTCTACTCAGTCCTCCTGGCTGATCTAAGGCACACTAGGGGTCCTGGTGTGGGTACTTATGGGTTCCACCCACCTTGGGCTCAGGATCTCCTTCTAGTCTCCTAAAGTGGGGCTGTCTGGGACAGCTCCAGTCCTGCACTGATCTTCAGTGACAGCACAAGGTAGTCTCCTTGACGATCTTCCTAGCCTCTCGAGTTGACTGTTTACCCCTTTGCCTGATCCCACTATTCCAGAACTTTTCCTGGGGCAGTGTTCTCTGGGTTTTTTAAGGTCAACAAGGGGAGTGTGAGAACACTTACTGTTTACTCCATCATCTTGGCTCCTGGAAGTTCAAGTCAAAATGCATTAAAAACCAGTAGGGTGACAAAGTCTTCAGCGGGAATATCAGATGTTTAGCATCAGTGAAGTAGTGATAGTGAAAAACCTTATAATTGTAATATATGTGGGCAGTCCTTTAGTTGAGCCTCAGTCCTTAGCTTACACTGCGGGGAAGCCCTATGAAATAAATAGTATGAAAAAATTTTCCAGAACTTATCTCACTTTACAAGATTTCCACATTAGTAATGTAACATATGTGAGAAAGTCTTTTACATAAGAAATACTAGCTTGTCATGCATGACATCATTCATACCTGAGAGAGATCATAGAAACATAATAAATGTGGGAAAAAACTCAAATTGACTCAAATTTATCTTAACACCAGAAAAGTCACACCTCAGAGTAAATTGTAAAGTAAAGATTTTGTAGTTCTGTAGCTATTACTGCAAAATAGTAATTAGTTGAGGAAGTCTCATCTGTGCTACTGATAATTCTGGGGAGGAAGGGGATGACTGATTTTCTTTCCTGAAGGTTAGTTTCAATTATGATCATGGACAAACTGAAGAATTCCTTGTATCTATTATGAAACTTCTCCCAAGAGCAAAGTTTGTAAAAATTAGGGGGAAGAGATTTCAATTCTAATTTTAGCTAAAGGAAATCATAAGGGGTGATATGATACTCATGTCCAAAAGATTTGTCTTCCATTCTCCCCTTTTAGTCAGAGCTTTGTCATCTATTTTTCTAGGATGCCCCATGGACAGATGACTGGACTAGAGCCTCTGAAGGGCAGAAGAAACCCAGACTCAAAATGGATCCTCTCCACACTCAGGTAAAGAGGCAAGAGATGGCATGGAAGAGTGGTCAAGGATCTGATCTGGATTTGGAATCTGTAGGCTTGGTCCAAAGTCCTAACTCTGATTATTTCCACCTCAAGGGCCTTGGGCAAGTCATTTCTTCGTATTGATTTTGTTTCCTCATCTGGAAAATGGGAATAAAATTTGCACCACCTATCTCGCAGAACTGTTGGATGAAAAGCTCTATCAACTTTAAATGCCATTAAAATAAGATAAAGGTAAAGGTGAGATTCAAACAAAGCACCCTGTGCAAATTGAATGTGGGAAAGGTCATGTCCAGCAGAGGGTGAGGAATAAGGTCAAGAGGGGGAGGTGATCTGAGGAGGCTGCTCCAAAGAAGAGCAGAGACTTGAAAAGGGGAAGGAGTTCAGTGAAGAAGCAGACACTGAGAGTCTGCCAGAGTAAATGCTTGGCAGCGGGTAGGCAATATAGGGAATGAATGAGTGGATGCATCTATCCATGCATGAAAGTGTATTTATTAAATGCTTGCCATGTACCACAAACTGAGCAAAAGTCTTGTCATGCAAAGACAAAAGGGAGATAAGCCTGCCCTCAAGGACTTTACAGTCTAACAATAGGAAATGATACCAATAGGAGAGTGGTGGTATGAAAGACATTTTTAGTTTGGGTTCTAATAGTAATGAATAGTGAGTTGATCAGTCAGTTGACTTTCCAGATGAAATGCTAATTTTGATGCGATGATTACAGTGAAAGTAAGAAATAGAAAGCGAGGGAGGAAGTGGGAAGATGGAAAGATGGATTGGATGGCTGTCTGGGAAGGCCAAGCCTGTCCTGGGAGACCCCAGATATAGTGGACTAAAAGAGCAAGAATGAACTCCCTCAGTGATCCAGAAAGCCATGCTCCCAAGGGCAGGAACATGAGTATTTTAAGTAAACTGTAATAAGGAGAGAAAGATAGATTAGAGCAAGATTATTAAATATAAGACTTAGCATCTCTATTTCATCCTAGAGATACAAGGGAAGGAATGGCATTTATTATTTTATTTTATTTATAATTGCATATTATTTATTATATATCATTTATGTATTTTACTATTAATTAATATTGTACTATTGATATTATATTATTTGTATATTTTATTTTATTTCTTTTTCAAGCTTGATGTATATGGTTTTCATTTACACCATAATCGTAATTCATATACACCACTGGTTGTATCTACCACCTCCCTCATGCCTATATAGTCAGTTCTACCTTATAACCAAGAAAAACAGTTAAAGAAAACTAACTTTCAGTACACAGTGACCACATCTCTCAGCACATATGCTGTTTCACCTAGAACCCCATGCTCTGACTCTCTTCCTCTCCCTACCGCCCATGCAGAACCTTATTGAGAGGAGGGAGTTGTATTTCATCAGGAGCCCTCTAGAGCCAATACAGGTCACCAACTTTAACCTGCTACATTTTAATATTGTTTTCATTTACATTATTGTACTCACTATACATATTGTTCTCCTGACTGCTTTGATGGTCTGCATCAGTCCATACCAAAGAAGACATCATGGTACAGTGGAGTGAAGGATGGATGTAAAGTTGTAAGACCTGAATTCAAATCCTGGCTTTGCCACTTACTATATGTGTGACTCTAGGTAAGCGATTTCACTTCCCCAGCTCTAAGTTTGCTCAGCTGTCAAAATGAGGAGGGTTGGAGGTGATGACCTTGAAGATCACATTGAGCTGAACCAAGAAAACAATCTACAAAATGATGATGATGGTAGGAAGAATGAACACACACATTTAAAACTGAATGTTGCAAAATTATTAAGAACAAATATAGTTTGAAGGAAGAAGTATGGAAAGACACTCCCAAACAATCCTTTTGCAGACACTGGAGGATCACAAGCGTACTTGGACTAATATTCAGATTTTCTTTTTAATTTAGTATTTAGTAATACTGAATTTTTTCCCCTCTTTTTTAATCTTTAAAGCATTACTTTTATTTCAGATTAATCTCTTGGAATGGGGCAATTAGTTGGTACAGTTGATAGAGTACCAGGCAGAGAGTCAAGGAAATTCATCTTTCTGAGTTCAAATCTGGCCTCCGACACTTATTAGCTGGATGACCTTGGACAAGTCACTTAATCCTGTTTCCTTCAGTTTCCTCATCTGTAAAATGAACTGGTGAAGGAAATGGTAAGCCACTCTAGTGTCTTTGTCACAAAAACCCCAACTGCGGTCACAGAGTCAGGTACAACTGAAAACAACTGAAAAACAACGTCTGGGAACGGGAGGAGGAAAAATATTATGGAAAACTTATATTAATGTAAAAAACTGATGACATCAATAAAATTTTACTTTTCTTCAGTAAGGAAGATTGGTACAATAAACCACATAAGAAGAGATGAAGACTTGAATTAGCTTGCATGAGTTATTCTTGAAGAAACCATGATGGATCTTCATAATTATCAAATTTATTTTCTTGGTATTCGCTAAGAATCTTTGGGTCCATTGCCAGTCGTCTTGACTTATGACTTGCCACTGGATTCGGGTGACTCTGGAGAAGAGAGTGAGATTGATGATTTTGCATAGACCTGCCTCACTTAAATTTAATCCAGTCATAAATTAAGACATCACCTTCAGAATGCCATTGGCCCTCTTTGAGAACCAAACATCAACAACAACGTCGTCTTAGAATCTCTCAACTCCCTGGTCCATATAACTTGAAAAATGCACATTCTTTCTAGAAAAAAAAAATTTTAGCACATCCCCTATGCCAGCCACGTAGTACATTTCCCATTCTATGTAATTTGTCTAAGATTACTGACCGTGACTTGGAAATTAAATTTTTCTTCTCGTAAGTCAAATAAATACTGCTAATTAAACTCTGGATCCTAATTATTAACTTTGTTTCCTATACACTCTCAGAATAAGCAATGGAAAAAAAAGGTTTTGGCAACCATTGATTTGCCAGCCCCCCAAGGATTTCACAGTAGCCTGAGTCTAGAAACTCATGCTTAAGGTTCCCTGTCTATTTGCTGGTTGGATGTGGAAGCTGTGACATGTCAGCAACCTGTCATAGTGAAAAGATCACTCAGCGCCTTCAAGTTGGTAGGCCTGCATTTGAGCTCCAGTGTTATTTCCTAGCTGTGTGATATCAGTAATGTGACCTAACATATGTAGACCTCAGTTTCCTCACTTGTAAATAAGAAGCCTGAACTAGATGACTTTTGAAGTTTCTCTCTCCTCTAAATTCTGTGATCTTATGATCATCCCATCATGTCTCCTATGACTTTACTTCTCTGAGTCTCTGTTGCTTTTTTTTGTGAAAAAAAAAAATGAAACTTGACCATCTCTAAGAGCCCTTCTAGCTCTGACATTCTGGAGTCTATGATCTTCCAGACCCTGCCCATCCCTTATTTCTAAAAACTGTGTATGCAAGGGGACAGGCTGGTATCAATTCCTCCAAGTTCAGAGTTAATGGGGAGACTGGAGATCAGGGCCCTGATCTCCACCTGGACTTTTTGATTTGGGAGCTCTTTGGGCATCTCCTGCTCTTCAATTCTTGAGGTTCTACAACCTGGTTGTACAGTCAGGCTTCTACTATCCATTCACCTGGTGACTCTGATGGGAAGAATCCTGATAAATGCTCCAGGAGAGACAAAGGAGACTCAGGCTTAACTCAATGACTGACCATACGCAGGTAAGAGAGCCTTAGGTATAGGGATTGGGAAGTACAATTAAAAGAGTTCTGAACTTGGAGCTAGGTGATCTGATAGCAAATCTCATACATGCCACTAATTTCAGGACATGGAAAAGTTAGTCTGAATATAATTTATCTACTGACTAGACTTGGGGGGAGAGGGAGAGGGCACAGAAGAAGACTGAAGTTGCAAGCCTAGGGGAAGGGTAATGTTGCAAAGAAAATGGGTTGACTGAAAGCCTAGGTAAGTTTAGCGAGGATGAAAATAATGAGATGGGGCTGCCTCTGAACTGCTGATGGACATGAGCAACCAGACAGTTAGTTTCAGCAGATAACTTCAAAATCCCAACTAAAGCATTAAAAACATTTTTTGAGGGGGGTGGGTGGTCATAGATCTATGATTACATAAATGTAAAGATTTCTTCAGGTGTTGGAAGCACTTTCACTAATCTACATTGACAAATCATCTGGGCTTTCCTTGAGGTGAAGTGACTATTCCTGGGTTGATGTAAATTAGAGTGTTTGAAGTTAAGTCATTCTAACTGCCAGTCCAGACCTCTGTCCTTTAAGAATATTGGGTAATTGGGGCTGGATAGAAAGAGTTAAGACTAACCTAAAAATAATTATGTAAGCTCAGAGTTGGAAGAGAGTTCAATAATCCTCTATTCTAAAGTGAACAGAAAGACTCATTATAAAATAGTCAACGTACGGTTATTCCACAATTGATTTAAGAACTTCAGCGATGGAGAATCACTTCAAAGTGATAAAATAGGGCTATGTTGCTCAAAGAGAAATCACAGAAATAAATGAGAAATTTTCTTGCACCTACATTTAAGGAGCAGGAAGAAGAAAAGGAATCCATGAAAATGATTGAGAAAGAATAAGTTAAGAGGTAGATAGAAAACCAGGAGAGCTCAGTGTCATGAAAGACACAGGAAGAGATAGTATCCAGGAGAATGGGATAGTCGATGCTATTGGAGGAAGATGAAAACTAAAATTCTTTCTTCAAGTTTGTGGAATAAGCTCATTAATGACTTTGAAAGGGGTGGGAAGAATTCTCTGTGGAAACCATGGTGATGTCTAGGTGTGATGACTTTCTTGGGTCTTTATGTCCTTTCAGTGAGAGAATAGGACCAACTTGAGGAAAGCACAATCTACAAGGCTCAAGGGACAACCCAGGCAACTGAACCTTGCAGGACTGATCACAGGATGATCACCTCTATGGATGAGGTGAGTATCAGAAAGGACCTGGGAAGGAAGAGGTGGCTGAGCTTATATGCATATATCTACATACATACATACATACACGTATACATATATACACACATACATATATAAGCACATATATCTGTTTATATATGTATATGTGTGTATGTGTATATACATATGTATGTGAATATATGTATGTGTGTATGTGTGTGTTTGTATCTGTGCGTATAATTTTTTCAAGGAGCTTAGAAACCCCTAATGACCCTGCGGTGAAAACCTCCCAAAAGGAAGGATCATTTGCATTGTAGTCAGGTTTTCTTGTCCCTTAACTCCCCCTTTTCATTCTATCCTATTTGCCCATTTCCTTTCCAATGTCCCCAAGACCTTTTGTCATTGTTTTTCAACAAACACAAATTAAACACCTGATCCCGTTGTGTTCTAGGCATGATATTCGAATAATTTCTCAGAACCCTTATGCCCCTCATCATTCTTTGGTTAATTAGCCTAATGGAGAAAGTACTTTATGGCTATAAAGAGACATGAGACCAATCCAAAAATAGTGGGTGCTGGCTCTAGGGGTTTGGATGACCATGTCTTTTAGAGGTGTTTTCTGCAGGACACTAGAGTAAATGACCTCTGAGATTCCTCCAAACACCAAGATTTGAAACATCTATTTTCCCCTTTATTCACTCAAGACAAATTTATTATTTTGCTTAGCAAAGCAAAAACACACATGTGCCTATGCACATACAAATACATAAGCCAATAATAGCTAACAGGAAAAAATATAGTCTTAATGTAAGTAAAGTTTAATTTGGCTAGATTGGATCAAGCTGTTTTTTAAATAATTTATTTCATTTTACACTTAAATGCAAAATGAGAAAAAGGAAAAAATTGCAACATACACAGCAACCCATAAAAGAGAGTTCAATTTAAAAAAATAAATTTACATTTCAAGAAAACATTTATCATAAAAATTACACATAGTTTTCAAAGTTTCCCAGCTTTGCTTTGCTTCCTTGTTGATTTTCTTTTGTTCTCTTCCATGCATTTTTTACTTCATTTTTTCATTCCCTGTCTCCCCACCATAAAGAAGGGTGCAATTAAGTGTGAATATATATATATATATATGTATACACACACATATAAATATATATACATAGATATCTACAAATAATGATGTATATACAAATATACACTCATACACATATATGTAAGATCGGACTCTGCTTATTTCTTCCCAACATCCGGTTCTCTGAAGGTGGACAACATCTTCCTCCATAAAATCTAAGTCTTTCTATGCTTTTCTAAAAACAACCAGCTCATCATTTTCTACACTACAAGAATATTACATTCTGGGTTCAAATGGCATCTTCCTTTACATGATCTTTAAGGTTAATCTGGCCATTCTTAATAGTCAGAATGACATAGATGCTCAAAGTTGTTCTTAAAATATTGTGACTGTTACTGTATACAGTGTTCTCTTGGTTCTGTTCATTTCTCTCTATTATTTTGTGGAGGTCTCTTCACACTTTTCTGAAGTCATTGAGCTCATCATTTCTTATATCACAGTAATATTCCATCATGAAAATATATCATAATTTGTTTAGCCATTCCCAAACTGACAGGAATCCCCACAATTTCCCATTCTTTGCCACCACAAAGCTGCTATAAATATTTTAGTTAAAACATATAGGTTCTTTTCCATTTCCCCTAATCCTCTTGGGAAACAGACCTAATAGTGGTATTGCTAGGTCAGAGGATATAGGCAGTTTAATAACTTTTTGGACATCATTTCAAATCTCTCTCCAGTCAGACTGGGTTTAATGAAAATCATTTCATAACACCAGTCCTTGCTTCAGCTTTGACTGGGGAATTCCAGTCAACAAAAGGAGAAAGATTTTAATATTTTCAGAGTTGACCTCAGAGTCAAGATAACCTGGGTGTATATCCCACTTCTAACACTTTCCTCCTGTGTCATTCAAGGCTGGTCACTTAACCTTAGTGCTCTAGACAGTTCTGCAAGACCATAAGTTGTAGTAGAGGAAGTGTTACTCTCATTGAAATTTGATAGGGAGAAATATAAAGTCAGACCTGGGTTCAAAAGATTAATTGTCCTGATGTAAGATAGGAAAAATGTGGTATTTCATGTAAAAAAATCAAAAACTAGAATTTTCATGGGCTTCAAGCTAAACAATGATCATAGATTCAGCCCTGAGATATGGCAAATCAACAAAGCTAAAATGCCCAATCAACATTTGACTGTGTGACAAAGATATATCAGTCAGGACTGGGGAGTACTTTGGAGTATTATGCTTAATTCTGGTCTCACACTTTGTGAAGGGCATTGAACAGCTGAATGCCTTCCACAGGAGAACTAGTAGGATGGTGTTTGACTGAAAAAACAGGTTATATGAGATTGGATCAGAATGCACTGGGAATGTTTAATGTATCCCTAGAAAGTAGCATAATACCTGACACATAGTAGGTAATTAATCAGTGGTTATTGATTGACTGAAGAGGAGCAGAGTAAGAAGACACAGGATTGTTCATTTCAAGGATTGTCATATGGCAGAGACTCTAGACTTTTCCTGCATATACCCAAAGGATTGGCGTGATATCAAGATGTAGCAGTGGGAGTGAGACAGATTAGAATTGTCGTCCCTGCAAACTTCCTCTCAATTAGAGCTCTTTAAAAATGGAAAGTTCTACTTTTAGGTAATGCCCCCTTCTCCTTTGCTTCCCCCATCATTCGATATCCAAATAAAAAGAGAAACACAGTGAACACAAAACAGGACTTAATTAGAAGACGGAAGACCTGGATTTGAATCTTTACTTTGCCACTTGTGTGATTTGGGGCAAGTCGCTCCACTGGTCTAGTTCTCATTTTCTATCTGTAAAGTGAAAATTTAGATTAGATGACATCTAAAGTCCCTTCCAGCTCAGAATCTAGCATTCTATGTTCTCATAATCCTACAAATGCTGGATAGCCATTAATTAGGGATTTCTCAGAGGGAATTCTTACTCAGGTATATAAATTCTGAGGTGATTCCCTGACCTTATAAAAAAACTGAATTACTTGCAAAATAAAAGAATCGGAGCATCTTGTGAAACCATTGTCAAAAGTTGGAATCTACTCTTCAATATGTTCAACAAATAGTCATCGAACCTCTTCTTGAAGACTTCTAATGCTGGGGAACTCTCTCCTTAAGTAGATTATCACACTTTATTTATTGGTGAAATTTGTTTTCCATATATACATGAAACATGTTTTTCTACAAACTCATCTATTGATACTATGATACTATCTCTGTTTTCCATAACTGAATGTAACTCATGATGACAATCATAATAGTGGCTGGCATCAAGATGATGCTTTAGGTCTTGCAAAGCACTTAGCAAATATTACTTAATTTCATTTTCATAACATGGGAGATAGATGCTATAATTATCCCCATTTTATAGATGGAGAAACTAAGATTAATTTTAAGTGACTTGCTGTGGTTCACAGGACTAGTAAATTTCTGATGTAGGATTTGAACTCATGCCTTCCTAATACCACATTTAGTACTCTTACTCCTGTGCCACCGAGCTGTCTGATCGTCTTCCATGCTGTAGCTCTTCAGATATTTAAAGATAGCCATCATACCTGGCACCAACCCACCCCAAGTCTCTTCTCTGGGTTAAATATCACCAGTTCTTTCAAATACTTGCCATCTGAGACCACAAGAGGATGAGGAATGTCTTGACCACAGACCATCAAATGTACATTACTGCTCCCATTTTGGTCACCTTCCTGTGAGCTTGTTCAGTCCTCTTATAGTGCCATATGAGTGTAAATTATCATCATCATCTAAAAGTAATCATCTAATATTAATAGCAATAGTATTATCATGTAATAGTAAACATGTGTTTATTATTATGTAAGAGGGAATATTATAACAAAGTATTGCAAAATACTTATAATACAACATATATTTGTATAAAATACAATTATGCAGCACAAACACAATATGTTGTATAAAAATATGATATAAAAGCATGTAACATATAAAATATGAATGTTGAACTTAGCATATTGATGTAATAATATAAAAGCCACAACTCAGATTCTTGAGACTTTGATTTACAGTTTGTCTTCAGCACTTCAAAATTGAAAACTCTGGCCAATTTTAAGGTTCCAATTTTCGTCTCAGTAAAGTGGAAATAATGATAGCTACACTCCCCACCCTGCAAGGACCTTGTAAATAAAAAGTTCTGTCAGACTAGAAGTGTTATAGAAGTATAGCTGTGGCTAGTTTTGTATCATCCAGAATGCATCTTCTTTCCCCTACTTAATAAACTCCAGTAACTCCCTGTTGCTGCTTGTTTCCAATGTAACCTTCCATTAAGCATGAAAAGCTCTTCCCTAGCTGGCCATAACTGTCTTTCAAGTCTTCTTACTCAACCCCAGACACTCTGCAGTTCAGTCACATTTTTTGTACTTCCCATTCATCTCACACACTGGTCCATCTCCCAAGTCTGTGCCATTAAACTGCTTGTCTGTCATGTTTGGGATGCACTACTTTCTCATCTCTGACTTTTTAAAGCCCTGGCTTTTATCAGGATTCAACTCAAATGCTATTTTTGGCAAAAGACATTCTCCCTTCCCAATCTTCCTTGCATACAAATAATACCTTCCCCTCTGTATGTATTTTGAATGTTATCGTTTTTGGACATGTGATCTCTCCATTACAATGTAGTCACCTTGAGGATAGGGCCAGATTTTTCCTTTTTTTACCTATTGTCAAAATTTCGTATGGTCCTTGATGCATAGAAAGCACTTCAAAGTCCTGTTAGGCTGATTAATCAACCTAACGGCCCAATCTTCTCCAAATTAGACCACTTAGTATTGTGACAATATTTAATACCATAAAGACTTTTCTCTTTGTCCCTAGTCTGACAGACATTGGGACAAGGTCAATATGACCAGTGTCCAGGAGTTCATCCTGCTGGGTTTGTCGATGAGGCCAGGCCTACGTGGTGTCCTCTTTGCCGTGTTCCTGACCCTCTACCTGCTGACTCTCTTGGAGAACATGATCATCATTCTGCTCATCTGGAGCCACACAGAGCTCCACAAGCCCATGTACTTCTTCCTGGGGAACCTGAGCTGCCTGGAGATGTGTTATGTCTCAGTCACGGTGCCCACCTTGCTGCTTGGACTCTGGTCAGGGCCTTGCCATGTTCCATTCACATCCTGCATGACTCAACTCTTCTTCTTTATCACACTTATCTGTGTTGAGTGCACACTCCTGGCCTCCATGGCCTATGACCGCTATGTGGCCATCTGTCGTCCTCTTCACTATCCAATACTCATGAGACCCCAGGTCTGCCTCATGCTGGCCATGGCTTCATGGATGGGCAGCCTCAGTGTCTCTGTGATCAAGACAGGATGCATTGCTGGGCTTTCTTACTGTGGCCCCAATGTCATCAACCACTTCTTTTGTGATATCTCCCCTCTACTCAATCTCTCTTGTACTCACGTAGCACTAACTGAGTTGGTTGACTTCATATCAGCCATTGTCATCTTCTATGGTTCCCTGATGGTTGCCCTGGTCTCTTACATGGCCATTGGGGCAGCTGTGGTGCGTATGCCCTCAGCTGCTGCCAGACTCAAGGCCTTCTCTACCTGTGCTTCTCACCTCATTGTAGTAGGCATCTTCTATTCAGCTGCCATCTTCATCTATGCGCGGCCCAAGCGCATGGAAAACATGGACCTCAGCAAATTGCTGTCTGTCATCTACACGGTGTTCACACCCATGTGTAACCCAATTATCTACTGCCTGAGGAATAAAGAGGTTCAAGGTGCTCTTCACAGGACCCTTTACAAAATTAGGAGCTTTGCTGGCTAGAGGTATAGCTAAGAATTGTATTCCTTTAGGCTGCTCCAGTAGCCATCCTCCTCCTTTCTGACTTTCCTGTCCTGTTTTTATAATCATCCAGGCTCGGGACATCTTTGGCATGTTGGATACCTCTATCTCTCTTGCTTTCCACATCCAGTCATTTGCTGATCCTTCTCAGTTACTTGACCCTAAAAATGAACTATGATCTCACTGCAGCAGAAACAATCTAGATGTGAAATCAAAAGATCTATCTGCCAGGCCTAGTTCTGCAACATCTGCATGACCTTGGGCAAATCACTTATCCTTTGGGGGCCTATCTGTCCTCCTTTATAAAATGAGAAGGTGAAACTAGAAGATCATCCAGTTCTATAGCTGTGATCTTATGACTTCGTGAAGATATAGTTTCCCTCTCTCTACACAGATTAGTACTGTTCCATGCTCTCTTTCTATCATGTTCTTGTCCATGTGTCTTTTTGTCTTTAAATGCTCTACTCCACCAGTATCAAACTGAAATAGAAATGGATCTGTACAGGACATATATCTACTTAGAAAACCACAAATTAATATGATCTATGGTGTATTGTATTTTATTTCTATTGTTAAATGTTTTCCAATTATTTCTGCCTGTGACTCAAGAGTTTTGCAGCTGCTGGTGGCCAGTGTGGACTGCAAGTTTGACCCTTATGTTCTACTCCTACTGTGAACCCAGTGTCCTCAAGACCAAGGTGTTGAGCTATTTTGAAATGTGAGTAATTCTCAGGCTGCTGCATCTCACTCTATTTGGACTGACTTATCTTCTTAACAATTGTATTTAAATCAATTTTTGCACACAATAATCACCTATATACATTCTGTCTACAGTTGTCACCATCCTAATTTAGACTTTTATTGCCTTTCATTTTGAATATTATATAAGCCCCTTTCTGATGTCTGTGTCTTTAGTTCTTCTCAGCTCCAGTAATCTATACATACAGTGCCTCCTACAAATAAGCTATTTATCTTTTGTATGGAGGGTGCGAGGAAGATTTAAAATATACCAAAAGAGGAGCTATAAAGCATGTCATCAAGGAGTTGTATGATGGGAAGAGAAGATGAGTTGATGAAGTGACAGGAGCTAGAGGTGACAAATGGAAAGCTGGAGTGATCAATCGAACCTCAGAATAATGCACAGAAGGTCTCCATCATGGCAAGCAGACCCCTTTTGGTGAACTTTTAGTAGGACATAGGCCAGATTGGCAGAGGATGGGCAAATATGCACAGGCCGGCATTTGCACCATTGAAGGAAATTACCAAGTGGATAAAATCACATTGAATGTTCTTTGTACTTGGAAGTGGGCAGAGGATAGGTATTTGTCACATTTAGAAATTAAGTTCCATGGATTCAGAACTGTATATGTGTCTTTGGACATGGATGATAACACAGGAATCACTTGTGATGTAGAGGAGAAACACATGGTAATGGAGTGAGAGCCACTGATGCTTCTTAAGCAATATCTTAAAAAAAATAAACATATAACACTTATTAAGTACCTACTATGTGCAAAAAACTGTGTTAGGAGAGGGTATTGTAAATTACCAAAACCATAATTTCAATTGTAAGCGATCTCTACCATGCACAAAACCAGTAATCTCTCTATAGCTTACAATCATAACTACACCACATAACATTAGCTAATTGTTATCTAGTATAATCTATTGGTTTCAAAAGAAAATAGAACTGAGATAAAATTAGAAGTGCAGGACACCTCTTGTGGACCTTCTTGACCATCACACAAGATCCAATCTGCCTTGGTCCTCCACCTCCTCACCACTCTCTGTTCCTCTAATTGGAAAGTGGAGCCATCAACTCTAACCCTCCATTTAAGGGGAAAGCTCAGCTCAGAACATTACATTTCTTACCTGGATGCCAAACTTTGAAATTTATTTTACTTTTCCACCATGACACTACTGCCCCTTCTCAGCTTCCTGTTATGTGTTGTCTTCTCCCATTTGATTGCAAGCTTCTTGAGGGCAAGGATTGTCTTTCTTTTTTTTCAGCAGAGGTACTTGTATGTCTAGTGTTTTGCACAGTACCTGGCAATAGGATCTACTTAATAAATGTTGGTTCATTGATTGAGCAGAGATCAGAGTATTCAAGGACTGAGAAGGTCAGAAGCATGTATGTGTTCCTCTGGAAGAACAGCTGATTTGGCAAGAAAATATATTTCTCTTGATTTCTTTTCTCCCAGATGTTTAGTGTCAAGGAAGAAAGAAGGTGAGCTGTGTAGGAGGGGTGAGGGAAATAGCTAGGTGGTACAGTGGATAGGGTGCTAGATGTGGAGTCAGAAAGACCCAGAAGTCTGCATCTGAATCCATAATTCTGCATCAGAAACTTATTAGCTATGTGATCCTGAGCAAGTCATTTTATCTCTGTCTGTCTCAGTTTCCTGATCTGTAAAAATGAGGGCAATAATAACACCTACCTCACAGGGTTGTTGTGAGGACCAAATGAGATAGATAATATATGCAAAGTGCTTAAAATGCTAGCTATTATACAGAAAGCAACTCTGTTTTTGAAATAAACAACATTCATTCTTCTACTAGATATTTGAAAATGCTTGTTTTATTTAGTATTTGTTAAGTTCTGAATAAAATAATCAATTAATTGGTTAAATAGAGAACAAACAGTGAGTGTTATTTGGTATGGTGAAACCACTTAGCTTAAGTTAGATGCGAAATTTATATGATTGAGAAGATATAGTCTTGGAGGCAAAAGGCAGCTCTCATGCCCATGAGGTTTGGGGGAAAGTCTACTACATCTTTGTTGTCATTATGATGTGCAGCATGATATTCAAAAATAATACTATCTCATAAGGTCTTATATACAGTTGAGACCACATTCTTACCCACTTTGAAGATGATGATAAGGAATTTATTGTATAAGTCATCTATACTGAGAGTCTCTCTCTGTCTCCTTCCCCCTCTCCCCCTTCTCCTTCCCTCCCTCCATCCCTCCCTCCCTCCATCCCTCCTTTTCTCTCCCTCCTCTTTCCCCCCCCTCTCTCCCCTTCCTCTCCACATGTCCTTCCACCTCTCCCTGTCCTTCTCCCCCCATCCCACATTCCCATTCCTCGATTTGCTTTACTTTTATGAAGAGTCTTAGTAGGCAGCTACTACATAGATAACATCACCAATAAGGGAGGTTTTTTTGGCTAGCTTTTCATATGTGTTATAAGGGCATTCTTTTTATTTTAATTTTTCCAGTGGAGAAGTGGGATGGAGAGAAACTAAATACTGTTAATTGAAAAGAAATAAAATGTATAAAGAGATATTATATGACTAAAACACCTTGAAGGTATAGCTTTATGTATGCATTCTTTATAAGGCATTGAGGAATTTGAGTGATTAGGGCATAATAATAGCTGCCATTTTTATAGGCTTGAAGGATTTGGAGGGAAGGACTTCACATATTTTCACAACATTTGGAAGAAGTTACTGTGAGTATTAATGCTTCCATTGTAGTGATTTCTTTCTGCATTACTATGTTACCAGTAGAGAGCTAGGGGAAGGTTCCTAATAATAATAAAAATATTTCATATTTATGTGTGACTTGAGATTTGCAAAGTGGTTGGGGGTATATGAGGCATCCAAGAGGACTAGCACCACTGGAGTGAGCCCTTTTCAGGGCTGCTCATCCACCTTTGGTGTCCACTTTTCACACAACTCAACCTCTGTGCCTCCAAGAGGCTGTAGCACATGCAGCAGCCCTATTCCAGTAAAACTATCTTGGAAGACTGGCTAAACCAGGCTGAGGATAACCAAGGGGTCTCAAACTCTTCTGTGAGTTAGGGGGTGTCTACCCCAAGCAAGAGAATAATTTACTCCAAGAGTTCTAAAGATTGCTGAAGCAGTTGCTGTGAAGTGGTTAGAGCTTGGTCAGACGTTGAAGATGCCAAGGTCATTCACTGCATCCCTGGCCATAGACAGTTGTCCTGACTTTTATCTTTCCAGTGAACATCAATGGCTCTGGAAGATAGAGTGAGGCTCATGACATAGTTTTGTTTAGCTCTCTCACTTAAATACAATCCATGCATGAGTCAAGATATTACCCTTCCATGTTGTTGGTTTTCTTCAAAAAAGGACAAAAAACGACAACTATCAGTGGCTCTGAGAAGTTGTAGCTGTCCCAGAAGACAGGGTAACCAAGATGAGTCGCTTGATAGGCTTCAAACCATAAGTTAGGGGGATGTCTATCCCAAGCATTTGAAGACCTCCCCTGGTAAAATGAGGGAATAGTTTCTTCCCATGGTCGCAAAGGGGCTGAAGCAGATGCTGTGGAGTGTGCATAGCTTGGTCAGACATCGAAGACACCATGATCCTCCATTTCCTCCAAGGCCATCATCACTCTTCCAGATATTTGTGTTGCCACTAGGCTTTAATCACTCTGAAAGAGAGAATAAGTCTGATGACTTTGTCTAACTCTGTCTCACTTAATTCACAGGCAAGTCAAGATATCACCCCATGCACTACAAACAACAAAGTGATTTATCTTCATTATCTCATTCTCAAAAAATGTTATAAATTGAGCCAAAATATCATTTACACTTTTTTACCTATCCAATAAGTATTTTATCTATAAAAAATAAAATTCATATGTTTTGAAAATGCTGATTTGTTCAGCTGGATGACTAAGTGGATAACTGGACAAGGAATCAAGGAGATAGGATTTCAAATCTGTCCTCAGGCCAGACACTAGTTGTGTCACCATGGGAAAGTCACTTAACCTCTTGGCTTCAACCAACTGCAAAATGGGGGTAATAACAACACCTCCAACTATCTCACAAGATTGTGAGGATCAAAGGAGAAAATATTTGTCAAGCAATTAGCAGAGTACTTGACAAATAGTAGACATTTAAGAAATATTAATTCCCTTCACTCATACTGGGTGATTTTCTAAGATCAATTACAACTCTAATGATCTTTTTTTTCAATTGAGATACTCTCTGAATTTTTTTTAAACATAATTATCTGTCACCTTTAGTCTTGTGCTGTCCTCAATTCTAATTTCATCTGTAATCTTTCTAAGAATTGTTATTCTTTTCCCCCTTGATAACATTTTTTTTTGCATTTTATCCCTCCAAGATGTTCTAGCTATATTCAGTTCTTACTTTTATTCATCTCATGGTTTTTTAAGTGGGGAGTAAATTTCACTCTTGTTTTAAAAAATTGCAATGTATTTATTATCTACTTAAATATGTTTCTCTGGGTACCTCAGTTAGTTTCTGATTTTACCTCTAATGTTCAGTGTATGTTTCTGAATTATGCACAGAGTAGTCATTAAAGAAAGGCATGCTGAATTAATAATTTAAATATTTTATTTAATTTTCAGATATTTTATGAGGTATGCCTTCATTTTCTTATGATATCTAAAGTCCTCGGGGCACTTTCATACAAATAGAAACCAGACTCCAACTTTTACATTTTACATTAATTCACTGTTCATCTCCTCCATCAGGAGGATGAGATTTCACTAAGCAGTTAATTACAGGCTCCAGTACATACATAAATACAATAAGTAATCATTTTTAACACAGTACATATCATGTCATAAAACAATTCCAACTTCTGGTCATGTGATGCTTCTTTTAAAGCATTTACAATACAGACCACAAACCATTCTTCTTTTTACATTAACCAATTGAGACAAAAATAATAACTATGTATGTTAATCTCACAGGCCCTTGACCTGATTGTCTCCATACTATTACTACAAATTAAAGGACCCTAGCTTATTGGTGTTAGTCTGAAATCCTAAGCCAACTAGCTTAATTTAGACAACCTCATATGTTTCCCTATCAACAATCTATTATTTAATAAATCTGGTATTGTGCTTATCAAACTTTTGATTATAGGAAATTGCAACTAAGAGCAGGGATATTTCAGGGAAACAACATCTCCTTAACTTCTTGTCAATTCCAGGCAGAAGTAGATTGTCAATTAGCATTTAGCCAGACTTAAAGTTTGACAGATGTCAGAGGAGAAATTGAGTCAGGAGAATCCTACCTCAACGCGAGTGGAACAGTCATTCTCCCAACCTTTCCATGAGATGACCTTCTTGCAGTTCCTACCAGCATCTCACAGGCTCACTGGCATCACGGATCAGTGGCCCAGATGGCCTTTATCACTATTCACACTTGGAGTTAGACTCAAAAGACCAGTCAGTTAAGAAATAGTTCCATAAAATCTTAAAATAGCAAGCTCCAATAATCATTCAGATATAACTATAATTTCACATTGGTTAAAGAACATCTTTTGTTGCAAGTCTTAAGTAACTTGCATGCCTTTCCATATATGTTGCAGCTCCTAATTAAATAACAACCATCATAAGTTATTACTCTAATAGATTTTCATCTGTTTCCCAAGCTTCTCTATTCCTTCTAACCATGCTCAGTCTAAAAGAATGAGCTACACAAAAGATAAGTTCAAATACTAACTTCAACTGATGTTCATGAAATGAATTCAAATAAAAAAAGAGAAGCATTTCACTTTTCCATCAATGCAAAATATTACCAGACGTTACCTCCCTCTAGGAAACTTAGACTGAAATTCTTTTCCCCAAACTACAGATGTCTTTGATTTAGTCTCAGTAATTAACTTGGTCAATTGTTTTAATGTCAATTGCTTTCACATAATTTTGTAACATGTAAAGACCTTACTCCAAGTCGGGACCTTTGTCCCTTGCCCCAAAAGAGTTTTAGTTGCATTTGTCTAAAAGGGTCCTAGAAGACCTCACCTTAAAGCTCCTTGGATTTCCCCACTTGATCTGGCTCTCCTGAGGCCCATAAGCTTTTACCTATCACTATGCACTATCAATACAATTCTCCAGGCTACTGGCCACTCCATAAATACCATTCCTGAAACCCCCAGACCATGTGGGGTCACCCCTGAACTTCTTCCTCAGTCCCTCTTGTAAATAAGATAGTCCTGTCTCCATAAAAGTGCTCACTTTATATAATTTGATTACCTTAGCATTACAAATGCTCAGATTCCCTAAAATCTACCCAAAATTGAGAAACCTTAATAAACTTTGAATTTTTTTGGCTGAAAGAAGGCTTGGGTTGAATTCATATGAGTAGGACACAGAATGTTGCTATTTTTGGGTCCCAAGGACCCCTAACCTCAACACTTCCATACCATTACAGTTAACTTTAAATCCCAGTCTTATTCTATGGAACAATGATTCATAACTCATATTTATACATTGGTTTCCTTTCCTTTATCTAATTATTCCCATGACATTCAGAAAGAATGTTCTATTTCAGGGATTTTATTATTTCACAAGACTACACCAGAGTACCCATTTACCTAATTAATTGAAAACAGTAAGATTCCACTACTTGCACTGTGCTTACATCTTAAACTATCTGCTTTGATTATAGAAACATGCTATATAAGATAAAAAAGGCAAGGACCTAATTAGACATCATCTCCACCTTATAGTCAGATTCAGAAAGTCAAGTGGGAAAACATTCCTTTTTAGAGGAACACAATGACAAAACTGAGTCAGAAGGATTCCATCCCACACTGAGGACACTATTGTACCCTGGGACAAACTTCTGCCTATAACAGTCACATTCTTCTCTGAGCATTGGAACACAGTTATTAATGGTCCCAGAGGCTTTGCATCAGATGGCAGGTTTCACTAATCAAAAATATTACCAGGACTTACATCTTAGATCTTAAATTTGTCCTAAAACCCAATCTCCAGAGATCATTTATCGCCAAAATAAATTCATTGTTTAGGAACTCCATATACAAACACTTTACACTTTACATAGAGATTACAACTTTAACAAAGTGAAGTGCCATGCCACTTGGGTGAAGGTTTCAGACTTTTCCAGCCCTAGAGGCCGGGACGGGACTGACATCCCTCCTTTCCTTCAACAATAGGAAAGAATTAGCATCTTTTCTTTAAGGCAGCTCTGAGTTTCAAAGATTAGATCTTAGAAGTCCTTCTGTATTAATTACTGGACTTCAAAAGGAAAGAGAGATGAGACCAGGAGACTTTTTTGCCTTAAAATTATTGCAGAACTTCCTGGTGCCATAAAATTTCTTGTCTCCTTTATCTTACACTTTATCATTCAATCCCCATAAAACTTTATGTAACAAATTGACTCACAAATACATATTTGGTAGACCTCCCAAAAATCATACAAGAGATATTACTATGCATTTCTTCATACAACAAATATTTTCCTCTTACAACAGTTTACAATTTATCACAAACCTTCTTGAACCTAATTGACAAAAATTACAAGAAAAGATCTAAAGCCAAGACTTTTGCACATTTACCATTTCCTTTCACAAACATACTTTTGTAAGTGTTTGATTTATAGCAAAAAAATTTTAGTTAAAACTTCCTTCTTAATATCAGAAATAAACTTTTTTTTTAACATACTTAATACATCCTTGGATGGAATAGGCTTGAAAAATCATACCAATATATGCATAAATAAATAAATAAATATTTTTTCAAGAATTCTCATTTTCTTAAAAGGAATTCTACAACACTGAAGTTTTTACACAGAATTCATAGCCCATCCATCACTTTTTTAAACAATTCAATTCCTAATACAACATTTAGTTAAATTATCTTTTCAAACCATATATCTCATTACATATTTAAAATTTAAAGCAACTCATTATCCATTCAGGTTAATGTATTTCTACATCACCTTGCACCAGAAATTCATCTCCTCACCAACACATGGACCCACTCTATCACTGTGATAATCATTTAATATAACTTCCTTGATTGCAGAATTTTGCTATAAAATAAAAAGAGTGACTGTATATTCTAGTACCATAAAGTCTTAAATAACAAATAAAAATTGACTTGGTATCTTTTCAGGTAGAGTCATCTCAGATTTGACTGAGCCATTAATTATCAAATCAAGCTACCTTATTTTTCTATCTTCTTAAAACACTTCCTCACACCCTCACCACTTACTGCACCCATCTGAAACTGACCCATTCAGCAAACTTTCTTATCTGCCTTTCATATTTTCAATCAAACCTTTATCTTTCTGAGTCTCTCAATCCTATTACTCAGATTTTCCATCCTTCCTCCACGTCTTTACCCTAACTGTCTGCACTGGAATCCCATTACAACTTACACAAACCAAAGAAGTTAAATCCACTGTTATATAGTAAACATTAGTATTATCATTGCTTATTTATAACCAAATATCAATTTCAAATAATCAAATTTCTATTACGTTCTTTTAAAACCTCAATCTACATATAACAAAACTCACATTTAAAAACTGTAATAATTACATTACAGTAATGTTGCATCAACATATACCTATCTTTTTGTCAAGCACTTTACAATCATAAATGCCAAATAACAGCGTCCTTTTCTGCTGAATCCTGATAGAAAGAGTACTCTCAAATGCTGCCTGTTATTTCTTAAGGACAGATTTTGACTTTAATCATATCAAATATGGATTTATAATCACTAATGATAACTATTTTAGCCCTCCTTTTTTTCTTAAGTCAAATATTCTTACGACTTAAGAGAAAACATTATCCATCAAATAAAGAATTTTCCTAAGTGTTCCAGTTTCCCATTGCATGCTCCTTCGGAATTTCAGGCTATATACTAGGAAAAGCAAATAAAGTTCTACAAGGAGCTCAAAAATTACACCTGTTCTCCTCAGGTTAGCTTAAAATATGCCAATATTCTAAGACAAGACTTTGGATCCAGGCAGACATTTAAATATGACGACAGGGCATTGCAAGAGAGAGTTAATACTTCTAAAAGAAATCACTGAAATTCTAAAGTGAAATCGCAATTTTAAACATATTGCCTGGTATAAGACACATTTGCTTAATTTAAACATAAAGTATAGACTTTAGCTTTGAGATTTCATTAAATCAAATCTCATTTTCAATCTAGGATACCTGTATTTTACTCTGTTAATTTCCATTACAAAGAGGATTCTCTTTTAGGTAAGGGGAGGGAAATGGTCTATCCTTCCTCAATCTGAGGGGGAAAGATGATCTCAGTTTCTACACCAAAAATATTTTGAATCAAATTAAATAAAGAGTTTACCAAGCTCATAAAAAAGGCCTAAATAATGTAATTTAACAATGACAAAACGTGACTTCCAAGCATGAAGTTGGAGAGCTTAATAGCTAATAGTACTAGTTACAAATCACAACAAACAATTTTTAAATTTTTAAATTCAATAACCTTCATAGTATTGTCTACTCATGTCCCAATGAGGCTAAACAATTTCTGAAGGTAGGGTGTGCTGAGGAAGGGAGTACAAGGTCTGAGCACATGGATACTCTACTATCCTACCCAAATCCCTCTTTCTTTTAAATTACAAATGAACTAAATACTCACTATTTCTTCCAGCTTCTTTATTCCTTGAAGAAAAAGAAACCTTAGAGATTAAGAGGCTAACAATTTAACCCATCAAGAGAGCAACATATTTTTCAGTTGAATATTATGGAGAGAGCAAAAATGTTTCTTTTCACATTCAAAAACTTGGCCAGTGTTTAGAATGCACAAAGATTTTTTAACAACTTTTAAAAAGTTTTCAGACTCAAGATGGTAGAATAGAAGGACAGACCTCCTTTAGCTCTTCCCTCACAGCTCATAAAATACCTGTAAAAATAACTCCAAACAAATTGTAGAGCAGCAGAAACCACAAAATGACGGAGTGAAAGAGATTTCCAGCCCAAAACAACCAGGAAAGTCGACAGGAAAGGACTATCACATTGGGTTAGGAGTGGAGCACAGCATGGACAGGAGTGCAGCAGGCTTCTGGGCACAGAATCATGAGTAGCAGCTGAGGTTTCCAGATGTCAACCCAGAAACTCCAAAGACAGTTTCAAAGGGCAGTAAGGAAGCTCTTTTACCTGGTTGAGAGGGGAGTGCTGTCTGGTCCCAGTCACTGCCTGGCCCTAGCCCTGGCCCCAGGGTGACAGCAGCCACTGCAGTATCAGTTTCCACTTTTGGAGCCCTTGGCCTAAAGACCCTGGGGGAATTGAGTAGCTGATTTGAGTCTCAGTTCTGAATGGTGGTCCTGGGATGAAGAAGAGGGCTGGTGTGGTGAGCTGGTGGTGAGTGTGGAGAGGGAATCCAACTCACAGATCGGCAGGCAGAAAAGAGTGCTTGTGGTTTTTCACAGACCAGAGCACAGGCCAGAAAGGAGTAAGCTCCTCACCTCTTCATTGTGCCACTTTGGAGGAACTGAGATCTTACAGGTCCCTAGAATATGCCCTCCACTTGACAAAGGATTCAAAAGTCAAGTAACTGGCTGGGAAAATGCCCAGAAAGGGGAAAAACAAGATTATAGAAGGTTATTTTCTTGGTGAACAGGTATTTTCTTCTATCCTTTTCAATAAGGAAGAACAAAGCATGCCATCATAAGAAGACATCAAAGTCAAAGCTTCTACATCGAAAACCTCCAAAAAGAAAATAATATGCAATCGTCTCAGGCCATGGAAGAGCTCAAAAAGTATTTTGAAAATCAAGTAAGAGAAGTGGAGGAAAAACTGGGAAGAGAAATGAAAGCTATGAAAGAAAATCATGAAAAGCAAGTCAACAGTGTACTAAAGGAGACCTCACAAAATGCTGAAGAAAAAACACCTTTAAAAATAGACTTATCCAAATGGAAAAAGATGTATAAAAAGCCAATGAAGAGAAGAATGCTTTAAAAAGCAGAACTGACCAAATGGAAAAAAAGGTTCAAAAGCTCATTGAAGAAAATAGTTCTTTAAAAATTAGAATGGAGCAGATGGCAGCTAATGACTTTATGAGAAACCAAGAAATTTCAAAGCAAAACCAAAAGAATGAAAAAAAATAGAAGACAATGTGAAATATCTCACTGGAAAAACAACAGACCTGGAAAATAGATCCAGGAGAGATAATTTAAAAATTATTGGTCTACCTGAAAACCATGATAAAAAACGATTCTAGACATCATCTACCAGAACATATTACAAAGCACTTTCCTGATATCTAGAACCAGAGAGTAAAATACAATTGGAAAGAATTTACCAATCACCTCCTGAAAGAGACCCCAAAAGGAAAATTCCTAGGAATATTGTCACTTTTCAGAGTTCTCAGGTCAAGGAAAAATATTACAAGAAACAATTCAAGTATTGTAGAAATACAATCAGAAACACAGGATTTAGCAGCTTCTACACTAAGAGACTGAAGTACTTGTAATATGTTATTCCAGAGTTCAAAGGAGATAGGATTCAAACTAAGAATCAGCTTCCCAGCAAAACTGAGTACAATACTTCAGGGGAAAAAATAGAATTTCAATGAAATAGAGGACTTCCAAGCATTCTTGTTGAAAAGATCAGAGCTGAGTGGAAAATTTGACTTTTAAATGCAAGAATCAAGAGAAACATGAAAAGGTAAACAGGAAAGAGAAACTTTAAGGAATTCATTAAAGTTGAACTGTTTGCATTCCTACATGGAAAGATGTGATTTGTAACTCATGAGACCTTTTTCAGTGTTAAGGTATTTAGAGGGAATATATATATATATATATATATATATATATATATATTATATATATATATATATATATATACATATATATATATATAATACACACACACACACACATATATATGTAGATGTGTATGGGTATGTATGCATGTGTATATTATATATGTGTAGGTATGTATATGTACATGAGTATATATGTGTATACACACATACACATAGACAGAGGGCACAGGGTGAGTTGAATATGAAGGGAGAATACCTTAAAAAATAAAATTTACCATTGAATGGAATGTATTAGGAGTAAGAGAAAGAGAGAGGTAGAATGTAACAAATCATCTCACAAAAAAAGAGGGAAGAAAGTTTTTACAAGGGAAAGTGAGGTGGGGAGATGAAAGGAAATAATTGAGCCTTACTCTTATGGGATTTGGCTTAAGGAGGGAATAATATACCCAACTGGATATGGAAATCTATTTTACCCTGCAGGAAGACAAGGGGGAAGGAGATAGGAGAAGGAAGATAATAGAAGGGACTGCAAATTGGGGAAAGGGATAATCAGAAGCAAACACTGTTGTGGTAGGACAGGTCAAGGGAGAGAATGGGATAAATGAAGGGCAGGATAGGACAGAGGGAATTGTAGTTAGTCTTTTACAACATAAATATTATGGAATGTATTACCTATATTGAATTGCTTGTTTTCTCAATGAGGGTGGGTGGGGAGGGAGGGAGAGAATATGGAATTTCAAGGTTTTAGAATGAATGCTAAAAATTATTTTGCCATGCAGCTGGAAATTAAGGTATTCAGGCAATGGAGTACAGAAATCTATTTTTCTCTAGGAAAATAGAGGGAAAGGGGGATGGAAGAAGTGTGGGTAATAGGAGAGAGGACAGACTAGAGGAAGGGGTGGATGGAGTACAGGCTGTGCTGGAGTGGGGTGTGGGGAGAGATGGGGAGAAAATTTTGGATTGAAATTCTTGTGGAAGTGAATGTTAAGAACTGAAAAATAAATAAATAAATTATATATTAAAAAAAAGTTTTCAAAATCTCTATTAACACCATTCATGCAATAGATCAAACCAAACAGTAAAACATCTTTTTCTTTCTTTCTCCCTCCCCCCTCCTCAAGCCCACTCATTCCTCTGAGACTGCTGCAATCAGGGAGGGAGGTAAAGGGGGGATTAAGAGATAGCAGAATTCCAATGGAAAGTCGAACTCTGGTCCTTGCTTCTCTGGCTGATTGCATTTACAACTTTACACCACAAACATGAAACACTTCACAAACATGCAGACATACACAGAACAGATAGAGTGATATGGATCCTCTCTTTTTAGGAAATGAACTAATTTTAGATTAAACCAGTCAAAATTTACCTATCCATGTCAATTTACTTTGACTGACTCCAAGCCAGTTTCAAAAGGATCCTTCCCAGAATCTAGATACCAACCCCCCCACCCCACCCCCGCCACTCTCACTGACGACTCTCTTTCTGGTATAGATGAAAGAAAGAAAATAGCCAGCATTCCTTCAAATGAGCTTCAGAAGGAATACTCAGAGGATTATTAATCCCCTCCCTGGTACCATTATCTTAAGAACACTCATTTCATACCTTAGGACATATACTCCGAAAGTTCCCAAAGGACTGGTCGTGTCTAAGATCCCAAGACAGAAAAAACAGTACTTAGCCAGCAATATTTTCCTGCTGTTGCTCAGATCCCTGATTTATGCTGTCTCCAGTCATTCAATATATTATTTTAGTTGCATTCCTGGGTTCACAACAATTCCAAATAGCAGAAGTTAGCAGTCAGAATTGTGGAAACTTTCCTTGGGTGTTTGGGTCATTGCAAAGCAATGGTCTTGCTCCCATCCCCCAAAAGCAAGTTTCCATTCTAATGCCAAAGGTCCTGTGACGAGGCCCCCAAATTTTGAGAAATGAGCCCAAATAACAAGCCCTCAATTGTGAGAAACATGCTCAGTTTAAACAAAGAACATTATCTGTTGTGAAATCAGGAAAGATTTAATTAATCTTTACATCCATTCTCCTTGAATAGATGGGTAATCTCCCCAGTAAGGTTATAGGAAGAACTACAACACATTCAGAATAATGGAAGCTTCTTATAGTATCCTGAACTTTGGATCTCGCACAACACTATCCCCCTGCCATATGAATTTATATTCTCCTTTCTGATAGGCTTTCCTTGAAACTACTCCTCGAGCCTGTGCACCACCTTCTGACCTCTTACCTGACCATGCTAGGTGACAATTCTTATCACCCAGAACTGTGTATACTTCCTTGTTCCCACACAGATACTCTGGTCAGCCAGGTATTCATGATGGAATAATCTTCACCTAGAAGAGGGTACATGCAAAAAACATCTCTTTCTGGCAGTAAGCACTCAATAACTCTAGACGCCATGGACTCACAAATTAGAAGTCAATGCTGGAAACATGTCTGTCAGGATTATTCTTTGATTACCTTTGCTCAGAAAAGGAAATCCAAAGCAGAAAACGGAGTTAGGGTTAGGCTCACTTAGGTAAGTACATGTGCTCATTTGTCATGTTCAAGTAGCCATCACAGCTGTTATTGGGCAAAGAGTGGGGGAAACCCTTCCCTTGGTCAGAAAACCCAATGGACAACTGTTGGATGTTAGAAGACAGAGAAAAAATAGTTTTTTTCTGCTTTAAAATCCTACTGAGATGAACAGTTTTCTTTGGCATAGAGTTTCATCCCCACTAATGGAACTTTGTGGTGGAGATTTCCAGTGAACAACTGCTCATATGAAACTAAAATTCTGGGTGGCATCACAGTTAATACATAGATATTGGAGTAATCTACATAGAGCTGAAAATAATGAACTGATTATTGTAGATAAGATGATCAAAGGAGAAGGGGGAAAGAAGAGAGACAGAGGCCAGGCCAGCACCTTGGGGAATAACCATGACTAGTGGATATGAATGATCATTCAACAAAGGAGATACAAAAGGAGTGGTCAAGTAGGTAAGAGAAAAAACTGAGACAAGAGTATCATGTAAATCAAGGAAGGAGATGGAACCTAGGAGATGCTCTTCAGGTTCTCTTACCTCTCTGAAGGCATCTTAGCATCCTTTGTAGGATTACATCATAATGTCCCACCATTTGTGTGTGTATGTAACCTAAGGCTTAAGTGAGTTTGGTAGTGATTTCTGAAGGTTTTAAGTGTTTGTACACAGTTATCCAAGGAGACAGATAAGGAAAATGTGAGTCCACCCATTCTTTAGAGGAGGAAACAGGTTGCTAGAGATGAAGAGGTTTTCAAGGACAAATAGATCTTCATGCTGTCATTTATCAATGTGACCATAAAATGTTCCTATGGGTTCTCTCATGTATAAAATTAGTGTTTGGACTAGGCAGTCTCCAAAGTCTTATTAATAAGTCTCATGCACCTCCAAATCCCACCTTGGGATCTTTTCAAACTTGGACATAGGATGTAAAGAAGATTCAGGTGCAGAAAACAAAGAATTTTGCTCAGAAGAGAGATGTAATGAGACCAATCAGCATATATACTACATGGTGAAATTATCAAATCATTAATGAACCTAGAAGTCAAACAATAGTTGAATGACCACATACACAGGCAAATAGAACAATCTGTAAAATTAGTTCAGCTATTTTATTAACTCAATTATTTATTAACTCAGTAATTACCCTACAAGTTTTTCAAGAACCAAATCTTCCATCACAAAAACAGAATTCTCAGCAATAATCCTAAAAATGTAAGACACATCTTTATCCCTGGGAAGTGGGTGTTATTGAAGTATGTAGCGTGTGGACTTGGAATTGGGAAGACCTGAGCTTAAATTCTAACCCCCACACATATTAACTAGGTGATCCTGAGCAAATTGCTTTACCTTTTTCAGTCTCAGTTTCCTCATATGTAAAATGGAGTTTATAACAGCACCCACTGTCCAGGATTGTTGTGTGAATCACTTAACATATGCTAAGCATTCTATCAACTTTAAAATGCTTTTTAAAAAGCCAGTTATGGGGGTGGAGCCAAGATGGCAGAGTAGAAGGACGCACATTTACGAGCTCCAACCCACAGCCCATAGAATTAATGTATAAAGAGACCCCCATAACTTCTGGACCACTGAAAGGGGTACAGAAATGGAGTGGAAGAGATTTCCGTGCCAGAGAGCCCTGGAGACCCATCCCCAGGGTCCGTCGCGCCCCGGAAAGTGGACCCCAGCCCAGCGCTGCCCTGGCCGCGGCCCCAGAGAAGCTGACCCGAGCAGGCTTCAGGGACGGAAGCTCTGGCAGCCGGGAAAGTCCCTCAGCCCACAGAAGCTACAGGTCAGTGAGAGAGACGGCTGGCTGGCTGAGGGGAGTGGGGTGTCTGCGTGACTCGGGCCCCCTCGGGAGGAAGCGGCAGCAGCAGAGACGGGGGCAGGAAGCTGCGGAGGCAGAGGTGTGGGCGGCAGCGGAGGCTGTGGCCGCGGCCCAGGACTCCCCCAGCAGCAGGCAGGATCTTCATTACTGAAAGTCTCTGCATAAACAACCTGAGGGAGCTGAGCCTGGGAGACGGCCCTGCCCCACCCCACTCCACTACTGAATGCCTCTGCATAAAGCCCCTGAGGGAACTGAGCCTGGGAGGCGGCCCTCCCAACCTCCTCCGTTCCTGAAGGTCTCTGCATAAAGCCCCTGAGGAAGCCGAGCCTGGGAGGCGGCCCTGCCCCCACCACAGCACCAGAACCAAAGGTCACATTGATTAGCAGGCGGCGTGGAGAGCACATTTGAATTTCACCCCAAGCACTAGCTGGGCGGATCTAGGCAGGGGTGGACAGGAATCTCAGAAGTCAAGTAACTGGCTGGGAAAATGCCTAGAAAAGGGAAGAAAAATAAGACTATAGAGAGTTTTTTCCAACAAATGCAAATGATCCCGACATTCGGATCTGATGACAAGGACGTATTCTTGCCATCAGGGAAAGACGTGGAGGGCAGGGCCTCAGTACCCCAGACACCCCAGGGGGATGTCAGGTGGGCTCAGGCCTTGGAAGAGCTCAAAAAGGATTTTGAAAAGCAAGTTAGACAGGTGGAGGAAAAACTGGGAAGAGAAATGAGAGAGATGCAAGAAAAGTATGAAAAACGGGTCAATACCTTGGTTAAGGAGACCCAAAAAAATGCTGAAGAAAATAACACCTTGAAGAATAGGCTCACTCAATTGGCAAAAGAGGTTCAAAAAGCCAATGAGGAGAAAAATGCTTTCAAAAGCAGAATGAGCCAAATGGAAAAAGAGGTTCAAAAGCTCACTGAAGAGAATAGTTCTCTCAAAATTAGAATGGAACAGATGGAGTCTAATGACTTTATGAGAAACCAAGAAAGCACCAAACAAAGCCAAAAGAATGAAAAAATGGAAGAGAATGTGAAATATCTCATGGGAAAAACAACTGACCTGGAAAATAGATCCAGGAGAGACAATTTAAAAATTATGGGACTACCTGAAAGTCATGATTAAAAAAAGAGCCCAGATATCATCTTCCATGAAATTATCAAGGAAAACTGCCCTGACATTCTAGAACCAGAGGGCAAAATAAGTATTGAAAGAATTCATCGATCACCACCTGAAAGAGATCCAAAAAGAGAAACTCCTAGGAACATTGTGGCCAAATTCCAGAACTCCCAGCTCAAGGAGAAAATCTTGCAAGAAGCTAGAAAGAAACAATTCCAGTACTGTGGAAATACAATCAGGATAACTCAAGATCTAGCAGCTTGTACATTAAGGGATCGAAGGGCATGGAATAGGATATTCCAGAAGTCAAAGGAGCTAGGACTCAAACCAAGAATCACCTACCCAGCTAAACTGAGTATAATACTTCAGGGGAAAATATGGTCTTTCAATGAAACAGAGGACTTTCAATCATTCTTGATGAAAAGACCAGAGCTGAAAAGAAAATTTGACTTCCAAACACAAGAATGAGAAGAAGCATGAAAAAGTAAACAGCAAAGAGAAGTCTTAAGGGACTTACCAGAAGTGAACTGTTTACATTCCTACATGGAAAGACAATATTTGTAACTCTTAAAACTTTTCAGTATCTGGATAGTTGGTGGGACCACACACACACATGTACATGCATGCACACACACATACACACATGCACACACATACAGAGACAGAGAGCACAGAGTGAATTGAATAGGATGGGACCATAGCTGAAAAGAAATTAAGGTAAATGGTGAGAGAGAAATGTAGTGGGAGGAAAGAGGGTGAAATGGAATGGGGTAATTATATGTCATTTAAGAGGCAAGTAGGAGACTTTTTAGTGGAGGGAAAAAGAGGAGAACTGAGAAAAAAAAATTAGTTTACCCTCATCACATTTGACTAAAGGAAGGAATAAAATGCACACTCATTTTGGTATGAAAACCTATCTTACAGTATAAGAAAGTGGGGGAGAAGGAGATAAGCAAGGGGGGGATGATGGAAGGGAGGGCAAAGGGAGGAGGGAGCAATTTGAAGTCAACACTTGGGGAGGGACAAGATCAAAAAACAGAAGAGAAACAATGAGGGGCAGTGTAGGATGGAGGGTAATTTAGTTAGTCTTACACAACACGACTATCAGGGAAGTCATTTGCAAAATTACACAGATATGGCCTATATTGAGTTGCCTGCCTTCCCAAAGGGAATGGGTGGGGAGGGAGGGATGGGGAGAATTTGGAACTCAAAGTTTTAGGAACAACTGTTTAGTATTGCTGTTGCTACTAGGAAAGAAGACATACAGTTAATGAGGAATAGAAAGTCATCTGGCCCTACAGGAGAAAAGAGAAGATGGAGACAAGAAAAGGGAGGGATGACAGAAGAGAGGGCAGATTGGAGATAGGGAAAATTAGATGCTTGGGGTATTGGGGTGGGGGGAGGGGAGAAAAGGGGAGAAAATTTGCAACCCAAAAATTTGTGAAAATGAATGTAAAAAGTTAAATAAATAAATAAATTTAAAAAATAAAAATAAAAAGCCAGTTATTGGTAAGTGACAAACCTTTATGATGGTCATAGATCCAGGCTCAGCCTGGATGTAAGGGTATATGGATTTTCCAACTTGCAGGAGAGACAGAAAGAGAAATGACTGCAAAGCAGCTGTCCATTTCTCTGCCAAATGCCAGTTAAATCAGATTTGGGAGACAGAGTAAGCCATATGGTAAACCAAAAGAAAAGATTCCTGAAGTAGTGCCAAACGGCCACCCTCTTGTTGCCAACCAGTATATACCATGAAACAAACTTGGACACATTTGAATTGGTCCTTTCTAGGGAGCCACATATACTGACTTGGTACTGAAAGGCAGCAAATTTTGGATGGTCTCTGGGCAAGCAGAAAGTGGATGCTTCAGAGAGGATTAGTGTTCAGTAGGAGTACAGATTTGAAGGACCTACTGGACTCTGGAAGATTCAGAAGCAGGAATTTATTACTCATAACTCAAGAGGGTAGATTGCATTCAGGCCCCTGAACCCCAGCACCCAGCTCAGTCCCATTAGACAAAAATGCAGCAAGGGTCAGACTACAAGTGGGGTGAATGTACTCTGGTGAAAGATTCTTACTTTGTGGGCTGAGGCTGGGAGTGGGGGACTCCCAGAGAAGAGGTCCTCAGATCACTGAGAGAAATGAATATTAGATTATTACATTAATAACTAATTATTAATTTCTAATCCACCCTTTTCCTTTTATTTCTGTTAAGATCCAACTCTTGTGACATTTTAAAAGTTCAAGAGACATAGTTTCTGGGTTATTAATTATTTTATTAATAATACTAATATATTATCAATTTCAAGCTTGAAATTTTAGGATTCCATGTGTAGCCAACACCAAGAATATTATTTCTTCTCTCATTCATCCCAAGTTCTACAGAAAGAAAACTCCCACTTTCCTGATTCCTTCCCTCTTCCTTATATGTAACTGGTGATTACCTATTGTGATTGGAAAGAGCTCATCTATAAGCTTCAAAAAGAGTCCTTCGAATCTGAGAAATAAGTAAGTAGGTGCTTGTCAGTTTGAGATCTATTGAGGAGTGGAACACAGTTCTCCTCAGAGCTTGAGGGGGCAAGAACATTGAAATTCCTATTAGTTAATTTATTTAATTTTAGTTTTCAAAATTTGCTTTCATAAGTTTTAAATTTTCTGCCCTGCCCTCCCTCCACCCAAGATGGCCTGCAATCTGATATAGGCTTTACACATTCCTTTTAAATACATTTTCACATTAGTCAGATTGCATAGAAGAATTGTGATGAATAGAAGAAACCATGAGAAACAAAACAAAACAGAAAAGAAAATAGTCTACTTCATTCTGCATTAAGAAACCATAGTTCTTAGTCTGGATGTGGATGGTATTTTCCATCATGAGTCCTTTGGAATTGTTTTAGGCTCTTGCATTGTTGAGAAAGGCCAAGTCTATCAAAAATCAGTCATTACATACTGTGGCATTATACTGTGTATAATGTTCTCCTGGTTCTGCTCACTTCACTCATCATCAGTTCATATAAGTCTTTCCAGGTTTTTCTGAAGTCTGTCTGAAGAACATTGAAATTTTTAACGACTGAATCTGAACCCAGCTAGTAAGTGGTACTTGCTTGAGAGAAGTGGGTATCTTGCTTCCTGAGCAAATTTTGTGAAGCAACAAATCTGTAGGGAAAAAGTCTGAGGATGAAAACAAATGACTGGTCTAGTGACCATATAAAATGTTTTGTTGGAATGGATGTTCACATGGGTGATCTGGTGTAAATTCTTCTTTGTTTATGTTGACCTTTCAATAAAAGTTCCCGTTGTCCAATTTTGTGTCATGTGCTTTCAAGGAGGAGGGGGCATTATTCCAAACCTATTTACCACAGTTGCTACTATAAGCTACTAGAAATTACTTTGATGAGAAAGAGGTTTCATGCAATGATTTCTCCAAATTTTCTGAGTGTTATAAATGAACCGATGAGAGGAAAAGCCTTCCAAGGTCACCGTGGACACTCCAAGTTGGAAAAGTCTCTGATATAAGGGTCAGGTCTGATATCAAATACAAGGAATGGTGAGTTCCAAATCATACGAGGTCATCCAATGGAGATTATTTGACCAATACTTTGGGATGATGCAGGAAGGGTTCACTTCAGGTTGAGATCATACTAGATTCTTCCTGGTTCTACCATACTCAAGAAGTCTCTGATTCCATGGTCATCCAGGAAAACAATGCCATTGCCATGGTCTCTTGAAGTTGATTGTCAGTGGCACCACTCCCCTTCATCTTAGTTATAACCAGTACTTGACAATGATTTCAAGTCAGCTGAGTACCCCCTTTTTCCTGCCCAATACCCTCTGCAAGGCAGCTTTCACCTCTTTGTTCCTCAGGCTGTAGATGATGGGATTGAGCATGGGAGTGACAAGGGTATAGGACAAAGACACAACTTGCTTGCTCTCAGGAGAGTAGCTGGACTTAGGCTGGAGGTGGATGACACAAGCTGTGCCATAGAATAGAGTCACAACAATAAAATGGGCAGCACAGGTGGAGAGGGCTTTATGGCGCCCAATGGCTGAGGGCATTCGTACAACAGCAACCAGAACACGGCCATAGGACCCAGTGATGAGAAAGAAAGGAACCATTAGGATAAGAACTGTAGCTACCCTGATGTAAGCCTCAAAGGTAGACGTGTCAGCACACACCAGCCTCAGGAGTGGCGCCACATCACACAGGAAATGGCGAACACCTCGGGGCCCACAAAATGGGAAACGGAACAGCCAAACGGTGAACAGTAGGGAAACAGGGATACCTGCCACCCAGCAAGCCATCGCCAGAAGGATGCAGAGCCTCTGGTTCATGAGGACCCCATAGTGCAGGGGGTGGCAGATGGCCACGTAGCGGTCATAGGCCATCACTGTCAGGAGGAAACATTCTGATGTGACACAGGACAGAATGAGAAAGAGCTGGAGGGCACAGCCCACCAGGGAGATGCCCGTTGTAGCCACCAGGCTTTCCAGCATCCTGGGCACAATGTCCAAAGAGAAGCAGATCTCCACCAGGGCCAGGTTCCGGAGGAAAAAATACATAGGTGTGTGGAGAGCAGTGTCAGCCACAGTCAAGAGTATGATAAGGCCATTTCCTAGCATCGTGATTAGAAACATCCCCAGAAACAGCACAAAGAGAATTGGCTTCAGCCTGGGAACATGGGAAAAACCCAAGAGGATAAACTCGATGACAGAAGTCTGGTTCTCCCCAATCACAATATCAGTGGGGTCGCTGGGATGCATCAGTGTCCAGGGTCTGGACATACTTGGGGAGGAACCACCTGAAGGGGAAATGATGAGCTAAAAATACCATATATATATATACACATAAATACGTACATATATGAATGTGTGCATGTACATGTACATATGAAAAACCAACTTAGACATTTATCCCTCAATACTGGCAAAACCCAGAGGATAGCAAGCATCTAAATCTTGTTTATGATACTTGTTATGTGGATGACCATGAGAAAGTCACATAACCTTTCTGTGCCTCAGTTTCCTTATTTGTAAAATGGGCAATGTTGTAGAAAGGATCAGACAATGAAGTCAAAAAGTCAGTGCTGAGTTCAAATCCCACCTCAGACACAAACTGTGTGACTCTAGGCCAGTCACTAGCATTCACCACTCTGAATCTCAGTTTACTCTTTGTAAAATGATCTCTAGGATCCCATCTAAATCTATGAACGGATGATTCTCTGACTTACATGATGTGTTGAATTAAAGTGCTTTGCAAAGCTTAGAGACCTGTACAAATGTCAGCTAATACCACTATTTATTAGATATCCTTCCTAGAAATCATCCTAGATGTAGGGATAGCTAGGTGGCTCAGTGGATAGAGCACTAGGCCTAGAATCATGAAGCCATGAGTTCAAATCTGACCTTCGACATCTATCAGATATGAGACCTTGGGGAAGTTGTTTCACCTTCTTTGCCTCGGTTTCCTCATCTGTAAAATTTGCCAAAATATCCCAAGGACTTGAACAGTTAGACATGACTGAATAACTCTAAAAATCACACATGTCATATTCCCAACCCCAGTAGAATATAAGATTTTGGAGGAGATTGCTGTTTCATTGTCACTTGTGTAATCCCAGCACCCAGCTTGGTACCTTACTCATAGAAGACCTCAAGAAATATTTGTAGAATTGCATGAGATTGTTGATATTTTCCCAGCTTCCCTCTGACTCCAGCAGTCTTCATAGCTCCGATACCTAAAAGCTCTCTCTTGTCCATGTTCCATGTTTTTCTATCTCTGGGTTATTTCATCTGAGTCTTGGGCAGTCTATCTCTGCATCCCCAGGAATAATGGAGAAACAACACAAAATTGTTGGAAAAAGGTCACAGAGTCTTTGATCATGAAAGAGTGTAAAGAGGTCCACTAATCCAACCTCTACCTTGAAGCAAGAGTCTTCTCTATGGCCATCCACATGGGGACAGATAAGGGGGCAGTGACTCAAATCATGCACATGGAAACAGGAGGAAGGATATGAAGCCAAATCTATCTCAAACTCTGGCTAGCTGTGTGATCCTCAGAAAATCATTTAACCTTTGTCTCGGTTTCCTCAACTTTAAAATGGGAGTATTAATACTAATCACTTCCCATAAAGGAATGGGCCTGGAGTCAGGAAGACCTTAGTTCAAATGTAGCCATACTAATTGTACGATCCTGGGCATTTGCTATTCAGTTGTTTTTCTTTGGGGTCTGACCCTTCATAACCCCATTTGCGGTTTTTGCAGCAAAGATATTGGAGTGGTTTGCCATTTCCTCCTTCAGCTCATTTGACAGATGAGGAAACTGAGGCAAACAGGATGAAGTGATTTGCCCAAGGTCACACAGCTAGTAAGTGTCTGAGACCGGATTAAAACTCAAGACTTCCTGACTCCAACCTCTATGCTTTCTCCACTAGACTGAGATGCCTAGTGAGCACTTAATAAGTACTTGTTTCTTTCCTTTCTGTTTGAATGGTTTTCAGTTATGTCAAAATCCTTCCCATGAGGAATTATTTTTTTATTGATGGAAAAGTCTAATTACTAGGAACTTCTCCGTTACAAAAAATCAAAATATGCTTCCCAATCATATAGGACTGTATAATATAGATCAGGAAAGAATTACAGAAACTATCTTGTCCAGTTCATTCATAAGGACAAGGAATCATCAGAGACTTCAGAGCAGCACAGCCGAGTTCAGACACCTGACATCTGCCTATAACTCTGTGGCTCTTTCCCCCTAGACTCCATGGCTGACATCCCTAGCTTCAACTCACTTCTATTATTTCTATCCCAGAAGTGGAGCAGAAGGAACCTAATCCATAGTCTAAGTGAAGATCAATTCTCTCAGTTCCAGAAACAATGATTGTGATATCCCAAGACTTCCCTTATTTAGGGCAAATATGTGTCATTGCCTTCCGTACACACTCACCATTTGTGAGCAAAAGCACAGTTGATAAGGCACTTGGTGAGTTGTGTGAGTACAGGCAGAGTCAAACCTCCTGATCTTTATGATGAGGATAGATACCATAATCCTGACTCTCCTGCCCCTGAGTTCTGACCAAAAAACAATTGACTGGATGAATGATAATACCATCTCTACCACTCTGAACACGATTACTGTGCCGCTGGTTTCCCCTAACTATGAAAGTGAAGCCTTCTGCCTTTTCTGGCTGTGAACCAGGACTCCATCCCACTTCCAAGTCTCTCTGCTCTAATTCCCCACACCCCCAGTGCAGGTTCCTGCTTGGTGGTGCAATAGTTAGAAAATAAAAGTCAGGAAAACCTGGCTTCAAATATTGCCTTAGGCATTTAGCAGTTGTGGGACCCACAGTAAGTCACTCCTATCCTTCATTTCCTCGTCTGTAAGAGGAAGAGAATATTGCATACTTTATAAGGCTGTTGTGAGAAGCAAGTAAGATAAACATGTAAAGCTTTTTGCAAACCTTAAAATTGTGTATAAATGCTAATTACTCTCTGCCTCCTTCACCTCCTTTGTGTGCTGTCTTCTTCCAATGAATTATAAGATCCTACTTTAAAAAACTGTTATGTTTGCTTTTATATGTATCTCAAACACTTAGCAGAGTGTCCATAAATGCTCTATCTTTTGTCATCTATATCTATGCATCTATCCATGTAGTTATCAAGTACTCATCTAACTACCTGATCATCTACCTGTCTATCATCTATCATCTATTCCTACCCATCCATGTATCCATCCATTTATCTGTTATCTATTCATCCATCCATCTAGCTACCTATCCATCCATCTATCTATCTATCTATCTATCTATCTATCTATCTATCTATCTATCTATCTATCTATCTATCTATCTATCTATCCATCTATCTATCCATCTATCTATCTATCTATCTATCTATCTATCTATCTATCTATCTATCTATCTATCTATCTATCTATCTATCCATCTATCTATCTATCTACATATCTAATCATCCAGTGACCCTGCTGAGGCATCTGGGTGACCCAATGCATAGAGCACGGGGTCTGAAATCAGGCAGACTCATTTTCCTGAGTTCCTCAGATACTTACTTATTGTGTGACCCTGAGCATCTCACTTAACCTGTTTGTTTCAGTTTTCTCATCTGTAAAATGGGTTGAAGAATGGCAAAACAGTCTAGTATCTTTGCCAAGAAAATCCCAAATGAGGTCATAAAGAGTCAGATATGACTGAAAAATTATGGAAACCGCGGTTATCTGCCTTTCTATTTTTCTCTATTCATCTATCTCCCCATCCATTTGCCTATCATTTATCTATGTACCTATCCATCCATCCATCCATCTATCATTTTGAATCCAATTCTCTAATGATAATAGTGTGCGCCATTTTCACCACCTTACCAATAAGAAAACATAAAAATATCTAGCACTTCTAGGCATTTAAAGTTTTACCAAGTCTTTGCCTCACAAGAGTAGTATGAGATGGATTTATTTCCATTTGACAAATGAGGAAACTAAGGCTCCAATGAATCATGTGACTTTCCCCAAGGTCTGACAAACAGTAAAGAATCGGGTCCATGACTTCCTACTCCATGACCCATTTGTGCTCACTTGACCACAGTATGTTGCTTTCCAATGGAGGCACAAGCCAGGTTAGGTTTTTAAGGTCTGACAGTAAGGCAGGACAAAGTCAAATATTCTCATGAGTAGAATATCAATCAGTACACTTCATTTCCTGTCTCCCTGAAAAATAATTCACACACTCCCCACACGCATTTAGTACTCAAAATTCACAAGATATGTGCCTTCTTACAAATCCATTAAATGGGTGGTATAGTCATTATTGTCCCAGATTTGTTAAGGTAAAAATGAGACACTGTGAGTTAAGTTATTGACCCTTGGCCATGCAGATCCACGATGTGAACCCAGGTTTGCTGAGTCTAGCTCTAGTGATCGTTCTCTGCACTACACTGACTGAACAGAAATGTTCTGATTCAATTATGATCTCAGCAAAGGAGGAAGCATCAGACTTACCTTGGATTTTCATCCAGTCGTAGGGTTGCCTGGGAACATAAGAGGCTGTGGCTACTAGGACTGAGATGCCAGAAGCTCTCCCCGCAGGACCCAGCCAAGAGGGAAAATGAGCTCATTACCCTTCTGTCCCTTTGGTTCCCAAGTGAAGAGAGTGTATGGAAATGGCCAACTAAGATCATTCATTTCTGCTCAGTCCCCTCTTTTCAAGTGTGAGTCATCACAATTTACTCATAACGACCACCACATAAAAGATTCTTATTACCTCTCAACCAATCAATCAATTACTTACCAATCAACAAATATTTATTAAAAGCCTACTATATTATAGCTACTTTGTTATACATATGTATGTACATAAATATATAACAAATATGTGTATGCCTATATACTTTGCTATATATACATATGTGTATGTCATGTGTATATATGTATGTGTATATATGTATATATATTTCTGTACTTGTCTTATAGCAGGCTTTTAATAAATACTTGTGGACTGAGTGAGTGATTGATAACCCAAGTGAAAGGTGATAAGTATCTAAACTAGGAATAGATGGTTGTGAGTGGAGTGTGATCTAATCTGTCAGATAGAGAGATAGATAAACAGATAGATATTGTTATAGATGTATAAGATATAAAGTAATTTGAAAGAAGACATCTGAGATAAGTGATTGAATAAAAAAAGCATTTATCAAGCACCTATATACTTACTGAATCCTTAATCACTGTGCTAAGTGCTAGAGATACAAATAGAAAAGTGATATAATCCTTGCTCTTGAGGAATTTATAGTCTAGCTTGGGGAGACAAAAGAAGAATGAATCTACCTATAGGATGAATGAAAAAGCCCAGAAACCCCAATGGTGCAGGGGTTGGCAGAAGGCTTATGCTGGGGTTTCTCAGTAGGCCAAATGATAGTGCCAGGAACCTGAATGATGTAGGAGCAATGGAATGGTAAGGCTATTGGACATTAGGAGGCAGTGGCAGGGTCTGTGGTAAGGACTTTCTTTCTGTACCTCATGAGAATGAATGAAGTTCACGCCTCCCATCTCATCTAAGTATTTGTAGACAATAGAAGGGGAATGAAAGGGGAAATTAGGGTGGGGGGGCAAAGTCACCCCTCTGGTAGTGGCAGCAGATATTATTTTAAGAAGGTAGTGTTTGAGTTCAGCCTTGAAGGAAGAGAGGCATCTGAGCACAATAGCAGAGATGGAAGTAAATTCTAGGACTAGTGCAGAGGAAATGCAAAGGTATTTTCTGACAAATGGGAGATAAGGCACCTTACATAAGGAATATGAAGAAGAATGGTTTAGTATGGCTACAGTCTGTTAAGGGAAATAATGTACCTGAATAGGTAGTTGGGGGTCCTATTTGGACCAATGATGATTAGAGTAATTTGTATGTCATCCTCGAAGTAAAAGGTTGCAGCTGAAGTTTATGAGATCTATACTTGATGTAAATCACTTTGGCAGCTGTGTGGAGAAAGAATTGGACCAGAGAGAGATTTGAGGCAGGGAGACCATTTTCAAGATTCCAGATGAGGGACAACTGCCTGAAATGATGGAGGGACTGTGTGAAGGGAGAGAAGAAGGCATGTGCCAGAGATGCTATGGAGATAGAACTGACAAGATTTAGCAATTTATTGAACCTGTGGGGTGAGAGTGAGGAATCAGGTCTCATACTAAAGCTGCAAGGTGATATTTCTAAAACACAGATCTGACCATTGCCCTCCCTTCTCCATAAAGTCTAAGTGGCTCCCTACTACCTCTAGGGTCAAATACAAACAGTTTACTATTTAATGTCCTTTGCAAATTGGCTTTGACCTAGCTTTTAAACCTCGATATTCATTATGTCCCTTCACACACTCTTTGGTTGTGCAAAACTCACTATCTTGCCTTTCCTTATGCTCAATATTCCATCTCCTGTCTCCACGACAACAATGCACTTGTTCTGGCTTCTTAGAATTCCTCATTTCCTTCAAAGCAAACCTTGTTCACCACTTCCTACATGAGGTCCTGCTTGATCCCCATAGCCCTTAGTGCTTCAATCACCAAATTACCTATTTCTTACCATATATTCTGTATGCTCATATATATGTTGATGAGAAGCACCCAGTTGCAGAGGGTAGAGACAGCCTTGAAACCAGGAAGACCTGGATTCAAATTGTACCTGTGACCCATTCTGGCCATGTGATCTCAGGCCACTCACTAGACTATTCTCTAAGGCTATAGTTGAAGAAAATGAGTAGAGTTGCTATTAAAAGGGAATTTTTTCTATCTAGACTTTCTTTATAAATTAAATTACAGGTATATACATTTGAGTACATATAGCTACATCTATAGAAATAACCTCCTGAGGGGAAGGACTCTCATGTTAATCTTTCTATTCCCAGTGCATGGCATATAGTAGATACTTAACAAAATATTTCTGATCAATTAATTGATTGGGTGATTTTATACTAGTCATATTTCAAACTGGGTCTTTTTTTCTCTATATCAAATGAGAGTATTGAACTAAATGATATCCAGGATTTATTTAAGCTCTGAAATACCATGAAATACAAAAAACAGTATAACTGAAGATACATCAAATCAGGGCTTCTCAACCATTTTTGGATCATGGGCTCATTTAGAAATCAGTGTGTGAAACATAGGCATCCTTTATCAGAATATTGTTTAAATATTTAAAAAATAGAATTACAAAGAAAAGCACCCAGTACTTTGAAATATCCATATTTTGAAGACTCAGGATTTTATACTATGTCTACGGTGTCTTTCCACCAATAGATCTTCTTCACTTTAGGAGAGAATATCTCAAGTAACAAGGTCATGAAGAATTCCCCAGAGAACCAACTTCCCCACCTTTGGCTAAGCTTACCCTCAGCCACAATATGGATGGAACTCTTCTCAAGTGATGGACTCAAAGCCTTTCCAGCTGCCTACAAACTTCCAGAGTTGTGTTTCTAGTGGCATGGAGGTGAAGAACCTAAGGTCTCTTTAATGCCGTGATGAGCCATATTGCAATCTGGGCACCATGTTCTTGAAATGACACCGATAGTATCTTCCAAATCTCGTTTTCTGTTTCTACGATTCTGAGTCATCCATCATAGTATTTTTAGTCAAGGAACAAAATTATTACTTATAAATAACTCACATTTATAAATTCTTCATAGAAACAATATTCTTTATATACATAATACATTGTCATCTGATTTTTCCCAACCATGATATGAGTGGTAGTGCCACTTCATAGTCACCATTTCAAAGTCAGCAAGACAGCAATCATTTATGAAGTTCTAATATGATGCTAAAGACAGAGTTATTGCCCTCAGGGGCTTACATTCTGGTAAATAAGAGAGAGAACATGTAAATAACTAGCTAGGAGCAAGATATATTCAGAGTAAATGGAAGGCACTCTGAGAGGGGAAGGGATTAACTGCTAAGTGCACCAGAAAAGACCTTCTTGAATATGTGAGATTTGAGCTGATTTTACATATGGTGAAAGTGTGACTCAGAGAAGCTGACACTGATGTGACATTGGACAAGTCAGTGTTTCTGGGCCTCTTTTTTCTTCATATAAAATGAGGGATTAGACTACATATTCTCTACTGTCTTTTCCAGTCCTCAATCTTGTGACATAGCCTTCATTGCTACCAGTCTGGAATGACTGACATGATACCTGTTTACCTTGTTTAAGCTTAATCATGTTTTTCATTAATTAACTAAGCTAATTATGGAACAGTTTATGTTATGGTATTTAGGAATTGCAAGAATAGTCATTGAAGGGAGAGAAAACTGTGACAGGTCAGACAAAGGAAAAGGAGCAAATACAACTGGAGGCTCCCCAAGATTGTTTACTTTCTGCAGAAAGGTATGGGAGATCACTAGAGAGAGTTGTATTCTGACCGTGCCAGCCCATCTGCTTGGATTAGATGTTAGTTAGATCTAAGGGCATCTGACAGAAAGAATGGAGCTAATATATCATTGATCAGACAGGTTTTTATGAAGTAATGATTTTAAAAAAATATGCAGAATAAGAAAAAATCAGAGAGCTTGGGAGGAGTCTATGGTGTTGAGGCTACTGATTTTCCTCCCTGTATCTTCCTTGTGGAGTGTGAGGAGAAGGTGCAGGACAAAGCATAAGCTGCTCTGGTGCCCAAACATGTCATTCAAAAGGATTATAGGACATTGGTGATGACGTATTCCAAATTCATCTTTCAACTGCCAATGTCATTAGTCTCTAATAGTCCCAATATTAGAGATGGAAGACATCAGTGGCATAGATAATATTGAAATAATTAAATAATTGTATTATAGACAAATATTTTGATTAATTGAAATCAATGTAGATAACAAAGAACAAAAGATATGAACCATGAGAAAATGTGTTTTTTAAAATAATTTCACATAAAATGTAGACATCTAAAACATTTATGGAATCCAAACACAATGGTGAAAGTAAAAGTAGGTTCCTTATACAAAATTTTCAAAGAATATGAATTTTTCAAAAATAGAAACACAAAATATGGAAAGCCAAAAGGAAAAAGATCATTAGTAAAGAAAGAAATAAATTATTCTGAGATATTATCATACAATGATGATCAGGTTGGCAAACCAGATAAATATGGAAAACTTGTTGCTGAGGATGTGGAAAATAGGCACAAAGTCCATAACTAGTCAAAGTTTAAGTTGATATGACTATTTTTGAAAACTATTTGCAATGATGTAAGGGAAGTAAGAAAACTATATTTTTAAGAAGAAAAATCTAGGTCCAATTAAATGGTCAAACAAAATTTACAGAAAATATTTAAAATTAAGGCATATTTTTCCTTCCCTTTAAGAAAAGTTGAATTTTTAATGCAAAGTTGCATTATTATCCATTGAAATTTATCTTTCATATTGCATTAACTGTCCTGATTATTATAGTTATTTTTTTAATCATGCCATTTCTGACCACAGTTCAAATAAGAACAGTTAGGTGTCACAGTGAATAGAATGCCGAATTCCCTGGAGTTGGAAAAACCAAATCCAGTCTCAGATACTTGCCAACTGTGTGTCCCTGGACGAGCTGCTAAAACTGTTTGCCTCAGTTTCCTCACCTGTAAATGGGGATAACAAGCACCTACCTCCCAAAGTTGTGAGGATATACTCAAAAAATAATTATAGAGCTTTGGCATAGTACCTGTCACATATGACATTTATATTGTAAACATTAGCGTATTTATTGTTACTATAAGAAATCGACTAAGAGATTTAAAATCATAAGAGGGAAGAGTACATTTTTAAGACATTCCTAATAAATTCCTAATCTCATATTTAAGTAATGACCAGGGTGCAACTTGCTGGGGTTTGCATCATTAAAGAACTAAAGATAGCCCAGAGAGTAATCAAACTAACCATATGACAGAATACTCCTCCTATAAGGAGGTGGAAGAATGGGAGGGTAGATTCAGAGATGTATTAGTCATGAGCAAACAGACACCAAACTGATAAGATTGTGAAGAGCAGCTTGAAAGGAAAGAAAGGAAGAAAAAGAACGCAAGATCTGGATCTGGGTGAGGAGAAGAGAAGTGGATAGGGGGAGACTGCATCAAGAATACAGCACAAATGATAAGCATATTGTTCTCCCACTACCCTCTTTCTTGTAAAGAGAGTTGGGAAAGCAAAGGAAAGAAAAATATCAGAAAAAAGAATGAAGAGAAATGTACAATGAATTATCACAATGGTGAATGTGAACAGGATGAACTCATCCATAAAATGGAAAAGCATGGGAGACCTAATTAGAAAGCAGATTTCAGAAATATATTGCTCATAAGAAACACATTTGAAATGTAACTGTTAACACAGAGTTATATAATAAAATGGGTAGCTAGATGACTCATTGCATAGTATGCTGGACCTGGAGTTAGGAGGACCTCAATTCAAATCCAACCTTAGACATTCATTAGCTGAGTGACCCGGGGCAAATCATTTAACCCTGTTTGCCTCAGTTCCCTCATCTGTAAAATGAGCTTGAGAAGGAAATGACAAATAAAGCCTTTAGCCATGCCTTTTTCTTCATTAGATAACTCATACCCCAAAGAAATTTTATAAATGTAACATTTCTGGGAAAGATTTTTTAACTGGGGCTCAGGTTTTTCTCAAGGTTGAAGAAGGCATACTGAGGAAAAAGAAACAAAAGGTGGTCATTAAGATATCTTTTCTAAAAATTCAGAAAAAGGAACAGAAAGATCAGAAAGAAGCAAGACAAAGAAGACAGCTTTGAAATGTACAAGTAGAACTTACATATTTGAAAAGAAAGCCCAGCTGCAGATAATAGGGAATATACATGTAATCTTTATATGTAATCTTCTTTTCCTGTTCTATTCATATTTGAAAATTTTCTTATTTTATGTTTGTGAAGAATAGTATTTTAAAGAGATCTTTTCTCAATAACTATATCATCTTCTTTTAGAGGTTTAATATGAATAATTTTTCCAGGTTTCAGTAAAGCATTTTTTAAAAAAAGGCTTTTAAGCTATTGTTGTGGGAAAAAAGGAGAGATGTGGATGAGATTATAAAACCTTTCATTGGTTTGGGAACTCATTGATTAAACTCAAAGAATAATCATTAATGGGATCAAGGCCAATTTGGAGAGAAGTCTAGAGATAAATGCTTCCCGGGACCTGTTCTTGGTCCTGAACTGTCCAACATTTCTATCACTGACTTTGACAAAGATTTAGAAGGCAGGGCTATATGATGATACAAATTAGAAAGGGATGCCCACACACTGAATGTCCAACTAGATCATGACCACCTAATATGAAGAGTTAAAATCTAATTAAATGGAATTTAATAAAGATAGACATAGGTTACAAACCCACTTTGTAGGCAGAAAATAAGGAAGGGTTGGCTAGAGAAGTCTAGATAAGACCTGGGGACTTGAGGAAAATGTTTGATAGGAGTCAAGAGTATTATTTGGCAGCCTAAATGTCCTGGGCTGTACTAGATTACATTAAAAGAGGCTTAGTGTACAGAACTAGAGAGGTGAGAGTGCCATTGAGTTCTGTCTGACTCAGACTATAGAAGTATTTTTCACTTCTCCTAATTATTCTCACCTTATTTTAGGAAGGACAGTAAAAAATTGAAAGAAGTTCAGATCATATCACTATATAAATTAAAGCTGGGAGGAGGTAAAAGGGCCCTCAATCCAATACCTTCATTTTGTAGAGTAGGAAACTGAGGCCCCCAAAGAGGATGAACATTAGCACAAATTTATGTAGCCCTTGGAGATTTTCCAAGGATGTTTCAAGTCTTTTAATTTGATTTTCAAATAATTCTTGAATGTAAGTGATGGGGCAGGAGGAGGAAGAGGAGAAGGAGCAACAGTAGCAGGAGTAGCAGTAATAAAAGCCGTCATTTATACAGCCTTGTAACATCTGCATAATGCTTCCTATAGTTATCTCATTTAATCCCCACAACAACCCTTAATGTGGGAGTGATTACTATTCCCTCAATAGGTGACTCAATGGTTCAAGTACCAAGCCTGACGTCAGGAAGACCTGAGTTCATATTTGCCTCAGATGCTGGGCAAAACACTTAACCTCTCAGCTTCATTCATCATCTGTAAAATGGAGATGGTCACCAGGTGGTGCCAGAGTCAGCCTGGAGTCAGGAAGACTCATCTTGCTGAGTTCAAATCTGGCCTCAGACACTTACTAGTTGTGTGACCCTGAGCAAATCGCTTCATCCCAATTGCTTCAGTTTTCCACTCTATAAAATGAGCTGGAGGAGGAATGGCAAACCACTCCAGTATTTCTGACAAGAAAACCCAAAAAAAGAAGTCACAAAGAGTAGGACACAACTAAAACTATTGAGAGACAAAAGTATGTATATAGGCATATATAATAAGAATTATTCACATACGTATAATGTTATTCCCTCAACAACCCTGGGAGGTAGAAACTATTTTCTCCTCATTTTACAGATGAGGAAACCAAGGTAGACAAAGGTTAGTGACCTCCCCAGAGTCACAAAATTAGTGAGTGCCTAAGGCTGGTTTTGAACACAGGCTTTCCTGATGCTAGCCATGGCATTCTAGCCACTGTAACACCTGACATTATAAACCACAATTCTCAAAGCAACCCTGTGAGGTACACTATGTAACTAGTATTGATCTTAATAGAAGAGGATCCTGAAGTCCAAGGGGGCTGAGTGATTTGTCTAAGCAGGTAACACAACCAATGAATGTCTGAGCAAGGGTTTGCTCCTCTCTTCTGACTGCTCAAACATGTCTATTTAATGAGATCCTGGCTCCTTCAAATGTTCTAATGCCATCATTATGCCGCTAGATTTGCTGACCCTGGACGTTTCTTCCTCAGGGGACATCTGCCCACTGTGACTTTCATGCCTCTCCCCTTGTATCCCCCTCCCTCCTTCATGTGCACATCCCAGAAATGCCTCCCCACCTTGGAGGAGAATCAGAAGCCCAGTCTCTGTCCCCAGCTCTCTGCCAATTCTCCAGGGCCCAATCTGAGGTCTCTGGGGTTGCAGACTCAAGTTTAAGCTGACCTTTGCATCCATCTACTAACTGAGGAAGCCATGAATCTTCAGAAGTGAAGCATTAGTGAATAAGGTCCAGGCATAAGGTCACAAGGGCCAAGTTCAAATTCTGGCTCTTCTGAGGAATAGCTCCTAAGTTAGGTTAAGTTCCTTCACTTGTCTGTGTCTTTGGCTGCTCCTCCTACAATTAAGTGGAAAGTAGTAGACAAAATAATAGGTCTGATCCCTTCCAGTCCTAAGTCCTATGCCCAGTACATCACTTATCCTATGAGGCTCTAGCTTCCTCTCCTTAAAAAGACTTCATTGTAAAAAGACTGGGTTGTACAGATAATTTCTTGGGGCCCTTCCAGCTCCCACAATCTGAGTCTAGGAGTTGCAGAGTCCCTGCCCACATCCTGGGCAGCTGAACAAATGAGGGAGGTTGGCCAACATCCCTCCGGTGGCTGAGGAAACACTAAAGAGATCAAAGGTGGCAGCACTTCTCTTGGGTACCACCTTTTGTCTTTTATTAACTTAATAGCTATTTTCTCAAATCTAGCTCAACAAACCAGAAGTGCCAGTAATGGACTGAATACTCGGAGCTTCACCATCCATTTTCCTGGGATGCCCTTTGATCAGACCAGTGAGCTATAATCTCTGAAGGGCAAAAGAGACTCAGACTCAATTTGAATCCTCTCTACACTCAGGTGGAAGCAAGACATGGTGTGGGAGAGTGGGCAGGGATCTGGATTTGGAATCTGTAGGCTTGGGCCAAAGTCCTAACTCTCTTTTCACCTCAATGGCTTTGTGAAAGTCATTTCTTATTGATTGTTTCCTCATCTGGAAAATGGGAATATTAACATTTGTACTACCTATCTCCCAGAACTGGTGGAAGAAAAACTTTCTGTCAACCTTAAATGCCATTACAGGTAAGATTTGAACAAAGAACCCTGTGCATATTGAATGTGGGAGAGATCACTTCCAGCAGAGGGTGAGAATTAAGGTTGGAGGGGGGATCTGAGGAGGCTGCTCAGAAGAGGAGCAGGGACTTGAAAAGGGGAAGGGGTTCAATGAAGAAGCAGACACTGAGAGTATTTCCATGACTGCCAGAGGAAATGCTTGGCAGTAGAGAGGCAAGATAGGGAATGAATGAGTGAATGTATCCATCCATGCATGAAAATACACTTATTGAATGCTTACCATGTACCATGAACTGAGCAAAAGTCTGGTCATACAAAGACAAGAAGTAGATAATATCCTGCCCTCAAGGACCTTGCAGTCTGCTAAGAGGAGATGATACAAATAGGAGAGTGGTGGCCTAGAAAGACATTTTTGGTTTGAGTCCTAACAGGAATGGTGAGTTGAATTGTAGATCAGTCAGTTGCTTTTCCAGATGAAATGCTAATCTTCATGTGAAGACTGCGGCCAAAGCAAGACAAAGAAAGCTAGGGAGGAGGCAGGAAAATGGCAAGATGAACTTGGTAGCTGACTGTCTGGGAAGGTCAAACCTAGTCTGTGAGATCCCAGATGTAGTGGGCTAAAAGGGCAAGAATGAAGTCACTCAGTCATCCAGAAAGCCATGCTCCCAAGGGCAGGAACATTGTTATTTTAAGTAGAGTGTAATAAGGACAGAAAGATTAGAGCGAGATTGTGAAGGACCTCAAACACATGACTAAGATGTCTCTATTTCATACTAGAAACACTAGGGAAGGAATGGCATTCATTGTTTTATTTTTCAAGTTTGATGGATATGGTTTATTGTTTATACCACTATCATACCTCACACTCACTTGTGGTATTTATCACCTCTCCCCCTCCGCCTTCCCATATAGTCAGTTCTATTTTATAACTAAGAAAAATGGTATACAATGGCCACACCTCTCAGCATATATGTTGTTCCACCTACAATCGCATACCCAGCCCCCTTTTCCTTCCCCCACCTTCACATGCAAACTTCTTTTGAGAGGAGGGAGTTGGATTTCATCAGCAGCCTTTTGGAGCCAATACAGGTTATCATCTTTAGTCTGCTACATTTTAGTACTGTTTTCATTGACACTGTTGTAGTCACCATGCATATTGTTCTCTGGACAATATTTGCTTTGATGCTTGATATCAGTCAATACCAAAGAAGGCAAATGGTGCAATGTAGAGAGGGATAGATAATAAGGTCGTAAGAACTGGGTTGAAATCCTGGCTTTGCTGCTTACTACCTGTGTGACTCTAGGCAAGTGACTTCACTTCCCCAGCCCTCAGTTGCCTCAGCTATCAAAAAGAGGAGGGTTAGAGGTGATGATCTTGAAAGTCTCATCCAGTTCTAAATCTATGATTCCATGTTGCAGTCCTGAATCTGGCACTTACAAGATGGAGGTCACTGGACAAGGCACAACTTTCAGCCTCAGCTTTCTCAGCTGTTCAATGAGATAAGTGAACTAGAAGAACCCAAGGTCCTTTCCAGTCCCAAGTCAATAATCCTCAATCTCAAATTTCCTCATATTTCCTTGAATTTCTCAGATTCACTATTCCATATGGTGCACCAATATTCCATTATACTGACCACCACAATGCATTCACCCACACCCATGTTTATGGGATTTTATTGTGGGGGGAGTAATACCAAAAGTTCTACTATGAATATTTTCACAAAATTGAGGACATTTTTCTGCCTTTGACCTCCAGGTATTACATACCCAGTAATTAACAGCTTTGAATGATTGCATGATTTTTCTCACCAAATTATTTTACAAAGTTCACCAGTTCACCATTTCTCTGAGGGTGTTTTAGTGCTTCTATAATCCCTCCAGCATTATGTATTTCTGTCTTTTGGTATCTTTGCTAATTTATTGAGTTTCAGGTAAAAGTTTTCATTTTAATTTCACTAACACCTTGTCAGTCTGACTATTGGGGAAAATATGATTATTGATGGTTTATAATTGTTATTTTGATCTCATACTTTAAGAGTTAGAGGGATGAGCTTGAACTCAAGAAGCCCTGAGTTCAAGTCCTGCCTGAAACATATGTGACCTTGGGTAAATCATGTAACTTCTCCCTCTTTCAATTAGCTCATCTGTAAAATGAGGGTGTTGTATTCAGTGATCTCTAAGGTTCCTTCCACCTCTGACATGGATCATCCAATGGGTGCTGAGTATGAAGTAAAAGACCTTGTGTTACGGTGGGCTAATCATTTCCCTTTTCTGAGCCTTAGTTTCCTCATCTTTAAACAAGGGGATTGGATTAGATGACCTTTAAGATCCCCTCCTGTCTCTAAGTCTACTGTCCTATGATGATGCCTATTTATATTATTTATCCACAGAGGGTTTCTGAATTGTAGATTTCATAGTTAGACCTGTAAGGTAGAAAAAATATCTTGGCAGCTGTAGGAAGAATAATTGGAGAGACAAGAGGCTGGAGGCAGAGAGATCAGTTGGGAGATTATTAAAGTCATCTAGGTGAGTGTGGCTAAGGATCCAAATTGGGGCGGGGGGGTGCTGTCTATGCAAGTGGAAAGTAAGACACGGAAGCAACAGATGCTGAGAGAGAGATGGAGAGCAGTCAGTGGGGCTTGCACTGGATTGGATGTAGATGGTAAGAGAGAGGGATGTATGAGAGGTGACTCCCAAGGTTTCAAACATAGAACATGGCAGTGTTGAAGGTGCCCTCATAAGAAATAGTGACATTTAGGAGATGGATGAGTTTAGCATGGGGGGAGGAAAGATGATTTTAGTTTGACATACGTTAAGTTTGAGTGTCATGAGGACTCTTAGGGGATATTCAGGAAGCAGATGGAGATGCAGGATTGAGGACCAGGGGAGAAATTAGGGATGGGTAGAGGTTGTGGACATTGGCATAGAAGTGATAACTACAACTGTGACAGTGGATAGAATTCCCAGGGGGAATTAAGCAACACAAAGGGCAGAGGATCAGGAAGAACCTTACAAAGATATTTATGGAATATTCCTCCTCCTCCTTTTCCTCCTCCTCCTCCTCCTCCTCCTACTACTACTACAATGTTGCTGCTGTTGCTTTTGGGGTAGGAAGAAGATAAATCAAGGATGGAGAAAGGGAAAGAGAAGACAGGGAAGTAGGAGGAAAGCCCCAGAACTGTGTCATGGTAGACGATGGAAGATCAGACTGAGAGCTGAGAACGACCTTTGAGATCAAGTCCAACCTTCACATTTTACAGGGGAGGGAACCAACCCATGGTCCCAGCTAATGTCAGAGGGGAGACTTGAATCCATGGCTTCTGACTCCAAATTTAACAATTTGTAGCAACTTAGATTCTGTTTTCTGGTGACTTAGTTTGACCCTAGGCTGGACCCAGAGTGTTTTGCTGACTTGGATTTGCTGCCAGGATTCCTGGACTGGCTTTGCCAGAGGGTTAAAAACCTTTAACAGCCCATAGACAGTCAAGGTCCTCAGTGAGAGAGTAACCAGAAGGGTGGGAGTGGTCCCTGTTTTTGAGAACCACCTCAAAATAAAGGAAGATCACAACAGTCAAGAAACCATTAGGTTTGGAGTTCATGAGGTGACCGTGGAGGGCTCAGGGATGACTCATCAGGGAGCTCCAGTGTGGAGACCCTATTATACCTTTGTATTCTTCTAGGGAGAGAACAGGATTGTCTGAAGGATAGAAAAGGCTACCATGCCCAGGTGATGTGCTGGGGCGACCGGGCCTGGCACAGTTCATGAAAGAAGTCTCCATGGAGGAGGTGAGTCTCAGAAAAGAGAAGGGAAGGAGAAAGTTCCTAAGTAAGCTTGTCCCAAAGTGGAGGGGTTTGGGGGAAGGAAGGGGCAAAGGTCACTTCCAATGGATGGTGGGAAGGAATTTGTAAAGTTGAGAGGTGAAGGGGCTGGATTTGTGATTTCACCGGTAATAAAAGCTCCCTGGATGAGAAAACTCCCTTTATCAATAGAATCAGGTCTTTCTCTACAATTTGTAGCCCAAGAGACTTACCTAGAGCCCTGAAAGACTATGACTTATCCAAAGTCACATGACTAGTAAGTGTCAAGAGTCGGAACTCAAACCCAGGTCTCTCTGAGCCAGCTATTTGTTCTTCCATTTCTATAAATGTAATTTATCCATAAATCCTTCCCCTCGCTCCTCTTACCACCTTTTTTGGCTGGAAAGCAAGTGCCATAGAGACAGTCATTGCCTCAGTCTGAAATCACAGATGGAAGATGGACCTGGCTCCAATGACAGAGGGGGCAGGGGGCACCTGGCCAGCTCTCCTCTTGGGATTGTTAACTTCAGAGTCCCTTGGTCAACAACTTCAAGAAAGCGTTAAATAGCATGACAACTTGCAGGGACATTGAGGAGGAATATCTATCTGCTCCAAAAGTGAGTCATACTAAATTATACCCTTCTAGTGTTAAGATTAAAAGCTTCTATAAAATGCCATCCCTGGGACAGAGTTCAAGGGACAAATCTAAGGGAAAGAGTTCATCCAAGCCATCATTAAAAAACGCAATTTGGATTTCTCATTCCATAACTTCTCAAAACCTGTATGTGTCTTTTTCTTTTTCTTTCTTTCTTTCTTTCTTTCTTTCTTTCTTTCTTTCTTTCTTTCTTTCTTTCTTTCTTTCTTTCTTTCTTTCTTTCTTTCTTTCTTTCTTTCTTTCTTTCTTTCTTTCTTTCTTTCCTTCTTTCTTTCTTCTTTCCATTTTTCTTTTCCTTTTCTTTCTATTATTTTTTTTTTGCCATTTTTTTAATCATGGACCCCTTTGGCAAACTGATGAAACCTATGGATCCTTTCTTAGAAAGACGTTTTTAAGTGTTTAAAATAAAATACATGAATTTACAAAATCATGTAAAAACAACTAGGTGGTGCAGAGCCTGAAGTTAGGAAGCTATGAGGTCACATCATACTTCAAACATTTGCTTGCTATGTGATCCTGGCCTCAGATCTGTTTGCCTCAGTATCCTCATCTGTTAAATGTGGAAAATAGCACTGAACATCCATGGTCATTTTAAGGAGTAAATAAGTTAATATGTATATGGTATGTTGTAAATCTTAAAGTATATAAATACTAGCTCTTATTATTACTACTAAAATATAGTTAGAAATTTTTAAGTTCATACACCAAAGGTTAAGAACCATAATCCAAGTATTTTTTTGAAATCACTACTACTACTAATTGTTAACATATTGTACTGCTTTACCTTTAATGTAATGAACACTACACAGTCAGACAGAAACAAATTTTAATTAAAGAAAAGCATCACTAATTTTGGTGTGCTTGTCACTTTTTTTAATTGCTTAATTAGAAATGTAATTTTTGAAGTTATTCTTGACAAGAAAAATGTGCAAAATGCACAAAACCACCCCCTGCAAGTGTATATCAAGAACACCAGAGCCTTGAGTACAGTTGGGTGTGGAGGTTTCTTCACTTACATCGTGGGGGTTTTTATATTTATGTAGTGATTTCATTTTAGAATCATTGGTTTATTTGTTTCTCACAACAACCCTCAGATGTAGGTTCTATTTTTATCCTAATTTTACAGGAAAGTAAGGCAAACTGAGGTGAAGTGTCTTGCCCAGAGGCATATATTAAGTGTTTGAGGCTAGATTTAAACTCAGGTCTTCCTGACTCCAAGTCCATTGTTCTTTTCCTTATACCACCTTCTTTTGGCAACAAGAATCCACAGTTGTACTCTGGCCTAGGAAAAAAGTAGAATTTAAAAAAAATTTTCCTTCTAACTATGTTGGTCAGTGTTCTCCAAAAAGGGGAAAGAAGAGAGATAAACTATTTATAAAGCACCTATGTATGTACCAAACACTTTATATAATTATTGTCTCATTTTATCCTCACAACAATCCTGCAAGAGAGATAGTTATTATCCTCATTTTACAGATGGAGAAACTGAAGTAGACACAGAGGCTAAATAACTTGCCCAAGGTGACAGAACGAATAAGTGTCTGAAGTTGAATTTGAACTCAGGAAACCAAATTTTATGAGGATTAGTTTTAAGAAGTGGGGACCTTTAGAATTGAGAAGGGAAGACTTGGGAAGGCCACAGTCAAAATGTTCAAATATTAGGAGAGAAAATAGATTGCTTCATATGGGCCCAAAAGGCAGAGGGTAGAATTTATGAGTGAGAAAAAAACTCAACAATTTCATCCACTTGAAAATTGGTATTGCTTTTCTTGGGGCAGCTAGGTGATGAAATGGATAGAGTCCTGGACCTGGAGTCAGGAAGACTCATCTTCTTGAGTTCAATCTGACCTTAGACACTTACTAGCTGTGTGACCCTGGGCAAGTCACTTAACCCCAATTGTCTCAAGTTTCTTTGTCTGTAAAATGGTCTGGATAAGGAAAAGGCAAACTACTCCACCATCTCTGACAAGAGAACCCCAAATAGGGTTGGTCACAAAAAGTCAGACATAATAGAATATGACCAAACAATAATAAATGATTTAGTTTCCAGCCTTTTGAAATCTTCAACTGGTGACTGGTTCACCATTTGTTTGGGATGTTCGAAAATGGGTTGGCAGAGTTTAGCTCTAGATGACCTCTGAGGTCGCTGTTAACTTCAAGCTTCTGATTCCATGACTTTGTATTAACAAATCACCATGGAAGCCTTCATCTGCAAACCTCTAGTGAGGGAATTCCAATCACTTTTTGATAGAACAGCCTACTGGTATCCATCCGGTCCCATAACTCCTTTTTCTGAATTTCTTCATCTGTAAAATGGGAGGGATTTTATTTTTACTACTAACCTCACAAGGTTGTTGTCAGGAAAGTCGATTGTAAAACTCAATGTGTAGCAGAAATGGGGAAGTTATGACCCATTTCAGAAAGTTCAGGCACCCTGTCCACCCTTTTGGTACAATGGGTCACCTACCATTATAGAAACTCTGTACTTTTTGTCCTTAGCCTGGAAGTCATTGGGAGGAGGCCAACATGACCAGGGTCCAGGAGTTCATCCTGCTGGGTTTGTCGATGAGACCAGGACTACGCGGTGTCCTCTTTGCTGTGTTCCTGACCCTCTACCTGCTGACTATCTTGGAGAATACAATCATTGTTCTACTGATCTGGAGCCACACAGAGCTCCACAAGCCCATGTACTTCTTCCTGGGGAACCTGAGCTGCCTGGAGATGTGTTATGTCTCAGTCACGGTGCCCACCTTGCTGCTTGGGCTCTGGTCAGGGTCTTGCCATGTCCCATTCACATCCTGCATGACTCAACTCTTCTTCTTCATCACACTTATCTGTGCTGAGTGCACGCTCCTGGCCTCCATGGCCTATGACCGCTATGTGGCCATCTGTCGTCCTCTCCACTATCCAGTGCTCATGAGACCCCAGGTCTGTCTCATGCTGGCCATGGCTTCATGGATGGGCAGCCTTAGTGTCTCTGTGATCAAGACAGCCTGCATTGCTGGGCTCTCCTACTGTGGCCCCAATGTCCTCAACCACTTCTTTTGTGATGTCTCCCCACTGCTCAATCTCTCCTGTACCCATGTAGCACTAACTGAGTTGGTCGACTTCATCTCTGCCATTGTCATCCTGTGGGGCTCACTGCTGGTTGCCTTGGCTTCATACATGGCCATTGGGGCAGCTGTGGTGAGAATGCCCTCAGCTGCTGCCCGACACAAGGCTTTCTCTACCTGTGCTTCCCATCTCATTGTAGTTGGTATCTTCTACTCAGCCGCCATCTTCATCTATGCCCGACCCAGCAGAATTGAAGCCATGGATCTCAACAAAGTGCTTTCTGTCATCTACACGGTGCTCACACCCATGTGTAACCCAATCATCTACTGCCTACGGAACAAAGAGGTCCAAGGTGCTTTGCGCAGGAGTCTCCACAAGGTTGGGTTCAGCCAGAACTATGACAGCTAGAGATTCAGCTAGCAATTTGTAGCTTCAGCATTTGAAAATAACTGCTCTCCCCCCTTCCTGACTAGCCTGTTCCTATCAATGACACCGCTGCTCCTCCAGATATCCGGGTATGGAACCTCAACATTATCTTTGGTGTCTCCATCCTTCACTTTCCCACTCACAAAGAGTTACTAAGTCTTGTCACTTCTTTGACATCCATAAGTATCTGTGATTTGATACAGGTATTTCCTCTACCCATAAAACAAGCAATCCATCCATGACTCCATGTTCTGTGTAATTCTTCAAGTCTTTCCATAAATCCTCTGACACCAACCCAACACAGGGAATGCTTTCTCTAAGCTTTTATTTTTATGTTATCTGGAAATCTGTGTATCTGGGTTGCTCAGCTCATGCTAACTATCAGAGGAGCCAGCCTTCTTTGCCTGCAATCTACAGTTTAATTGAGGTCTATGGTTCCATGTGCTATACACCTGTCATCATCCCCATCAGTTCTATCTGCAGAAAATCTCCTGCATTACCTCATTCTCATCTCCTCTGTCACTGTCTGCTAAGCACCTAACATTTTAATTCCTTTTACTGCCCATTCCCTCAGTCCCTTTGTCTTCTGTTGCCCATCTGTTATGAATGCAATGGACTCCTATGGACTTAGCTGAATTGTGCTCAGAGACAGATTATGTAAGGGCCTGAGTCCTCCATCTAGATTCCCTGGATGTACATGTTGATGCAATGCTGACACTGTGTGAGAGGTAGAAACAGTGATCAAGCTGTTGGTGGTTCCTGAAAAAAAAAATGGAGAAATATAAACATTCATCCAGTACCTACTGTGTACTGAACATGATTCTAGATCTTAGGGAAAAATTCAAACTTTATAGAATCACTCAGAGATGAAAGAAACATCAGATGTCACTTAAGTCAACACATACAAGACAGCAACCCAGCCAACAGAAGGCAAAATGTGATCACTGCCTTCAAGGGATTTATCATCTAGTAGCGGAATAGTAATAATAGTTAATAATTTGTTGTTGGTAAGTCATTTTCAGTTGAGTCTGACTTTCTGTGACCCCATTTGGGCTTTTCTTGGCAGAGACACTGGAGGGGTTTGCCATTTCTTTCTCCAGCCCATTTTACAGATGAGGAAACTGAGGTAAACAGGGTTAAGTGACTTGCTCAGTGGCAATTTTACTCTTGTCTTTGCCTTCTCAACTCTTAGCAGATTACCTAGCACATAGCTTAATGAATGCTTGATGACCAAATGAGATAATGTGTGTTAAACACTTTGCTAACCTTTATGTGCTATGTAAATATTACTATTCTGAGGGGCAGCTAGGTTTAGAACAGGTAAAGTTTCAAGCCTGAAGTCAGCGAGACTCATCTTCTTCCTGATTTCAAATCTAGCCTCAGACACTTGCTAGCTGAGTGACCCACGGCAAGTCATTTCACCCAGTTTGCCTCAGTTTCCTCATCTGTAAAATGAACTGAAGAAGAAAATGACAAACCACTCCAGTCTCTGCCAAAAAAAAAAAAATAACAGCCTAAATGGGGTCATGATGAGTAATATATTACTGAAACCAAAATCTTTCCATATATCAGACAAATATCACAGCAAAACCCTTTTCAAAACTTAAAGTCCCATAAAATATCATCATCATCATCATCATCATCATCATCATCATCATCATCATCATCATCATCATTACTTTTCCTCTACTAAACTATAAAAGTTTAAGGAATTTAAGATGGAGTCATATGATAATTGTTTAAAAGAACTGAGGAAGGGCCAGCTAGGTCATACCGTGGATGGATGCACTGGCCCTGGAGTCAGGAGGATTTAAATTTAAATTCAGTCTCAGACACTTACTAGCTGTGTGACCTTGGGCAAATCACTTAACCCCAACTGCCTCCACCTCCCCCCAAAAAAGAATTGAAGATACTTAGGAGACAGAATGAGAGACTTGGATGACTGGAGAGAGGCTTCCAATAGCTTCCCCCAAGTATTTGAAATTCTCTCTGGGAGAAAAGAGGTGACTTGTTTTTTCTTGGCTATCCAGGACAAAAATTCCGAAGGATGGAAGAATCAAGGAGATTAATTTAAATTGTATGAAAGAAAAGAAAACAGACAACACACTTCCTCTCCCTTAGAACCACTTTAATTGGGCTTTTGACTTCAGGAGCAGTGGGGTTCCCTGCCCTGAATGGCCATTTGTGAAAGTTGTCATAGAGTAGGTTTTTATTCAGAAATGGGTTCAATGAAATGAGCTTGGAGGCTCCAACATCAAAATAATATAAATCATGTACATATGTGTAAAGGTCTGTCCCTCCCTTTTTAATTAATAAACTCTTGCTAGAGTATCTTTTTTGGTAGCCTTTGTATGAGAAAAGAAATGATAATAATAATTCATATTTCTATAGAACTTTAAAGTTTACATAACACTTTCTTTAAGACAAACCAAGGAGTTTGCTAATGCAACAATTTTTGTCCCTTTGAAGGTAAAGGAACTGAAGTTCAGTGATTTAACACAGTTGGTGTTAGAGGTAGGATTCCAATCTTGGTCTACTGACTCTAAAACCAAACTTTTTCTTTTTACAACACACCATAAGGGGAAAGATGGCTTGGATACACAATGTGGGGCATTCTTGATGTAGCTTTGAAATGAATTCCTGAATAGTAAAATGTTAGTCTGTGGTCTTTTACCAGCAAAATGAGTTAAAGCACAGTGCAAGGGAAATAAGTGGAGGGTTTTCCAGGATGAGTCCAGAAATTAACATGCCTTCCCTGGGGGCTAAGGATTCAATGTTTTCTGTGTTCTTTGCAGCCAAGTCTTTGATATAAACTCTCATGCTATCCCTGTGAATAAGACAGATGTATAAGCAAGATGACTGTGCAATGAAGTGTTTCTAAAGCCAAATGAATGACTAGACCTGAAGAGTAGTCTTTAGCAAATCAACATTAAAATGGAGGGATGTCTCTGGGAGAACATTCAAAGGATCTGTCCTTGGAACAGTGCTGAAAATATTGAGTCTATCATTTGGAGGAAAGCATAGATAACATGCTAATAAAAAGGGTTGGTGACATACATGTCTAAGACATAGCTAACAGATGGTATATCAGCACTGGGACTTTAAATGGTTTCAAGAAGCTAGGATGTATGAATTAATATGATCCTCATTTTAATAGAGACAAATACAAAATTTTCCACTTAGGTTCAAAATTTCACCCAATGTGATGTAGTACCTGAAAGAAATCTCACACAATTTCAGGCAGCATTAAGAGAGGGGTAGCACCCCAAAATCAGAGATGTGAAGGTCCTGCTTGTCAGACTACCTCTAAAACATGGCTCTGATTTCTCTGTGTCACACTGTAGGTAGAAAAGCCTGTAAGACTGGAACCAGGATGGTCAGGAGTACTGGAAGGAATGAGATATGGTTAGTAAGTAAGTAAGTCCTGAGGCAAAAGAATAATGGATGAGTTGGGGGGAAGAAGAGGAAATAATATGAATAAGAATAGCATTTATATAGTGTCTACCATGTGCCAGGCGCTTTTTTGTTTTGTTTTTTGTTTTGAATAGATTTTTAAGTTTTATTGAAATATTACATGAACAAGAAATTGAAAATACAATCATATCAAGGAACAAATTGCCACAGCTTTGACATTGAAGCCAAACAAATTTTGTAGGTCAGATTTCAAAAAAGTGTTAAGTTGTAATAATTGAAAAATACAATTAACCTACTTCTAGGAATGCAAAATATACAATCAAAGGTTATTTGCAATACAAGAAAACTCAAATTTGTTTTTTTTTTAATTTCTCAGAACTACTAAGACAAAGCACTAGCTCATACTTTTATTTACAGCATACTCATACTCCTATGTAGTCTATCTCAAATTCAAAAAAAAGAAAAAGAAAAAAGGAACTGTCCAAAAACCAGAGGTTCTGTAAAAATCATGATTTAACGGTATGCTCAGACTGCTTTGAAACTGCTAAAATGAAGCCTAAAATGATAAAACCATTGTAATCCCGAAAAAAAGGGAACTCTGCAAGCTCAGTAATATCCAAGAGCATTTACGGAAATAAAAATAAAAAGACTCGAGTATATACACAATAGTGATTCTTCAGCGCAATACAAATCGCAGCAAATTGCTACTAAAAGATGAACCAGTTAAGCCAATTTTTTTTTAAGAATGTAGATCTATAGCCAATCAAATCTCGCCAATATCACTTTCAAGCCCTCACTTGTCTACTTCATTTCCACTGTCGCCCATAAGTACCCTGATAAAACTCTTGGTTGTCATTATCGTAGCCATAGTTACCAGAGCAGTGGCCACCTTGCTGAAGCGGCTGCTGGGCGATGGGCTGGGAGTCCCAGTTCTGCCGGCTGTTGGTCTGGCGGTGCTTGGAATCTGGCTGGTCGTACCCATCGGCCTTTCTCTTGCCTTCTACTTTGCCCCCATGATTACCTCGCACCTCTGTAGCTGGGCAGAGCCCCCTTTCCCGCCCCGAGCTCCTCTTGGCCATCCCAAGGGTGCTCCCCTCTGTGGACAGGCAGCTCTACCTCGTGGAGGAGATGCCCCTCGCCCCCGTGGTGGCGGAGGAGCACTGCGCCCACTCCTGCCTCCTCCTCTTCCTCTTAGTGCATAGACATCATCGTAGCCATAGTAGGGGTCTTCGTAGCCGTAGTAGCCATCATAGTCATAGTGATCTAGGAGATAGCCATAGCCTCCTCGCCCCCCGTCATGCCCCCGACCTCTCAGAGGAGGTCGCATACGAGATGGGGGTAATAGTACTCTTTCTACGCAGTGCTTCTCGAGCCCTGTCTTGAAGGTGCTGTTATTTTTACTCTGCTTAACAGAGTAATAGATGTTTTGCTACTTTACAATCCACTTTGTAAATATTATCTCATTTCATCCTCACAACAACCTTCTGAAGCAGGTGCTGTTACCATCCTCATTTTTCCAGATATTCCAGACAGAAGTTAAGTGACTTGCCCAGGGTCACACAGCTAGTAAGTATCTGAGGCTGGATTGGAACTCAGGTCTTCCTAATTCCAGGCCCACTGCAGTGAAGGAAAATTCCAGGAGCAAGATGAACATTGTTCTACTAATATTTGACTTTTCCTCCAAGGCTCATTATTTTTTGGGGGCATCCTAAGAATCATATATATTTGAGAGAGAGGTTCGATCATTGGGCCCCTCCCTGGCCTTTTTAAGCACCTGTATTTTCAAAAGGAACAAGCCCAATCATTTCTCTTATTCTATAGAAACAATATAAGATGAGAAAGGGGAAGGAATAAACATTTATCTAGCATTTTCTATGTGCCAGGCATGGTGCTAAGCACCCTGTAAATATCTCGTTTGGTGGTCACAACAACCCTAAGAAATCAATTCTGTTATAACCATTTTACAGATGAGGAAACTGAGGCAAGCAGAGGTTAAGTACCTTGTCAAATATTACCCAGAATGTATTTGAAGTTGTATTTGGACTCGTCTTCCTGACTCCAGACCCAGCACTCTAAACCACTATACTACCAGCTACCTCTATATAGAGTTAAAAAGGGGACTTTTATTGTGAAAGTAGTAACAGAAACAAATGATCACAGGTCTCCTTCTGCATTTGCAAAAGACACATAAGGCCTAGACCCAAATGATCCTCTTCTCAGCATTTTAACTTGATCCTTATGACTCTACCCACTCCTGTTTCTATAAGGGAGTAGGTGACCACAGATTGTATTTATCAGTCACTGGAGAAAAATGAGTCAATAATTGCTAAGTATAATAGTGTGCATTCCCAGTTCTGTAGTTTTCACTTGTTACTGTTTTTGATGAAGATGATGACTCATTTCAATTATGTCTGTCATCCCATTTTGGATTTTCTTGGCAAAGATGCTAGAGTGATTTGTCATTTCGTTTTCAGCCCATTTTACATATGAGGAAACTGAGGCAAACAGGGTGAAATGAGTTGCCCAGGGTCACAAAACTAGTAAATGTTAGAGGTTGGAACTGAATTCAGGTTTTCCTGACTGGTCCCAGTGCTCTACCCAATGGGACATCTAGCTGCTCTTTGAAGTTCCACATCAACTCCCTGAAAGAATTGAATGTTTCATTTCTATTTTTTTCCCTCCATTTCTCAGAAACATGCCTAGCATGCAGTTGGTATTTAGTAAATATTTAATTTTTTGTCATTTTTATTCATGGAAATCTGCAATAGTAAAAATTCACTTCTAAAAAAAAATGGCTACATCCTCTGGGTTTTGAGATGCAGCACTATTTTTATCATTATATTTTCATTATCCTACCATCACTTTCTAATTTCTTAAGAAGAAAAATTAGATTTGCTGTATTTGACCAGAAAGAGCAGAACTTAGAATCAATTATGGAAGATGCAAAAAGGTCAATGCATACTTGATGCAAATGCTTTCTAAGCATCATGTTGATTTAAAAAATAGCTCGATTGGCCTTTGGGGGCAAAGGCCCTCCCTCAAGGAAGTACTTCAAGCAAAGACTGGATGTCTTAGGAGAGAGATTCTTTTTCAAGAAGATGTTGGAATAAATGGCTAATGGAGATCTTTCCAATTCTGAAATTCTGAGATACACTAAATTCAAAAGATGTTTAATTTTTTTCATTTCTATGTTGTTTTGGTCATCATTATTTAATTCCAATGTTGTCACATTATTGTCAGAAAATATGGTAGGTACAACTTTGAAATTTCATGTTGATAGACAGATATATATATCTATGTTGATAAAGATTGATATCCATATGAAAACATGTATGCATTTATATAAATGAATGCATGTGAAGGTCTCTTCTACTACCTGTGATGTGTGATACATTTTTGTCAGTACTACATTTATACTTGAAAAGGGGTTGTATTCCCTACTTTTCCATTTTCATTCTTGTTATTTTTTTCATTCAGTTGTATTTTTAGTTTTATCTGACTCTTCCTTGACCCCATTTGGGACTTTCTTGGCAAAAATACTGGTCTGGTTTGTCATTTCCTTCTTAGTTCTTTTTTCGATGAGGAAGCTAAGGCAAACACGATTAAGTACTTTGTCCAGGATCAAAGAGCTGCTAAGTGTCTGAGGACAGATTTGAATTCAAGAAGACTCATCTTCCTGACTCCAGGCCTGGCTGTGGCACCACTTACCCGCTATTCAGTGTATGCTTTAAAAATAACCTTTGTGTATATGTGTGTGTGCGTGTGTGTGTGTGTGTGTGTGTGTGTGTGTGTGTGTGTATGTTAATGTGGAGGATGGATTGCTCAGAGGATGGAGGTTGACTGAGGTTGGGGAGACAAATTAGATGAATTCTATAGTAATCCAAGTATGGGTTTATAAGGACATTAAGCAGGTTGTTGGCCATGGAGGTAGAGAGATGACAACATCAGAGGGGACTGGAAATGTTGAGAAGATGGAATTGGTAAAAATAAGGAATCAATCGGACCAAAAAAGTAGAGTGAAGATTAAAGATTAATCTTAATGGTACAGTTCTAGGTAACTAGAACTATGACAGTGTTCGCAACAGGAATATAACAGATAGGAGAAGACATGCATTTTTAGAGAAAGATAATGAGTTTTATTTTAGAGATGTTAACTTCAAGGAGGCTATGAGATCTCTAGCAGCCACTTGGTAATATGGGACTAGGACTCATAAGAGAGAGATCATATATTAATTGCTGATTTGTTCTTTACCGATATGAAATACCCTTTTTGAATATAGTTCATTTTCTAATTTTAATTCTATTCTGATACAAATAATATATTCCCTGTTTTTTAATCTTGTAGTAATATTTTATGCTAGTTGCTTCACTTTAATTTATTCTTATTATTTTTTCTTTTAGCAAAATGTTGTTTTGCTTTCCTATAATCAATGATTGATTTTGTTTTGATTCTATAGTTCTTTCTTCTTATAGTTCTTTAATAAAATACAGGCCATTTATCTATATTGTAGTAAGTAGTACATTTTATTTGTTTTCAGTCATTTTCTTCTTATCATTCCTGATATTTGCCTGATGAAGCAAAATCTGTTGTAATCATTTGTAACTCTTTGAACAAATAGAACTAGTCCATTATGTCATTTATATATTAGCCTTCAAAATTAATTTATTCTTATTTTCTTTGAGGTTCAACCCCTTTTCAATTTATGAGACAGAAACCTTGCCTTTGGGGTTTTCATCTCTTATCCTGATTTTCCCCTTTTATTGTTATATTTTGTTTTGTTGAACATATTTACAACAAGAATTTTGCTGTCTTATTGGATTACCTAAAAGCCATTATCAAAGAAAGAGCCTAGATATAATATTTCAAAAAGAAAATATCCAGGAAAACTGCTTATATATCCTCAAACCAGACAGTGAAATAGAAATTGAAAGAATCCACTAATCACCACCTGAAAGAGATGCCAAAATGAAAACTCCCAGGAATATTATAACCAAATTCCAGAGATCTGAAGTCAAAGAGAAAACACTTCAAGCAGCCTGAAAGAAACCATTCAAATACTGTAAAACCACAGTCAGTATAACAAATCAGCAATTAATATGTGATCTCTTTCTTATGAGTCCCAGTCCCACATTACCAAGTGGCTGATGAATATCTCATAGGGATATTAAATTTAACATCTCCAAAATACAACTCATTATCTTACTCTAAAAATTCTTATGGTCACTTCCAGCTCTGAAAGTCTGTAATTTAATAATGACACTGGTGTTGTGAGTGAATTCAACAAAGGTAGACTGAGGCAGATAACATTTTAACTGAAAAAAATAACATTTTATTAACAGGGAGTGAGCATGCCAATAAGATGGATCAATTGATTGTCTCAGTTAGCCAAAAACAAACAAAAAATGGAGATGGAGATAGAGTTCCTTTTTATATGGGAAATAATAAAATTGGTTATAGAGTTGATCACATCACGGGCTTGAGAACAACATTATTGGTTATAGTGAGACATGGAGGACAATATGATCGGTTGGATTTGGGAACAAGAGGCTAAAAACAACTTTCTCCTGCTCTCCTGTGACTAAGTAATGTCCACTGTTTCAGTCTACCTGCCAGGTTAGAGAGTGAACCAGGCTTCTTTGGATGGCAAGCCAAATATCCTTGACAGATAGATCAGTGGTGTAAAAATGTTATACCAGACTCCCTGTTATCCACTTGCATCCTCCAAGGATAACAGATTTCTTTGAGGCAAGAATAGAAGAGTGAGAATTGGATTTCTAAACTTAACTCATTACAGGTCAACTGAATCTCTGTGCTGAGTTCAGAGAAAAAGAAGCATGGTTTAAGCAGTTACAGGATGAAATCAATGAACTGTAAATAGGATCAATAAAAATGATACAGTATCAATTTAATCTTCTCAATGGGAAGCAGTCTCATAGCCCTTGGTTTTTGAATGTTGACTACAGTAGTCACATTCCCCTCCACTATTCATCATAACCAAAAGAAGACCATCGGTGTTCAAGTCATCTGAGCACCGCCCCCTTTTTCCTACCCAATATCCTCTGCAAGGCAGCTTTCACCTCTTTGTTCCTCAGGCTGTAGATGATGGGGTTGAGCATGGGAGTGACAAGGGTATAGGACAAAGACACAACTTGCTTGCTCTCAGGAGAGTAGCTGGACTTGGGCTGGAGGTGGATGACACAAGCTGTGCCATAGAAGAGAGCCACAACAATAAGGTGGGCAGCACAGGTGGAGAGGGCTTTATGGCGCCCGGTGGCTGAGGGCATCCGAACAACTGCTGCCAGAACATGGCCATAGGACACAGTGATGAGGGAGAAAGGCACCATCATGACAAGTACTGTGGCCACAAGAATGTAGGTCTCAAAGATAGATGTGTCAGCACAAACCAGTCTCAGGAGTGGTGCCACATCACACAGGAAGTGCTGAACCCCTCGAGGACCACAAAATGGGAAGTGAAACAGCCATATGGTGAACAGCAGGGAAACTGGAATGCCTATCACCCAACAGGTCACTGCCAGAAGGAGGCAGAGCCTCTTGTTCATGAGGACCCCATAGTGCAGGGGGTGGCAGATGGCCACGTAGCGGTCATAGGCCATCACTGTCAGGAGGAAACACTCTGAAGTGACACAGGACAGAATAAGAAAGAGCTGGAAGGCACAGCTCACCAGGGAAATACCCCTTCCAGCCACCAGACTTTCCAACATCCTGGGCACAATGTCCAAAGAGAAGCAGATCTCCACCAGGGCCAGGTTCCGGAGGAAAAAATACATAGGTGTGTGGAGGGCAATATCGACCACAGTCAGGAGTACAATGAGGCCATTCCCTAGCATCGTGATTATAAACATCCCCAGGAACAGCACAAAGAGAACTGAGTTCAGTTTGGGAACATGGGAAAAACCCAAGAGGACAAACTCCTCAGATGAAGAGTGATTGCTTCTAGCGAAGTTCACGATGGGATCCACAAGGTCCATCCCTTCCCAAAGCTCCAGAGAGTATAAGAAAGTGATGAGCTCAAGAATACAGCAGGACCTTGTTCTAAAAAGAAGAAAATTCACTGAGAAATAGAAGTATACTTTTTTATCTAAGGTTATCACAATTGTAGGTATAGGTGGTGAATTCAAATCTTAGCTCCAAAATTTACCAGCCATATGACCAAATAAAATTCACTCCATTTTGTTGAATTTAATTTTCCTTAAAGGTAGCTTAATCCAGATTACTTGGGTTGTAAGTGGCAAAATCAGCATTGAATACAAGCCATATGACTCCAAATGAAGTATTCTTTCTAATATATCATATAGCCTTTGTCCCTGCTGGGCTGATGTTATTTTGATTAGGGCAAGAGACAACAGAACATCAGTGTGTTCCATTAGTATCCTCTTGATGGCAGAGAAAGGGAGAAACTAACACCTGGAATGCTCCCCCTACAGTTGATTGGTTGGTTGTTGTCCCTCATTTTTGAAGAAGACCAAAATGACACCTCTATGCTAGAATCAAGTTTCAATGTGTCCAACTATGGCTAATCAGACCAATAAGAGCTTGAAATGCTCTACCACAGATTAGGCACAAATAGTCCATATGAACATTTGGGGGTGGGTTCTCTAAATTTGTGCATCCTGAGTTTCCTTTGAGTTGTTTCAATTCTGCTGTGCTTATACTGCACAACACCTTCTGTTATGTGGGCATGCCATACTGAGTGGTCCTGTGCCAGTGTCTCCCAGGTCACACAATCAGTTCCAATGTTCTTGAGATAGACCTTGAGAGTACCTTTGTATCACTTCTTCTGACTACCATGTGATCACCAGCCCTGTGTAAGTTCTTCATAGAATAATCTTTTTGGCAAGTGTATATTTTATATTTGAACAACATGGCCAGGCTATTGGAGTTCTCTCTGTGAAATATAGTTTGAATCCCCTGTAAAGGCTCAGCAGTCATCATACTAGAGGTACTAGAGTTCCCTGAACACACTCTACACCCCGGCCCCCCATAACAAACTTACTGAAGTACTTAACACAAGACTTAAGCAGTATGGACTGACATGGCTAAATATAATCTGCAACTCTGGAGAAAAGATCCAAATCATTGAGCTCATATACCTATCTGAGAGTTTTAAACAAGAGATACTTGGGTGAAAGGAAGTATTAAGTGAAATACCTGAATGTCTGTTCTAGACATCTTAGGAAAGACATTGACAAGCTAGAGAAGATCAAAAGGTAGATGACTTGAGAAGCAGCATGTCAAGGTTTAAAGAAGTGTGAATTCCATAGATCCAGGAGAAATAATTTTAAAATTATTGGATGACCTGAAAGTCATGATTAAAAAAAGAACTTAGACACCACTTTTCAATAAATTATCAAAGAAAAATACTCTGATGCTCTAGAACTAAAGGGTAAAACAGAAATTGAAAGACTCCACCAATTGCCTCTTGAAAGAGATCTCAAAGGGAAACTCCTAGGAACGTTGTAGTCAAATTCCTGAGTTCTCAGATCAAGGAGAAAGTATTGCAAGCAGCCAGAAAGAAACAATTTGAGTATTGTGGAAACATGATCAGTATAACACAAGATCTAGCAGCTTCTGCATCAAGGGATCAGAGAGCTTGGAATATAATATTCTGGAGGTCAAAGAAGCTAGGATTAAAACCAAAAATCATCTACCCAGAAAAACTGAGTACAATACTTCAGGAGGAAAAGTAGACATTCAATGAAATAGAGGAATTTCAAGCATTCTTGATGAAAAAAACCATAGCTGAATAAAAAATTTGACTTTCAAATACAAGAATCAAGAGAAGCATGAAAAGGTAAACAGGAAAGAGAAACTACAAGGGACTTATTAAAGTTTAAGTGTTTACATTACATGGAAAGATGATGTTTATAACTCATGACACCTTTCTCAGTATTAGGGTAGTTGTAGGAAATACATATACATACACATATATGTATGTGTATGTATGTATGTATATAGAGAGAGCACAGAGTAAGTTAAAAATGAAGGGATGATATTTAAAAAACTAAAATTAGGGGATGACAGAGGAATATATTGGGAGAATGAGAAAAGGAGAGATAGAATGGTACAAATTATTTCACATAAAAGAGGCTAGAAGAAAGCTTTTTTTACAATGGAGGGGAAGAAAGCGGAGGTGAGAGGGAATAAATGAACCTTACTGTCATCAGATTTGGCTTAAGGAAGCAATAACATGCACACTCAATTGGATATCTTACCCTTCAGGAAAGTAAGGGGCAAGGGAATAAGAGCGAGGGATGATCGAAGGGAGGGCAGATTAGGGGAAGGGTTAGTAGGTGGTAAAATAGTTAGTCTTTCACAAAATGACTATAATGGAAGTGTTTTGCATAACTACACATATATAACTTGTATTAAATTGCTTGCCTTCCTAATGAGGATGAGTGGGGAGGGAAGAAGGGAGAGAATTTAGAATGCAAAGTTTCAAAAACAAATGTTTAAAATTGTTTTCACATGGATCTGAGAAATAAGATGCCCAGGTAATGGGTTATGGAAATCTATCTTGCCCTAAGAGAAAGTGAGGGTGATGAAGATGAGGAGGATGATATAGGGGAGGGGAGATGGGGGAAAGGATAAACGGAATGTATTCCATTTTGGAGGGGAAGGGAGGGGAAATATGGGGAGAAAATTTGGAACTCAAAATCTTGTGGAAATGAATGTTGAAGAATAAAATCAATTAATTAAAAAAAGAGTCTGAGATCTTTAATCATATGACCTCATTTTAAATACTACTTCTGACACTATTTTTATGACCCTGGGAAAGTCGCTCCATCTCTCTGGAATTCAGTTTCCTCATTTGTAGAAATGATAGGATTGAATTAGACGGCTTATAAGTTCCCTTCTAACTCTAAATCTATGATTCTACCACCCTCAGAATAAGATGAGGAAAGCTGAGCCAATGCCATTCCAAGATATGTTGTAAGAATTGGTCATGTTTAAATCAAATTTATTTTGGGTGGTTGGAGTAGGGGTGATGATAGCAATCTTTAAGTATCTTTTTTTTGTTGATATAAATTTATTTATTTAACTTTTTACATTCATTTTCACAAAATTTTGGGTTCCAAATTTTCTCCCCATTTCTCCCCTCCCCCACCCCAATACACTGAGCATTCTAATTTTCCCTATCACCAATCTGCCCTCTCTTCTATCATCCCTCCCTTCTCTTGTCTCCATCTTCTCTTTTGTCCTGTAGGGCCAGATGACTTTCTATTCCCCATTAATGGTGTTTCTTATTTCCTAGTAGCAACAACAATACTAAACAGTTGTTCCTAAAACTTTGAGTTCCAAATTCTCCCCATGCCTCCCTCCCCATCCATTCCCTTTGGGAAGGCAGGAAATTCAATATAGGCCCTATCTGTGTAGTTTTGCAAATGACTTCGATAATAGTCGTGTTGCGTAAGACTAACTGTATTTCCCTCCATCCTATCCTGCCCCCATTGTTTCTATTCTGTCTTTTGATCCTGTCCCTCCCCGAGTGTTGACTTCAAATTGCTCCCTTCTCCCATTGCCCTCCCTTCCATCATCCCTCCCTCCCTGCTTATCTCCTTCTTCCCCACTTTCCTGTACTGTAAGATAGGTTTTCATACCAAAATGAGTGTGCATTTTATTCCTTCTTTTAGTCAAATGTGATGAGGGTAAGCTTCATGTTTTTTTCTCAGCTCTCCTCTTTTTCCATCCACTAAAAAGTCTCCTGCTTGCCTCTTGAATGAGATATAATTTACCCCATTCCTTTTCACCCTCTCTCCTTCCACTACATTTCTCTCTCACCATTTACCTTAATTTCTTTTAAGATATGGTCCCATCCTATTCAATTCACTCTGTGCTCTCTGTCTCTGTGTGTGCGTGCATGTGTGTATGTGTGTGTGTGCGTGTGTGTGTGTATGTCTGTGTGTGGTCCTACCAACTACCCAGATACTGAAAAGTTTCAAGAGTTACAAATATTTTCTTTCCATGTAGGAATGTAAACAGTTCACCTTTGGTAAGTCCCTTATGACTTCTCTTTGCTGTTTACTTTTACATGCTTCTTCTCATTCTTGTGTTTGAAAGTCAGGTTTTCTTTTCAGCTCTGGTCTTTTCATCAAGAATGCTTGGAAGTCCTCTATTCCATTGAAAGACCATATTTTCCCCTGAAGTATTATACTCAGTTTTGCTGGGTAAGTGATTCTTGGTTTGAGTCCTAGTTCCTTTGACTTCTGGAATATCCTATTCCATGCCTTTTGATCCGTTAATGTAGAAGCTGCTAGATCTTGAGTTATCCTGATTGTATTTCCACAATACAGGAATTGTTTCTTTCTAGC